>CM052886.1:113731800-113767694 GCA_028534135.1 Potos flavus
TGGAAAAAAAAATTCTGGTGAATCATTTAGTCTCAGAGTTTGCTTTATGAGCGATTTTCTCTGGGAAAAGAAGGGGGGACCTTCTGCTAAATTGGGGATCTGGGCAACCAAGCATCTCTAGGAGGAACAAAGGAAAAGAACAGAGGGGCTAATTGTTTAATTAGTAAATGTCTGCTTGGTTAATGACATATTAATGAGTTTTTAAGACCGTCATATCATTTACCATAAAAGACCCATGTGCCTATCCCTGGATGTACTGTATAATTAAGTAATGTGGCCCAGAGGAGTTAATCATTTAAAACCCTGTCATCTTTCTCTAGTTTGCAGATAGAAAAGCCAGCACAGAAGGCACCTGCCAGGTAGAGTCAGGGTGGCACATAATTTTGAACTAAATTGTCTCTCTGCAACGGTTACACAGTCAGATGTCTGCCCAGAAGCAGAATTTTTTTTTTCTTTTGAGAACTGAGAGAGCTGCTAAGATACAGCTGTTTGCTCCTTAGCATTCAGTTGTTGGCAGTGAGAGTGTGAGTTTGCAGAATGGGGGCCATTCGAGCTGTTTCTGAGTATTTAACAGAGTAGAGAGGCTCAGAGGACTTTATGATTCTAGAATTGCACTTTCCAACATGGTAGCCACTTGCCACGTGTAGACATTTAGGTTTAAGTTAACTAAAATGAAGTAGAATCAGAAGTTCACTTTCTAAATCACATTAACCACATGTCCAGTGCTCAATAGCCACTTGTGGCAGTGGCTATTCTATTGGCAGCGTAGATCTAGAACATTCCCACTATCACAAGGAGCTCCACGCAGGTGCTGAATGCAAATATTGGGAGCTGGTAAGACAGTAGGGAAGAGCGTTCACCTGCTTACTTCTACTTCCATCTTTCAGAGCTGAAGAGAGCATGCATTCTGAAAACCCTGGAAGATCAGCCCAGTCCGACATGACTAGTTCACATCTCTTTTCGTGGGAGAACACTCGTAGGCATTTGTTTCAACTAGAGAGTGAAAACTGACCTCACCACAGAGCACACAATTTGGGGGCTATAAATGATGCCCCTACTGGTAAATTATAGAGCTTAGTACCACAGTGAGCGCTATGGAATTTTCAAGCCCAGCTCCTTGTTCTAACCTGCTTTGCTCAGATCCTCTGGATCTGCTCATTTCACACGAGCAAAATCGACTATAAGTTAGAGCCTGCAGTTCCACTGTTCCTGCATATGACACTGTGGTTTTCCCTTGAGTTAAATTCTGTGTCTAGAAACATTTGGATGTCTTAATTTTCTTGGACCTTCTGCATAAATAAGAGTTGTCCAAATGGGTTTATTTTAAACAATTTACACACCATTCCCTTTTCCTAGGACTCTGTCCCACCATCTGATTTTCATTAATACCTCCTTATGTTAGCCCTCTGTTCTCTTTCCTCAGGCCCTATTATTCTAAATATATTGGCTATTTTGGGGTCATTATACACTTAATATCCTGCAAACCGTGATTACATATGTAAGCAAGTACCACCCTATCGGACTCCAGTGTGTTGTCAGACTGGAAATGCTGAAGCCCCTCTCCTTGATCTGCTGGTAAATGCATGAAGAGTCTATCCCCCTTCAAAATTCTGACTGTAACCCATGTCTCCTGCATTATGAGTCTTTTGCTAGTGCCATGTAATATTGGCGTTAATGCCAATGACAGTCACAACACATCTGACACATAGGCTTTCAATAATTTAGGCGTGGAGGGCCACACAGCTCCCCAGGTTCCCACAAGTCACAGAATCTTTCAAACTCCTAGGAGTCCAACACTTTCTTTGTGTCATTGGCAGTGGAAGGACATCAGTCAATTCACTTTCAAAAATGTAGTCTGGGAAGTCAAAGGGCATGGCTTGAACAAAGCTCCATGGCTAAGGTCATATCTATCCTTGCGGCTAGGAGAGATCCTGCAGGAAGTATTGCTTGAACATCAAATATGTTACCATAAAATCCACATTTTATTTCTTCTTCTTTTACGTCGGGCGGGGTAGATTAGGTCATTGCTCACATATGTTCACTGTCTCCTCACTTCATCCATGGGAAGAGTGTAGTTTCTCTCCCTTGGGTCTTGTGACTTATTTTGTCTCAGGGTGGATGGAGTGTTCTTTCCCACCCTCGATCTGGGGCTTAGCCATGTGTTTTGCTTTGATCTGATGGATGTTATCAGATGTAATTCAAGCAGAAGCATAAACTCTGCTTGCTAAATTGGGCTTGCAATCTTGTGCTCTACCTTTCATCGCAAAGGGAATATGCATACGCTTTGAGGAGCTCTTCCAAGAGCTGGACCCAACCTGAAGATCCAAACTTAGCTGACACCAGCCTGCATCAGCTAACCTCCAGCTGGCCTGCAGATGTATGAGTGAGAAATTTGTGCTTATTTTTGTATGCCACTGAGATCCGGGATCAGTCCACAGCTGAGACATCAGCCAGACCCTTCCTTTTAATTATCGGTAGGACAATGTTGGTTGTGTGTGAACCAGTCATAGGGCAATTAAGGCTGCCTTGGCATGATTGCTTTGGTCTCTCTTGCTTTATGCTTTAAGGGTTATGAGAGACCTGCAGCCAGAGCAGGGGATGGACTTGCCTACTCAGTCCCATCTTTCTATATCGACTGCAGTAGAGAAGTACAAGTAGATAGTTTTGAGTCAGGTATAAAATGCAGAATTAGGTCATGGTCCTGGTTCTTGTAGACCCCCCAGGTACTGATATGGTTGTGGTAGCTCCTGGAGAAGTTTATATATGTATTATTTTCCCTCTTGTCAGGACCACGGTGCAATAGAAAGTCCCTACTCTTCTTGATGTTATCCTTGACCAATTGCTTGGTTTGCACAATAAGTTGTAAACAGATGTAACGTACGTCATGCATCACTTCTGGGCTGAAGCCCTGAGTACCAGTGTTCACTTTACCTTCCTGTTCCTCTTGTTATTGTGACTGGCCACCTTCCACATGGTGGACGATGGTGCCATGGAAGCCAAGTTCAGAGCCGATGGATATTAGCATGGAAATAGAATCATACATTTGTAGCTATGCCCACTGAATTTTTCCTTTTCTTTTTATTTTTCTAAAGCACTAAAACCTAACCTAACTTGACTCTTGCGATTTCCTATATTCGAGATGATCGAAATCTAGTAAAGGAGATTAGACAGATTACTATCCAAAGCAATATGAGATAACACCCTATATATGGTTCAAAACGAATTTTTTCTGAATGCTGAAAAAGGGGAATTGTTTCTGACCAAGGTGATCAGGAAAGACTTGATCGGAGATGAATAACTGAGCAGTCATTTGCATATGACAAGATCTGGATAGACAAATGGTGGTGGGAGGCATTGGAAGAAATGACATGGGAATAGAGCAGAAGAGCCCAAGGGACATTTCAAACATGGAGAGCAGACGGATGGGCCTCCGGCCAGGCCCTTTCAAGCAGGATCACTGCACATAGCTGAGCAGGCTTTCAGTGCAGCATCTTATGCTGTGGCCTTGAATGTGGATGCCAACTACTAGAAAAGACCAGGTAAGTAGGCCAAGGCAGAGGATGAAGAGCCTTGAATGTCAGACATAGAAATTTGACCTGTGTTTTGTGGGAAATGAGAATCATCAGTGTTTTACGTGTAGGGAGGGTGTCAGATCAAAGCAACGTTTTAAGATTGTTTGAGCATGTTTTACATGACAGACAAGGGAGAAAAAAAAAAGGGATTTCTAGAACTTTCTATTCCCCTTGCTTTGGTTAGGAGGTCCACTGCAGTGGTTGGAGAGTAAGATGGTGAGAGTCTGAAATAAGACTCAGAACATGCACTTCTAGACGGAAATGAGTATCATGTGGTTGTTAGTGTAAAGGCTCAGCTATTTACAGGTTGTATAATCTTAGGCAAATTACTGCTTAACACCCTGAGCCTCAGAGTCATTATATGCAAAATGGTGATAATACTAGTACACATTTCACAGACTTTTTGAGGGAAGTAAGTGAGAAAATGTACCCATTCCACTGTTTAGCTCATGTAGCAAGTCCCCAGTAATTAGAAACTACTATTACTTAAAATAATGGCTGTTTTAGTTTCTTCCAAGGAGTATTACAGTATTTTTTTCTCTGAAGCACTAAATTTGCTGTTTCTATGTGATTCTTCTTTAGAATAGAAAGAAAAACATCCTCAAAATGTTAAGCTATCAAAATAAAAGGAAAAAAAATGCACTTTTCTGTTATTTCAATATCACTCTTCCGTTAGACCAGAAACACCAAGTAAGCATGACCATCAAGGCAGTTTTTTTTGTGTAGTTGGTAATTCCTTTGAAGGCCCTGAGGGAGGTTGGTAGGGAAGAATACTGAATAGGAAAGCAAACAAGATTAGGTCAGCACCCAATCTCCCTTTGGGGGGATTCGCAAAACTGTTTTTGTTTGAATAAGCAAAGCTTTTGCAAAAGTTTGGTTTATTTCGCACTGAATCCAAAGCTACCTCTCTATCCTTCAGCTAATATTTTAAAAGGTAAAGCAAATATTCAAAAAGGTAAAGTGGTACTTTAAGTAAAAAGTGGAAAAATTTGTTTTCAAAAGTTAGAGAAAGTCAGCAAAAATAGTAAAGCTTTCTTTAGCTATATAAACTAAACATTGGTGAGTTATGGCAGTGTGTATGTGGCTCTTCTTTGCCAGGGTCTGTTGCGTGGACACATACATTCCCTTCATCAAAATTAGTAGGAAGTTATTATTCCATTTTACAAATAAAGAAAGAATAATTTGATAAATTTATTTATCTGTCCACTTATTTATTTATTTATGTTTTTGAGAGAGAGCGCAAGAGCGCATGAGCAGGGGAGGGGCAAAGGAAGAAGGAGAGGGAGACTCCCAAGCAGTCTCCAAGCTCAGCGTGGAGCCCATCACGGGGCTCAATCTCATGACCCTGAGATGGTGAGATCTGAACCAAAATCAAAAGTCAGATGCCCAACTGATTGAACCACCCACGTGCCCCAGGATTTGATAAATCAAAAAGTCTGAAATAAAAATATGATTCATTAATTCATTAAATACAGCTTTATGATTACTTACTTTATAACAGTGTTCAAAATATTGTGATATAACTTTGGCCAAGACATAGGTCCCAATTTCCAACAACTTGAAGCTTCGCGAGGAAAAAATAAGTAAAAAAGGAAATAGTGTAAAGAGGGCTTTGATAGCAATACTCTCAGGGGAAGGCTCCTTGGATGCAGTGATCTCAAGGTTAAACCTTACTGGGGATTAAGGGTTAGCATCTGCTAGGGCAAGAGGGCAGGACACCAGGGGAAAGGTCTCCCATTCTTTGCTACCTTAACCCTCTACCACAACCAACTTGATCTGAGTCACTATTATTCCTACTGGGATTATTGTCCTCATTTCTTGCTTGGTGTCCCTGTTTCTGGCTCTGTACCCTAAGTCTGTCCTAACACTACCAGAGTGATCCTGTTAAAATACAGGTCAGATCAAGTCACACTGCTTAAAACTTCCTATGGGTTCCACTCATTCAGAAAAATTGAGTGTCCAGTCTATTTATCTTACATGGCTTTACTGAATCTACTACCTTCTTCTTCCATTCTGTTCCCAGAGCCATTAAATCTCTGATCTCACCTTCCATGCTCTTCCCCTTCCTCATTCTGGTATACAGGCTTCCTTGCTGTTCCTAGAGAACATATGTGTTCCTAGAGCATGCTCCCACCCCAGGATCTTTGCACATGCTAGTCTTTCTTGCTTTCAATGTTCTTCTCTCTGACCTCCTTAAGGTCTTTACTTAAATGTCACCTTCTTGGTGAGGTACCCCAAATCCCGTTTATGTAAGGTTGTAACCCATCTTTCTACCCTTCCCAGTTTTCCCTATCTCCCCTTCATGTAACTCACCATTTATCACACCTACATTTTATTTAATTCACTTTGTTTATTTTTCATCTTCCTCTCCTAGCATGTAAGTTCCACAAGGGAAGGTGTGTTTGTCTCTTTGCTCACCGCTGTATCTGCACGGTTTACAATACTGCCTGACACAGAATGGTTTCCCACTAAGTATTTCTTGACTAAATAAATGAGTACATCTGGACACAACTGGAACAGTTACAAATGCCTTCTGAGATGAGCTTTCATTTCTTTATGAGTACAAAGAGGAAACATTGGTGTCTTCTGGGTGTTACTGGTATGATAGGGTTAGCCTAAAAGGTAACCACAAATTCAAAATGATACTAAATGCTATAACCTAAGGGGTATGCAGGAAAAATCCAGGAAGTTCAGATCTGTAATTGTTACTCTGAAAGCCAAAAACGAGAGTCAAATACTGATATCATAATTTGGATGGGTAAGATGGGTAAGCCTATGCCAGGCTCATACTAGATTCATTACTCCTGGTAGTTTCTTTGCTTCCTTTTCATATTAGAATACAAAATTCATTTGCACTATTCTTCCAGTCTTATCAATAAACCCCATGATCCTATTCAGTGAGGCTCTGATGCTTAATTTTTGGTTTCTCTTCCAGCTAGAATTCATCTTTGTAATTTACCCAAAGTGGCTTATGAAAAACAACAATTTACTGGCTCATTTTATTAAAAAAAAGTATGGTAGGACTATTTAACCCTGGTCTGGATCTAAAAACTCAAAGGACACCAGCAGAACTCAGTTTTTTCCCACCTCACAGCTCTGATTTTCCCATGGACTGGTCTCAATCTCAGACAGTTATTGTCCTCATGGTGACAAAATGGCTACAGCAGCAGAAACCTAACTACCTTCGAGTTGGCAGCAAAGAGGATGTCACTTTTCCAGTAGTGCCATCAAGACTTGAGATTCACTCCGATTTGACCGGCTTGAGTTACTAGCTACCATGGTCCAGATCTAGGGAAAATGTGACGTAGTGATTGGCTCACCTGTGGGTCAACACTCAGATCATATGAACTGATGATGAGCTAGAGGCGAACACAAATCAGTGTCTGTGCCAGAATAAGGTCACTGGGATACTTCAAGGGCAAACCATGCACTTCCTGTTTTCTTCTAGAATTTTCTGTAGGTATTTTAGAAGCAGTCCTTTGATTTTATAGGAAAACTACTAAAATGATAGCACCTAGGATGACACATTTTTGTCTCTTTTACACTAAGTTTGCTGTATTTTAGAATATTAGTCATAACATCTAAACATCAGAAATTGCCCCACAGATCATTTTAGAGCTATTATGACACGATATTTTATTTATTTATTTATTAAAAGGATTTTATTTATTTATTTGAGAGAGAGAGAGATAGTGAGAGAGAGAGAGCATGAGCAGGAGGGAGGGGGAGGAGCAGGCTTCCCACTGAGCAGGGAACCCAATGTGGGGGTCGATTCCAGGACCCTGGGATCATGACCTGAGCCGAAGGCAGATGCTTACCCGACTTAGCCACCCAGGCGCCCCACCAGCACGAGATTTAAATTAAGATTTTTCTTAATGGAAATTTCTCTGATGATGATGATAGATAGATGATAGAGAGATAATACCTCTACACGGCTACTTTGTGCCAGGAAGTTTTAAAAGCCATAACCACCACTGCCCCCATACGTACAAACATATATTTTTATTTTTATTTATTATTTACTTTTAAAATTTCTATTGATAAATATATATTTTTAAAATTCACTCAGTCCTTACAACAGCTTTACCACAAGTGTAGCTTTTATTCTCATTTTTCTTCCACAAGGAAAGTCTTTGTTTACAAATCTTTTTTTCTTCTTGATAAAGGGATAACACTCTACAAGGAAATGAAGAATTGTAGAGAAATCCTACGATATATCAAAGGGCTATAACTAGACCCGTTTCAGGGTCACCTCGGATGCCAATCTCCGTTCCGTCGGTATTTACCCAACACCCTCAGTGATTCCCCAGAAGTCCCTGGACACCCGGCGGTTTGTAGACAAACACCTGGCAGTAAAGAGTTCTGTAAATGATTTAATCAGCCATTCCTGAAACTACTGAGTCTGACGCTTTCTAGGCATGTGCATTTTCCTTTGGGAATGCGGACTAAAACTGTGGGTAAAGTATGCAGCAAAATAATCGAAAGCACCCAACGCTGGTAAGTCATTTAACAAACTGGCAGTGTTTCTCTCCTTGTTTTTGGCAGTGTGTTTTATTATCCTGCTCCCTCATGTGTCAGCACTTCTCTCCATGATATAAAATCAAGAAAAGAAGTTGAAAGTTTTCGGAATAATCCCAAACCGAAGAAATCAGTAAGCGAGATAATTATACCAGCCTCAATGGCTGCCTCTACTAGGGGCCGATCCAACGATTTGTGGTATTCACACAAAGGGAACATATTTTGCATGACTTGACTTCCAAGCAGTGATTATCCCTTGCAGGCTGTTTGTTTTTCCAAGTGGTCCTGCTGATTAGAGGCTCTGAGTGAAATCTGTGGTGGTTGATAACCTAGCTACCTTGGCTTTCTGCTACATTAAACCCTCTCGGTCTGCTTTAAATGGGCAGCACTAATGCCTGTAGACTTTCTCTGCCTTTAGAAGCTGGATTTCTTTGCCAAGAATTTGCTTCTTGCAGGTCTTCAAGGAGTATATGATATGCGTTGGCAGTGTTGATACAAGAATGCAACTTTTGAGATTACACAGTCTCAGTAGAATATCATGTATTCCTTGATTTTGTGGTTGAATTTTCCAATAATTCAGTGAGTAGTTAATGAATGCTATTCATCATCACCATCTTCGACGCAATGGATATAACGTCCCTCAAATGCTATGTCAAGGCATAAGAGTCCCACTTGGTGCCCTATATGGAGATTAGTGTAGGGTAGGAAAAAATACCAGGGTAGAACATGTTTCAGAAATGCCTGTAGATTCAAAACTCATACCACCATCGTTCAACTTCAGTGTATCAAAGCCTTGAAGCATCATTCAGCTAAAAGTTATTTATCCAGGAACACCTTTCTTTTCCCCATGTGACAGCCTTTATCAGTCCTTGGAACTTAATTCCTATAGAGCACACAGGGCAAAATGCTAATTTTATGAATGCTTATTTGAGCCACATGTGGGTCCTGTTTGCTATCCAGTCACCTCTGTAACATTGTGGGGCACAGCGGATTCAGTATTTGCAAAAAGACCATACAAATCTAGGTTTTGGATCTTATTTTCCTTGCTCTCAGCCAGGGGTTGGAAAAAGGCCACGTAATGGGCCACATAGTAAATATTTTTTGGCTTTGTGGGCCACGTGGTTTCTGCCACACCTACTCAGGGCTCCCCTGCAGCACAGAAGCAGCCCCGGGCAGGACGGAAACATGAACGAGGATGACTGAAATGTGGATTTCATATAATTTTCATGTGTCAAGAAATCTGCTTTTTTCTGAACATTTAAAAATATAAAAGCCATTCTTGGGGCGCCTGGGTGGCTCAGTGCATTAAAGCTTCTGCCTTTGGCTCAGGTCATGATCTCAGGGTCCTGGAATCGAGCCCCACATCGGGCTCTCTGCTCCGCAGGGAGCCTGCTTCCCGCTCTCTCTGCCTACTTGTGATCTCTCTCTCTCTGTCAAATAAATAAATAAAATCTTTAAAAAAAAAAAAGCCATTCTTAGCTCACAGGCTGTGCAAATACTCAACAGGTTGGATTTGGCCAGTGGACCAGTTTGCTGACCTCTGCTCTAACCCCAAATTGGTAAAGGAGATGATGTCTACGTTTCTACCTACACTGCACAGATGGATCTTCTGTATTGTTTTTTTTTTGTTGTTGTTGTTGTTTTGTTTTTTACTCTCCATTTGCGCTTTTTAAAAAATTCTGGAGGGTGGCTCAGTCAGTTAAATGTCCTACTCTCAGTTTTGCCTCAGGTCCTGATCTCACAGGTCCTGGGATCGAGCCCCACATTGGGTGCCTGCTCAGCGGAGAGTCCACTTGAAAGATTCTTAAAAGAAAAAGAAAAGAAAGGAAAAAGAAAAAAAGTCTGGGAACGAAGCAAGTTTATAGATTTTTAAATTTGTAAATCTACCCATCCCTCGATGCTCCGTTTAAGTCCTACAGTTCAATTAAGCTTTCCCTTTATAGTTTAGTTCATAGGGACCTCTCTCTACACTGAACTCTTCAGAAAAATGCCCATCTGGGCCATACCAGTCCAACGTCTCCTTTGATACTTTGTAGTGCCTTTTGCCTTACTACCTACATTTCAAAGAATAAAGATTTTGTAGTCTGGAGATTTTTTTAAAGCCGTTTTAGGGCAGAGGTCTATTTGATGTTACTTTGTAGCAATCCTCCTGAACCAAAGCACTGCATATTGTGCATTGACTGAGCGATCATTCAACACACCGATAGGAAAGCAGACAACGTACAAATCAAACAAGAATGTAGGGATATTGTACATATATACTCAGAGTTAGCACTCAATTATCCTGTTTTCAGTGTATGGCAAATAGTAATTTATGGGGCGTAGTAGTTGATGTTATTATGTTTGGAGTAGTATGATTTATTCTCAGGTATACAGTTTATGAAGAGAGCAATTGGCTTGCCTTTTCTTTGCATTCAATCATTATTCATACATACATTCATTCATTCTATAAATGCTTATCAAGTTCCTGTACTCAGGTCCCAATATCAAAGCAGATCTGAATGTTATTCTTGTTGCCAAAATGTGACATCAACTCTGAATCCAGCTTCTCTTGAGTCAGTATCTGAAACCTCTCTCTCATCCTTTCCTCACCTTACCCTACCGCCCATTCCTGCCCCTGTTAGGCCCTCATTATCACTCGACTCAACTATTGGTCTGTACACATCTTCCATCTTGTACATGGTTGTGCGAGTGACATTTTTTATACAACAAAACTTATCATTAAGCTATTCCTAGTTTCTTACTTATAACTGTAACTTATAACTTATTTCCTACTTACAACTGTTTAATGATCCCCATAGCCCATCGGACGTAGATTTCTCAGGATGTGTGAGACCTCCCATGAAAAGGCCCCTGCCTCCCTCCCCAGTCTCATACGTTATTGTGCTCCAGTGGCCATAACAAAGTACCACAGACTGTACTGGGGGGCTGAAACAACAGAAATTTATTTCTCACAGTTCCGGAGCCTGGAAGTTCAAGACCAAGGTGTCGGCAAGTTGTTTTCTCCCGAGGTGTCTCTCTTTGTCTTGAAGATGCCTTCTCCTCCCTGTGTCTCCACAAGCTTTTGCCCTGTGTGTATGCATCCCTGGTATCTCCCTGTGTGTCCTAATCTCTTCTTATAAGGACCCAAGTCATACTGGATTAGGGTCCCCTAAACAGCCGCATTGTACCTTAATCACCTCTTTCAAAGCTCTGTCTCCAAATAGAGTCACATTCTGAAGTACTGGGGTTAGGACTCCAACGTATGAAGACACAATCCATCCCACACCACATGTCTAACTTTCATCCTCCTCCTCGACTAGCATTATCCACGCCTCATATTTCCTCTACCGCATGAAGTGTTCCATACCTCAAGCTTTGTTCAGTCTGTATCCTTTGTATGAGAGATCTTCTTCCTATTCTAGGCTCTTTTTTTGTCTAATGAACACTGATGATATTTCAAAGTTTAATTTAGACAGAAGCCTCTCATTATTATCTTTCCTGACTCCTGGTGTCCGTGGAGACTTTCAAATACAATGCCTGTGACATGCATTACTAATGTGGGTATCCCTGTGCCCTTAACCTAAACTGTCAACCAGAGTCCATGTTTCTACTCAACGAAAGTCTTTTTTTCAAATGAATGACTTACAAAATTTTGTTGGCTCTTTAATTTTATTTATTTATTTGAGAAAGAGAGAGAGAGAGAGGAGGAACAGAGTGAGAAGGAGAGGGAGAAAGAATCCAAAGCAGACTCTGCACTTAGCACGGAGCCGATGTGGGGCTCAATCCTATGACCCTGAGATCATAACCTGAGCTCAAACCAAGAGTCAGAAACTTAACTGGCTAAGCCACCCAGGTGCCCCGACTTTAATTTTAGGTGACTGGATAAATTGTTAGATAACAGGCAACAGAAATGCTGTAATCCCTGGATTATACAGGTAATATCTGCGAAGATACCTACATTACCAGGATAAATTTAAGAAATTTAAAGTGCAGTCGGATGTTACCTGAGAAACTTCTCAAAGTTAGCATTCTAGGTGCTGCATAGGAGTGGACAAAAATTGAACCAGAAAACTGACTTTTAGCTAAACTATTATTCTCCTGGTTTTATTCACAAGAAGAGGATTCGCGTCAAATTTTGCTTTTTTAATCACTTAAAAATGTTCTGGAGTCTGTTTTCCTTCCTTCTTTTTTTCTCTCATAAACACAAAATTCCCTGAAGAATTTTTAGGCTGACTTACTGAGAAAATAGGTAATTATTCTTATTCTATGTTAGACTTCTACTTGGTTTCTGGAGACACATACATAAAGCTTTCTTTGGAGGAAAAATGTTTTGAGACAGAAAATCTCAAAGACAAAATGTACCTATTTCCTACTGAAATACATAGCAACTTCCTGTAGGGGCTCATGGGCAGATGGGAACGGAAAGAATTCTTATAAAATTCTCATATACTTAGCAAGATTAGACAACTATTTAAGATACTACTTTTCGATCCAGATCCACGTGATGATAGATCCTTAGATACCCTACTCCACAGGTAGTTCTGAGCCTTTCTGTATTTAATGAAATGTTAAATTTTTTTTTAAATAAACCACAAATTAGAGTTTAGTAGCAACTATAGCAAACTCTAAACAAATGATGAACTAATGCCACTGAAAGGAGAGAAAGCCCCTGCCTGCTGGGCTAACTTAGCCTGTTGGCTAAGTTACCTACGTGTCTTTGGAAGATTCTCACATCATGTCATTAAAAATGGCAATGCTATACACCTACCTGATGGCTTTGTCCCTTGTTTAGGTTTTTAATAATTAGTAAATCCACCGATGTATTCACTTCGTCATTCCATATTTCAAGAGAATTTGCTGGGTGCTGGGGACTCTGGACAGTAATGTACACAGTCCCTTTTTGGATGTAGTCATTTACTCGTTAATTTCCTGATAGAGTTGCACAAGAAAACTCTTAACACATCCAGTGAGGGCCTTTCCACTTGAAAAAAAAAAAGCGAAACATTTAACCTGACTGAAAATGTATCACCAAAGTGCTTGGCTTCTGGCGCAAACCAGAGACTACGTAGAAACACATCATAAAAATAGATAAAACAAAAGCAGAGAGCCTGGAAGGCTGAAGTTGTCTTTTAGATACAGTCATGGTGACAGCCCAGGCAGGAACCCAAAAGGGCCAGAGGATAAAGCAAACTGAACCAGACTTCAAGTCAACAGACTTTTATTGAATTCCAGCTCTGCATCAGGCACTGTGATCGTTGCTTTTGGGGATACACATATGAGTGAAACATCTTATCTACCCTTAAGGAATTTATAAGAGGAGACAGAGATATACAGAACTGCCACACGAGGCAGGATGCATTAGGTGCTCAATGCGAGAAGAGAGATACGACAAAAGTACTTCAGGAACGTGCAGGAGAAAGTGATTAATTTTTATCATTAATTTCGGGGAGGCCTTCATGCAGAGGGTGGGGCTTGCGTTGTGCCTGAAAGATGAGATACGCTCTTGAGGGGCTGACGGTAGAGGAAAGAGCCAAATAAACAACGAAGAAAAGTCATGAAGAAGACAATTGCAGTGTGTGGCATTCAGGGTTGGCTCGCAGAAGCGGATCGCTGGGGCGTGAGAGCTGGTTAAGCAACTGAAGGGAGGCTATTGTTTCCATGTCTGGTGTTGGAGCCCGAAGCCCACAGGGCAGGCAGGCAGGAAGAAAAGATGGGCGGGAAGTTGGAAGAGCATGGATAAATTGGAACTCCTAAGGTTAGAGGGAGTTCCACAAAGACCAACGAGGATCCACTTAACCTCTCTTACTACCTCTCAGTTCTCCATCTCTGATGACGGAAGTGACCTGCAGGAGAAGTGGGGACCATTCTTTATGGAGTTAAATATGGGCGTGCCCCGGCTGTGGGGTAGGCTGGAGGAGGAGAGCAGGAAGGAGGTAGTAGGCAAGGAGGGAAGACGCCACATCTGGTTGCTCCTCCAGCCGACCAGCTGAGCCATAATAAGATGTCTGCTCTGCCACAGCAGCTGATGTCCCCACAGACCCTCCCAGCGTGCAAAGGACACGGAATCCTGCTTCACATTCCTATTCTAAATCTTGTACAAATCGTCTCTTCTGCTCTACTCCCAACTCAGAACTCAGCAGTGAAGGGAATCTTGGGAAATATAGTTTCAGTTTTCCTAAATGGACATATTGCAAATCAATCACTTGGTGCCCCCCAAAAAGCACCCAGGATTATATTCTCCCTGTTCCTGTGTCACCAACTATTTTACCTTTTCAGGGGCCCCATAGTTTCCTTAGAGTATTACAGAAAATACCCACCAGACCTAACTCATAGTCTAAACCATTTGGGAAAGAATTTACTCATTTGCTAATGATCAATCGGCTTGTTCTTTATTCAGTCATTTAGGTCCCAAAGCACTGGAAATTAACGCAAGGTGGAGAATAGGATTAAAGAACTGTATCAAGTTGGTTCTTTCTATCTTACTGTGGGGATTAATTTTTAAAAGTGAACGGAGAGACCCATTCTTCATTTTTGCTCAACTTACAAACTCCAAATGCCCCAGAGCTCTCACATATAATTGTAGAACAATCTAGCCTTGAGCCCCTGAAAATATTATGTTGAAATAAAAGGGACAGGTAATAAGTCAAGTGATTCATTTTTGATGGAGAAAGACTTTGTTTCTTCTTCCTAGAAACACCTGTCATCTGGGTAATGTCATGCTTGGAAGACACCCTGAAGTAAAGGTGAGAAGTTCTTTGTTTGAAAAATTAACAGCAACCACCACCCTCGACGAGCAAATGAAGCATAGTCATTTTTTAAAGAACACAAATTAAGTGTTCAAACTGCACTTTCCTCTTAAATTACGTTGCTCCCAAAGGAAAAGAAAAACAGTTTGAAAGGATTGAGAAAACACCTTCAAAACAAAATCGAGAATTAAATGAACTAAATTAAAATAGTGTCTATGCTTAATTCATCCTCAGGATTGGGTTACCTGTTTTATGCATCTTCATAGCCAGCATTGTGTCTCCAGAAACAAAAACTATTATTTCAGGTAGCTCTGAAACTCAGAGGTGAAAGAGAAGGTAATTTGGAAGTCCATACTAATGTGACATCCAAAAGGAGGGATTGAATTGGTACTTCAAGGTCAAAGATGACATTTGAAAGGAGTTGACAATATGTAGAAAAGAAGTGCTGATTTCAGAGTTGGCTTTATTACTGTTCCAATTGGAAGTAAATATTAAATCCAGTGGCTCGAGATCATAATTCTAGGCTATTGTTTTCTATCTGTTTTACAATTCAGTGGACTATTTCCAGGAGCTTAGCAAAAAGGATATGAGGGTTTGACTCTAAATCTTGGAGTCCTGGGCACTAGTGCTGTGATAGGCTAAAATAACTGCTAATCCCTCATGTTTGAACAGCACTTTATGAAGTGATTTCACATAAGAGATCTTTTTTGATAGAACTGTTATATGGCATGTCTTCCATTTTATGGACAGTGTGAGTTTTTTGATGTGTAAGATGAGCCGAAATAGGGAAAGTGACAGAAAATTTACAGACCTATGGAATAATATTCCACAATGGGGTATTCTTTATAATTATCTTGGCTGAATTGCACCATCCAAAGTTCTTAAATCATCAACAATGCCATTTTTACTGTAGAGGATAAGAGTTATGATCCTTTGACTCTTTAAATTTTCTTCCTTGACAAAAGTGATCTACCTCTCTAGCCAGCCTGTCTCGATGATCCATAACGTTGCTACCCTGGTGCCAGATGGATGTGATAGAGGGCTCCTAAAAGGCTCTTGGTGTATGAGGAAAATGTTGCTTACATGTAACGGGAATCTTGTGAGATTTAAAAGTGGGAAGATGCTAGTTTGAGTCATTAGTAACCTAATTCAGCTGAATTTACTTTTATGCTGTTATCATTGCTATTTTGGTTTATATAACTTATGATATTATTGACATTATATATATTTATAATATGTATAATATATATATAATATATAATTAGCATGATATTCATTTCTTTATAGCATGGGTTACTTTTTAGTATTACAGCTATGTCAATGGGACAGTGTCCTAATCTATTTCCATTGAGAGACTTACATAGGCATTAAGGGTAACAGTTATTCTGCGTGACAAAAGAGTTATTTACTCCTCCTTCCTGATCTAATGAACCACAAAATCTAGTCATTTCTTATTGCTCCAACTATCACTTTTTGCCTATAGCTGGTACAAGTCAAAACAGTACAAAAAAACAAAAACAAAACCCACACAAATAAACAAACCCCCAAACAACATCAAAACAGTCCAAAATGTGACCAGGGTTGTTACATTATTTAAACCAAATCCCTGTCAATTACCTACTAGATTTCTTATCCTGAATGTTGTATGGTCCATCAAAATTAGGATGTCCAGAAAAGAAGCCATTTTATTCTGTCTTAAAGCTATACTTTCTTTGAAAAGATATTCCTTCTATCTATTATGGTGTCATCACCCACCGACTTTTCCAAGGGAGCAACTTGGGAGTCATCCTTAACTCCATACCTTATCATTTACCATGTGGTGTTAAACCACATGTGTTGTTTCAAACCCAACCTCTCTGATTTGTTCCTAGTCTAGGCCCTAGGTTCTAGGTCCTAGGTCCTCTTATTTATTGCCTGGATTAGTACAGCATTTTTCCAACTGGTTTCTTTGTCCTCAGTCTCTCACTATGCTTGTTCCCATGGTTGCCAATTACTTTCTTTTAATTAAATTAAATTAATTAATTTTTATAAGTACCATATGAGTAATACAGAATGTATGGGGGTTCCAAGTAGGCAGTGATGACTTTTCTCATAGGTAATAAAAGCAAGCCTCTTGGAGGAAGTGCTTTTTGAGTTGGACCTTGAAAGATGACTTCTCAGTTCTTGAAAAAAGTAGATTGGAGATCCGTTACGAGTGACTGAAGGTTTTAGGATAGGAAAGTAATACCATTAGAAAACACTTTAGGAAGATTAAAGTGGTGGCTGGAGCCAGATTGAGTAGAAAGGGGATGATTCTGCAGATAAAAATGCAGTTAGGGCACTATTTTATTTTATTTATTTAATTTTTTTACTGAGGCATAATTGACATTAACATTATATTAATTTCAAGTATACAACCTAGTGAATCAGTATTTGTGTACATGGCAAAAGGATCACCACAAGAAGTCTAGTTAACATCCGTCACCACACATAGTTACAAATATTTTTTCTTGTGATCAGAATTTTTAAAGTCTACTTTCTTAGCAACTTTCAAATATGAAATACATTATTATTCACTACAGTCCCCATCTGTACATTAGATCCCCATGGTTTATTTGTTTTATAATTGGAAGTTTGTACCTTTTGATCCCCCTTTCACCTATTTTGCCCACCCACACTCCACTTTAATTTTAGTGGAGTACTTTGTAGGGTGGGGATGGATGTTACTTAAAAGAATTCTCTGCTTCCCTATTCAAGCTAGCTTGGCTTATGAATTCTTTAGCAGGGAACAATGGTCCTTCACAAACTTGCTCACGAGGCGGGTTCAGAAAAATGGAGACATGACCCTGGGGGTTATGCGCATAAAAGAAGTAGGGGATTCGGGTGTTGGTAAAGCAAGGAAGGCTATTAATGACACTTATTAATTAATAATGCAAAAACAATGTATCTAAACTGAGGTTGAAATCCAGGAGAACCTGAGTTTGCATTCGTGGGGCACATTAGCTGGGCAGAGAGCCTGGTATATAAAGGATCAAGAATGAAAAGTGGGGTTGTAGGGGGCAGGATCATTTTGGGTGGCTTCTCCCGTCACTCTCACACATCCAGCATTAGGTTTAGCCACACGATTTCTTGCTATACCTTGAGCACAACATGTATCCACCAGACAGTATAGAATGTCCTAGGATTATGAAGAGGAATAACCCAAGACTGCAATGCTATTATTTACTAAGATATTCTGCAACTATTCAAAGCATAAAAGTTTAATACTGTTATAGGTTTCCTATTGTCTGTAAACTTTATCAATATAAATTTACTCTTTACTTAATGTTTTTCTTGTTAAAAAAACAAACATTTATTTACTAACTTACTCAATGAATATTTACTGAATTCTGATTACATTCTAGATACTGTGATAGGAACCAAACGGTTTACAAACAAAATGTGTTGTCAGTAAATCTAGTCATTACTGTAAATATAACTGATGTCAATATTTTGACCTTGGGTTTCGGGGGGTGGCGTGTAGAAGGAAAAGGAAGCTGTCCTCTAGAGCTTTGTGTGTGATATTTTCTTGTGATATTTCACTTCTTACATGTTTCTTGTAAGGAATAAAATATGAGATTGTCATTTTCAGTGATTTCTGGTGGTCTTTGCCTTGGGAAGGGAGAATTTAGACCCTTTACTTTTATTTGACTATTATGCTGGTCTACATTTGTTATCCTGATTTATACTTTTATTTTAATTCTTAGTTTCTCTCTTCTATTTTCTACAACAATTCGAAAGGTACCTACTCTTTTTCTCATTCTTCAGTTGCTGTTTTAATCTTTAACGAGAGAACTTTCAAACTTTATGTAATTGTCAAAGTGTGGAACAAAGTCACAGCTTTTAATTCTCCTTCTGAAAAGATGAAGAATTCGGTGCTTTTATTTTTCTTTTCCCTTTAATTTAGGGCTTGGTCAATGTATCCTAGAGCCTGATTGTGTGTGTGTGTGTGTGTGTGTGTGTGTGTGTGTGTGTAAAATAGTGTCCCAAATGTAGTGGGTTAAAAAACCAAAATTGGCATGTAGTCTTAAGCAATTACCTCACCAAATCCTTTGCCACCCTAGAAATGATTTTTTTTTTTTTTACTACAGAGAACTTTTTTTTCACTAAATCATGGCTTAAAAAAAACAAATATTAACAAGAACAAACAAACAGGAAAAAATTCCACAATTCTTTCATAAGCATTTAAGTAGGGTAAGGATTTGTTTTTTTTAAAGATTTTATTTATTTATTTGACAGAGAGACACAGTGAGAGAGGGAACACAAGCAGGGGGAGTGGGAGAGGGAGAAGCAGGCTCCCCGCTGAGCAAGGAGCCTGATTCGGGGCTCGATCCCAGGACCCTGGGATCGTGACCCTAGCTGAAGGCAGTCTCTTAACAGCTGAGCCACCCAGGCACCCTGGGTAAGGATATTTTTACTTTTCTTCTGATAATCAGAAAATCAAATGTATTAGGCCACCATGTGTATGTACTCATTTATCTTTAATGAAAACTGCTATAATGCAGCTCGTCACTATCAGGTAATAATAATGGCCATTACTATCTATAATAGTCATTTAAAAACTGTGAGTACAATAACAGTGGCTTAATAATTTAAAATATGAAATAATTTAGAAGGTGGCTCTTGAGACCCCAATGGTATGAAGGGAAGCATACCATCAGGGATTAGAAATCCTAAGTCCACGTCAAGGCTAAGGTGTGAACCAGAGGCTACAGACAGGTGTAAAAGACCAAGGCTGGTGCTCCGTCTTAGAGCAACTTAAGGCCACAAATGCCTTCCTTGTCATCCCAGAATCTTTAACACTGGCAAATGGCATCGATGGCAACTTTAACCCTGGAGTCTTATAAAGACCAGAAAGGCCTTAGAGATCACCTTGCCTAGAAGCGCCTTGTCAGAGCCCGTAAAGCAATGGAGGTCCAGGATGGCTGAGCTCGTTACCAGTGGCAACTGGATCAGAGACCGCATGTCTGGTACCAGCTTCGGACTTCTTCCCATTGCCTCCAGTCGTCTCTCATTTTAATCCCAAGTTTGTGATTCAATGGCAAACGGAAGAGATTTCACTTAAAAACTAGATCGACTAATGTAAAAGTCCGACGATTCTCTTAATAAACCAGTGTGATCAATTCAGCTCCTCTCCTGACATTAGCTGATCGTAACATTTTTGTCTTACTGAACATTTCACAGTTTCTAAGAGGAACCCACAACGATCATGCATCCGAAACAATCCCAGTATTTAAACAATCTGTTCCTCTCATTTAAACAAATACAGGCAGGTTGTTGTCTCAGTGATAACTTTTCTCTATGAACGTAATTCTTCTTTGGCCTCTGTTTGACACATTGGGGCATTACGTTTTCAGTACTAAATTTCATTTCCCTTCGATGGAGTAATAAGACAGAACATTAGCATTCCACCTGCAAAATGTTCATGGAAAGGCATTTTGACCTACATTAGCAGCATCTTTAGATAGCCATAAAGCTTTTACGAGATAAATAAGCAAACCTTTCGGGACCTGAGGCATAGCAGTGTTACTAAAACAGATACATATAATGATCTGGCCCTTCTTTTCTGAATATATGTAAGGCATGTTATCTGATAAAGGATACCTTCCCAAAAGAAACTAGGGAAATCTTGAGTATACCTTTATCATATAAAAATCTTCCTAAAAAAAATCATCACATCTTTGTAAAAACATTCTTGATCATTGGCTCTTAGCCAATGATCACTGTAGTAGGTTGAAGAGAAACACCAGCATCAAAATGATTTTTCTCTTTTTGCAGGGATGCCCGCATTAACAATTGCATAGCCTGAGAGTAATCACTGGTGACCCCAGTAAAAGGCAAGCCAATGAATAGGATTTGGGGAAACAACTTGTTTGGTGTATTAGTGGATTCCGTTACACTGATGAAATTGTTTGGAAATACACCTGTGGTGCTATAAATTAACAACAGCGAAGTAAGCCAGCTCTGAATTCAGGAACTCTTGCAGGCTAGCTGTTGGCAAGGGAGCCATGGTGGTGGGTGAATCATGGAGACTCTGGAAACCCGTTTGGAACGAACAGAACTCAGAAGAGAGAGTGAAACCTTTAAAGAGCTACCAGCAGAGAAATGAATGCTGGAAGGCATTTTTTTTTTTTTTTTTTTTTAATGAAACCAAAGCTTTAATGAGCTAAAAGAAAGCAAATCCCATGAGCCCCAGGAGTTTTGTAAATAAAGAGACCAGCCTTCCCGTGGGAGCAGGGCTAGCAAATAAGCTCCCATTTAGAGGTGCCACAGCTGTCATGTCTTCTGTGTGAAGTTAGCTTGTCTGGACTCATTGTGCTCCCCATTTTTCAAAGTGGAGAACAGACACCGCTTGAAAACTTATCCCCTTCGCGATGCCCAGAATGTGATCCATTAGAGATTTATTTGGATTTCTAAGCACACGTGCCACGGAAGATTAAAAGTGAATAATCAGTCATTTACCTTAATGTGAATGAATGAGGTGCCTTCCTGGTGACATCTCAGCGAGCTGCAAGGAAGGGACGGGAATGTTATGGAAGAAGAAGGAAAGCAGAGTGAGGCAGCAGAGAAGTGTACCCCCACCTCTATGCCCCTGAGGTGTCAGCTGGGGAGCTGGAAGAAGAGAAATGAAGACATTAGAGAAAGAGAGGAGGAAGAGAGGTGGGAGAGGCTTACGTGGAGGACATGCGATTCAGCTCGCTGCCTATAATCCTCTCGGTCTACAAATACAGTCTTCCTACCCCAGCCAAGTGTGGCTGTAATTAAGTTCTTTCTTTGTTCTCTACTCTGTCTCCCTCAAACCTCTCATTTTCTTTCCTGTAGTGGAGATCATGTTCCTTATTGATAACACATCAGGGGACAGCTTTCTTGATTTGAGCCGTGATGTATGAAATTAGCAGAAGGGATGGGTCCGGGTAGTGTAGGTCTCATGACATTTCTCATCCCTGGAAGACGACTTTACCTCTCGTTCAGGTATTTAGCTATCAAGAGTAGAAATCAAATCAGTTTTTAATATTGAAAGATCCTGGGGTGCCTGGGTGGCTCAGTTGATTAAGCCTCTGCCTTCGGCTCAGGTCATGATCCTGGGGTCCTGGGATCGAGCCCTGCTTCGGTCTCCCTGCTCAGCGGGAAGCCTGCTTCTCCCTCTCCCAACTCCCCCTGCTTGTGTTCCCTCTGTCGCTGTCTCTCTCTGTCAAATAAATAAATAAAAATCTTTAAAAAAATATTGGAAGATCCTTCCCTACCCCACCCCTCCATAAAACATAAGCGTAAAGCCTGGCAGAAAGGCACATTTGAAACTAACAAAGCTAACTACTCCGGGGGGCTGGTATAGTCACCTGACTGCATGACCTGAAAGACTATGACCTTTGCTTAAGCATCTCTCCCCTGGCACTCAGATGCTCCCATTTCAAAAGAGAGAGGATTAGCTAATAATAAGAATACCAGGGTCGAACACCAGACCTGTGGTTTTTTTAATGCTTACTAAAATAGGCACATGCAATAGGTTTTACTCTCCCCCTCTATATAGAAGTGGAAGCCAAGGCTCAAAGCGGCAAAGCCTCTAAGCCACGGTCATACATTTGATGAGAGTCAGTGAGAGACCAAACTCAGAGAGAGGTCACTTGTACTCATCTGACTCCTATTTATTTTCTCACAGTCTGATTTTATGATCTATATGGTCTAAGCATTGTAAAACATAATCCAATGTAGATTGTAAGGAACTAACATAGTTTGCCCATCAAGAGTAAAGATGGAATACAATACAGTATTCTAACTAGTACTCATGAAAAATACTAATGTGTTGAGATACTCCATTATTGCTTCTAAGGTCATGTTGCATGATTTTTGGTGATTTCTTATGCTTTTCTCCTCTTTCTTAAAAGATTTTATTTATTTATTTGAGAGAGAGAGAGAGAGAGGAGCAAACATGAGAGGAGGAGGGTCACAGGGAGAAGCAGACTCTTCACTGAGCAGGCAGCCCAATGTGGGGCTTGATCCTGGGACTCCTGGATCATGACCTGAGCTACAGGCAGGCGCTTAACTCACTGAGCCACCCAGGCACCCTGATTTCTTACATTTTTATGTCAATTTTTTTTATAATGCATTTTAAATCAAAATACAAATGAACACCTTTTCCAAAATGGTATTAACCTCAAATACCATTCCCCTTTGTTTCAGTATAGACAGGAGATGACTAAAATATGATGTTTAGCAAACTCTGATTTCATTTGCTTCAAGTACATGAAACATTGTTGGTAAGAACAAAGTCTCTACTGTTCTGTTTAGTTCAAATCTTAAATATAAAACTTGCAATTATTCATGAGTCATTTTCTTTTTTCTTAACTTTTCAGTTACCACCTTAGGGCAATTCCTAATATGTGGGGATTTAGAATTAGTATTATTTAAATAACCTTAGGAACCCTAAGTGATTCCTTATAGGTTGTGTGATATACTTTCACCTTTAAGTTCCACACGAATCAAATTAATCACAAAGTCAAATATGTAAAATTCAGATTATATTTTGTTGTTTAGACAACTACAAAGAACAGAATATAAATGGGGGGGAAAAAGAACCATTGCAAAAGGCAAATTCTAACATCCCACTTATGAATCCTTCTGTATTCCTGACACCGACAGTTGGGGCTTCCTGATATAGTATTTGATGTTAAAATTGGTGGGGAAACCCCGCATTTTACTGCCAATACTTGTTTTGTTTGGAGAGTTTCATCTCTTAACAGTATGGCTATACTATCACATAAAAGCTTGTCTGTCCTTTCCTATTCTTAGATTAATTCTTGGAGGAATGTTGAATTTATGGCCATTGCTCAATGGGGTAGCATGGCACTTTAAACAAAATGTCTTTATTCTTTTACAACTTGGATAATAATTTCTTTATTTTTTCTCTGCAGGTGTGCAAGGAGCACTGGCTTTTAGGAAATGTAGATCCTTGGGACACCCTGCGTTGGTAGGAGCTGGGGGCCCAGAGGTCCTGGACTACCAACCAACGAATGACTTTGAAAGGGGCCCTCATAATGCTTATCATCTCCCTACCTAACTTTTTCTCCCATATAAAGAAGAGAGAGAGAATAAGTAGTTGAAGAAATTCTTTCTGGGTCTAAACATTTGGGGTTCACGGTGGCATTATTTAAAAAACAAAACAAAACAAAACAACAACAGCAAAATCGGGGAGTAGAAATATGATAACTAATTGTATTTATTCTTACGGTGGAAACAGAGTGATTTTTTTAAAATTATTATTTATTGTTCAGAATTGAAAATCACATGTCCTCAATTAACCAGGAAGGTCAGGGGGGTAAGTTTGCCCCTTAATGGGAAGGTATTGGTGTGTGGTGTTTGGGATGTGGGCTCTACAGGTGGGGCTCTGGGGTCTGAATCCCAGCTTCACCCCCACTCATAGGCCATCATCTTAATGATATTCCCTAATGTCATCATCAAGAACTTGCGTGCCGAACACAGGAGATTTCTTTGTTCCATGGGGCATTGGCAGACTGAAGATAGACCCAGCCAAATTTCGAAGGAATAAGATTCAGTTAAGCCTATATTCCACATCTGAGACCATCTACTCTTCTACTCATGAGGGCCTGATTTTAACTGGAGGACTTGGGGCAAATCGTTCTCTCACAAACAGACAGCTCTTGTCTCTCTGATCGCCCTTCGGGAAAAATGTCATAGAAACACAAGTATATAGATTTCAAAAGTAGCTGCCAACCTGTTTACATATCTTCCCAGGATTCCTGCTTCCTTCCTGGCTCTGCCTTTTATATATTAACACCACAAAACTAAGTTCACAGCAGCAACGCAATTAGCAAGCCCCCTGAAAAACTACCTCCGTTTGTGGCGGCTAATGTATTTGCTATAGATTTTAGTGACAGAAATAGTGATATTAATGTCGTCAACATCCATGTCACTGCTTGCAGGCATCATGTAAACCAAAAGGTTACCTTTTAAATTATGAAATCTTGGGTTAAAAAAAAAAGCCCTTCATTTTTCTGACTTGTCACATTAGAGTTTAAGATTCTGTTTTAGGTGCTCAGAATTAATCATAACATGTTAGGCTAGGTAAAAATAAAAAAGTATAAAATACAATGTGGGAAGCCCATATCCTTGATTTAAAATATTTTAAATGTTATGCTACAGTCTAAATATAGATATATTGATATCAATATATATATAATATATAAAATAAACTTTCATTTGATAAATATCCTCTACGCTTAGCCAGATAACTGTTTTCTCATCAGGCATTTTCTAATTGGGGCACATTTCTCTGTTTTGAAATTCTAAATAATCCAAGACTACAAATTTTAGAAACATTGACCTTTTAATTAATCAAAGCAACAGAAACACAGACACACATACATATGCAGGAAGTGTACAACTTTCATATTTATTAGGCGCCAACTGTTTAACATTCCAAACAACCTTATGGAGGTGGGGGTATATCCCACTGAGTCTTAGAGATTAAATAACTTGCCCAAGATTGCATGATTATAGAGGGGTAGCACGAGGGTAAAATGAAAGGTTGTCAGTCTCTAAAATCAATACCCTTATGTATGTTTCACATCTAGACCCCTAACTATATTCATAACTATAATTCTTAATCATTATTTCTTTATTTCTTTTTAGTTTTGACACCAGTCCTCTTCTTGATGTAAAACACTGTTGTTTGAGGTTTTTTTCATCCTCACATAAAGTATTCTGAGATCAAGTTCCCTCCATAGGTAGGGATGTCTTTTCAAAGATGCGAATTTGTGAAAAGCTGTCCACCACTTAATAGTTAACAATTTAAGTATTTATTCATTGATTCATTATATGTTTATTCATTTATCAAATATTTACTAAGTACCATTTGCAGGCTAGGCATCCTGCTAGATGTTAAGAAAAGATAGGACTAGAAACTGACGGGTACCTTTCTGTTATTTAGAATTACACATCTCTCTAAAATCTAGGTCATCTACACTGAAAAGGGGGGAAATTTTTTCAGCTTTGTTGAGAAACCATGAAGGCTTTGTTTTAATATGTAGTTAGCATCATAAAAACTGATGCTATCTCCAGTAAGACAGCCCATTTGCATGCCATTATTGAAAGAGTCTAGGTGAATCTATTTTGTTAGGGAGTGAGATCTGGCTTTATTTGTCTTAAAAACCAGTGCAGAGAGGGATGTAAAATTGTGGTGGGTAATAGCTAGGTTTTGTAGGTATTTTATTTGTGTTTATAGTCACATATCATTTTGATAAGGCTTTGTAATCTAGATGAAGAGAAATCAACATTGACACTCTGTTCTATGTAATAGTCTTTACAATGTCTTTTGATTTAATCTCTTAAAAAAAAAAATTCTACTTCCAAACGTGAGTTTAAGCTCTGGAACTTCCCAAAACATTTTTATTGCTAGTCTATAGTTTCTGGTACATTTCTAGTACATGTAATTTCAAAAGCAAGATCTATGTTTCAGCTTTGTATCTTCAATAGCCTTTGTCTTAAAATCCAAAAAAAAAAAAAAAAGAAAGAAAGAAAGAAAGAAAGAAAGAAACAGTGCAGGGGTGCCAGGGTGGCTCAGTCGGTTAAGCATCTGACTCTTGGTTTCGGCTCAGGTCGTGATCTCATGGGTCCTGGGATCAAGACCCATGTCTATGTCCGTTGCCTCCCTAAGTGGGAGAGTCTGCTTGTGGATGCTCCCTCTACCCATCCCCCCCACCTGTGTGTGCACAAACTCTCTCTCTCAAATAAATAAATAAATCTTAAGAAAAAAATCAGTGCAAAGTGTTTGTTTGTTTTGTCTTGTAAGCACAGGCCAAAGACAGATTGGAAGCTGTACGCGAGAAAGCAGAAATACTTCAGTTGTTTTGGCCAGTTACTTTTAACTCCTATTTCAGGTCAAGATTTAGTGAAAGAATGAAAGCTGTTTCAGCATCCTGATTTGATTCTTACATTGGATGCTATTCACTCTTAGTGGGGTTGTGGCTTGGAATGAGAGCTCAGAGCTCAGAGAATCCGATGTCTTGACCCTATTGTTTTATTAAACAACTCTGCTATTAAAAGAATGCACGGAGCTTCAGACTGTAATCAGTCCATATTGGGAGAAAAAGTCATTCGTGGAACAGTTCAAATGCCAATGACTTCAGTATTTTCCAGTGCTCAAAAAATAAGTAACAGTAAACGCATGCTATTGGGCCATTAACTGGAATTCTTCTGAAATTCCCAGAAACCAAACAAGAGATCAAGGGTATTTTGTGGGCTATTTTTTTGAAGTCAATCAAACAATAATGGTGATTGTAGCGTTTGGCATATAAATGGTATCAACTTTTGGCTGTTGCCTCCATTTCATTAAATTCAGTGAGATTTTTGTTATAGGGAACTTGCCAAAGAAAATTTGCATACCAGAAACAAAGTAGTCATGGAATTTATTCATTAGCTTTTGTACCCACAAAAGGTCTACAAATGCAAAGGTTTGATTTTGGATGGAGTTCATTTGGATGTGTCACTAGGAAGGGTATCTTTGCATTGCAGGCTGCCTAAATTTGGAAGAAATTAGTCCCATTCATTTTCTTTGTTCTTTGTGGATCTACAGTGGAATAAATATAGTGGTCTGCAAGGCCAGAGAGCCAAAACATTTCACCATTTCAAAGGCTGTTGGAGACCTACAACTCCAGATCAACCTGACTCATGGAGAAACCGACAGGGAAATTGTTTTATAGGTATTTCGTTTTTTTCCCATAAACCATATACTATTTTTTCTTTTCGTATGTTCTTCATCATTGCATTTCACTCTCAATTAAATCCCTCAGTGGGGCGCTTGGGTGACAGGGTTGGTTAATCATCTGCCTTCTGCTCAGCTCATGATCCCAAGCCCCTCCCCCACCATGGGCTCCCCACTCAGTGGGGAGTCTGCTTGTCCTTCTCCCTCTGGCCAACCCCTGCCCCCCCCCCCCCCCGCTGGTGCTCTCTCTTTCTCTTACATGAATAAATAAAATCTTTAAAAAAAAATAAATGTTTCACCTCACTGCTGATTATGAATGAAGAAAGGCATGATTTCAGCCCTTAGGTTTTGCTGATTGATTTAAAAGTGACAAGGTTTTTGTTAGTTATACTGACTGACCCTTAAATCACTATTTTAAAAAAATGCTTTTCTTCTGTCCGATTTCAGAAGTGACTTGACAAAAACCAAAGGTATTTCCGATGCTTGTAGCTGATTGGAAGTTGAGATCTATTAATCAATACTGATCTTACCCAATTTAATTTACAATATGATGTTCTTCCTTTGCTGAAGTAACATCGATTCAGTGGTATATTTTTTTTGCAGTGATATGTTTAACTTATGAAAATTATATTGTTCTGGAAAAATAAGCTTTTTTTTCCTGTCATCATGAGATTTGTTATGATACGTCAGGTCTCATGATGGGGAGCTTTACTGACCAACCTTGGTTGCTAGGTTCACAAAACAGGCTGGAGAAAGTTAACCCCAAGAGGGGGTTGAGCCCACTGGTGCCTTGTGGGCTGAGGTGACATCCACGGTCTCTCCTTCTAGAGGGAGATAGACGCATGAAAAAGAGAAACTTGGCAGGCTTAGAATAGAGCTCAAGGCAGAATTCCAGGCCTTTAGATGGAGTCAAAAGACAGAATGAAGAAAATGGAGCAGGGCTTAATCTCATTCATGTTTGGGTACCATTGCCCCAGGTCCTGGCTGATATTTCCTGGCCCTTAGCACCCCCAGCTGCTGGAACCTAGACAAGAAAAAGACAAAAGAAATTCAGCAGAGCCTGAAACTCCATCAAGAATGGTAGAACAGTTGGATTTGCAAAATTCAAGTTTTGAAGGAGATTGAGTCTTATTTTTCTATTTGTTTCTGTAACTCAAAACAGCGGTGTAAATTTGAGCAAGAGTGTGTGTGATGAGGTCAGAGGGACTCGAATATTCTCGGTGATCTCGGAATGCCTCTGGTTTCCTAGTGATTCTGAAGTACGGCACACTGGTCTCAACCCCCTCATCTTCAATTTGTCTCCCAATAATAAATAATGTAAATAATGCTAAAATTAAATGAAATCCCATTTTACAACAAAACAAACAAACCCCTAAACATTAAAATGACAGAAGAGTCCCCAAACAGAGTAGAAAGCCCCGGAGTGGTGGCCTCACCACGGTTAAACTAAATCATTGGTACAAGCAGGTTCTAATAAACCATTCAGCGTGATAAAGGGGCGCTATTATGTTACAAAGCCCAGAAGGCTCTGCTTCTGCTACTACCACGAAGTGAAGAGGTTAAAAGACTTTAAATGGGATTGCCATAGTTTCTACAGCAGAAATGCAGGGCTCCTGGCAGATAATATGCCTTTATTAATGTATACAATAGGACACTAATACAAATTAGAAGTATCTATGATGTTAGACAATCTGGTTTGTCTCAGTGGAAAAATCAGGGGGACGTAACCAGAAAGAAAACACATTTTACAGAAGCAATTCCAATAAAAGTCTTTTTGGATAATGAATTCAATTTTTTGTTGTTGCTGTTGAATAGAAGCTTCTACGAGAAAAGTAACTGGCCAATTAATGTCCATCTAATAACTTTTCAGGACCTCCGATGTGCCAGGCACAGTGCTAAGTACTGGTACCCTTCAAAAAGCCAGGATGCTTGTTTACAATGTGGTCTGTGACACATCAGGCTCAGAACTGGCAGGTATTTATTCTATCTTTGACGTTAGTGAAAAACAGAAGGCTAGTCTTTTTTTTTTTTTAAAGATTTTATTTATTTATTTGACAGAGAGATAAAGAGCACAAGTAAGCAGAGAGTCAGGTAGAGGGAGAGAGAGAAGTAAGCTCTCTGCTGAGCAGGGAGCCTGATGCGGGGCTCGATCCCAGGACTCTGGAATCATGACCTGAGCCAAAGGCAGCCGCGTAACCAACTGAGCCACCCAGGCGCTCCTGAAGGCTAGTCTTTTAAAAAGTTTTGCATCCCTTTTTTTGACATTCCTCTCACTTTTTTAAAAAAGATTTTATTTATTTATTTTAGAAAGCATTGGGGGGAAGAAAGCACACAGAGGGGGAGGAACCGGAGGGAGAGGGAGAGGGACAAGCAGACGCCACACTGAGCACAGAGCCTGACACAGGGCTCGATCCCAGGACCCTGAGATCATGATCTAAGATGAAACCAGGAGTCTGATGCCCAACTGACTGAGCCACCCAGGCACCCCCGACATTCCTCTCACTTTTGCCTGTTTGGTTCTCATCATTTTGACCTTTAGCTCAGGAAATAAAAAAGTAGATATATAAAAGAGAAATGAAGTGGAAGAAATGGTGTCATTTATAAATTCGAGATGTTATTCTTGTGCAACGTTATGCGTTAGGTGAGAGACTGTCATTATTTAACTAATCACTAAAATTAATTGTTGCAAATATTACCTGATGATCAGATGTTGAATTTTTATCATATTGGAAAATAAAAAAAAAAAAAGAAGTGAAACCTTCCATATCATTTTGACATAATTTCCTGGCAAGAGAACCCCAGCACTGTGCTACAGTCATGCTTTCAATTATTTTACTAAGTAGTCACACATTAAGGTCTAATGGAAAATGGTCTTTTATTCTCCTGGTGCCCTGTCCTATTGTTTTCCAAATGGGTTTCAGGAATAAAGATGCACACGTGAATGGAAAAATGTTATTTATGTTGTTGTACTCTTTTTTGGTGTGCTTTCTCACATAATATAAGGATAGATACTATTGTTTATTTTTTAATTTGAGCATGTTTTATTTTACTAGTTGAAGAACTACTTAGTCATAATGACAAACTTTTCTGGTGTGACTCATAATATTGTCAAGCTTCTCTTATGGCAAAAGTTGATGCATTTTATAATTCCTCCTAAAGGGGTTCTTTCATTTGTTTTCTTGGGGGCATGCTAATTGGAGTAGGTTTTGCGATGGACTAAATGTGCTAATAACAGTGCCCTTGTTGGATGAGATTGTGAGTAAAATTTGTTCTTCCAAACAGCAGTCTATGTGTGCCCACATGTGCAGGTACTTGTGTGTGTGTACTTGTGTGTGCGTGAATGTGTGTGTGGGGAAATTGAGGGGGAAATTCATCAGATTATCATTAACCCTTAGTCTTCCTTCACCACTGGCATAACTCTAAAGTGGTTACCATATGGTATGAAGTGATAGGCAGGAGTTCTCTTCCAAAGCACACAAGGATAAATTCTTAAGAAGAAAAATATTTCTATTAGTTTAATCATAAGCTAGTAGCATTGTGGGTTTTCCTGATCATTGAACAACGGGATGCCATGTGTGTTGATTTGACTTTGGAAGGTTTTTGGCGTAGTCTGTGTTACCGCAACCTGTAGCTAGTTTAATATGGTGGCTTAAAGTTGACAGGCTTAGTCCAATTGCCATGGTCAAAGGTGTGTAAATGTGTAAATGGACTTTCTCGGTGTAAATGGACTTTCAAATTAAAATTTTATACTTTTCAGGTTTAAAATAGCACGCGTAGTTAGCAGCCCCTGGCATAAACCCTTCCAAGTTCCTGTGAAGATGTGGGAAGGTCAAAATTGAAGATAGCAAAGCAAAAAACAAAACAAAACAAATAAACAAGCAAACAAAAGAATGAAAAACAAGTAAACAAGACTAGCGGTGATCCTATTATTGGGATCTGGAAGGATACTCTAATAATTATAAGAATGATGCACCTGAACTGAAAAATCAACCCCAGTCCAGTGTTAATAAAAATAATTCTCTTCAAGGTGGGGAGATTAGTTTTTAAGTACATTTCAGACATCTCCTCTGCAAAGCTATAAATGATAGAGGGAAATCAGCCATGGAAACTTGAGAAGAAAATATCCTGTCTCAACAATTGTAGACCTGGCCACATTATTTTTCTTATGTGCAAGTAAAAGAAAGATATTCTGCATTACACAAGAGTTTAAAATATATTATCAGTGTTAGTTAAAAATTACCTCTTTTGATGGCAGGATTAATTCATATTGAAATCTAAAATTGGGGAAGATCTTAGATCCTATCACAAGGAAAGAGTAAAAAATGTGGGCCATGTTATTTATCATAGCTACTCCATTATTATAAAAATCAGTCAACATCTGGAAAAAGTTTCATATAGTTTGAAATGCAGGCATAGAACTTATCATGGTTGGCTTTCCATGGCAAAGGAAAATGCTTTCAATGTAATCAATAGACTGTGAGATTCATAAAGGCAGGCCCCACCTTGGTTCTCTCTCCATTTGCACCTGGCAAATAACTGGCACAACAGATATTTGGTGACTATAATAATTAAATAGTGATTACATGGGACTGGGTATAAAATGGTGTAGGGAGCATCATTTCAAGTATGTTTACCACTGGGAAAAGGGCCTGGTCAAGTAAGCCTCCTCTAGCCCCTTGTTAGGGTGGACACGTAGGGTGGAAAGCCCCATGCTTGGCTGGTGGACAGAGGTGAGGGGGTCTGGAGCTAGATTTTGCAACAGGAGGGACAGACTTCCATGGCATGCTGTGCATTTCTATTGCCACCCTTAGCAAACTTTTCCAATTATATGTAGATTAATCTAGAATGCAAAGCTCTTCAAGTGCTCTGTCCCAGATAAGGCAATGGAACATTTGTGGACTTCCATCAAGTCTAATGAGACTCTGCAAACTAGGGTAAGGAACAACTTACCGGGGATTACTTCTGTCGTAGAAAGATGTCTTATACCTGGAATAATGCTGTGGATAAGATGGTTGCATTCCCCAAAATTAATAGGTTGAAGCCCTAACCCCTAATCTAAGAATTTGACGATTCTAGATATATCTTATTGTATTTGGAGATAGAGCCTTCGGGAGGTGACAAGTTAGATAAGGTCAAAAGAGTGGGGCTCTGACCAGAAGTCCTGCTTGGGTTGTTCTAGCCATGCTACTCACCATAGCAAGGAGGGATCCCTGGGGACAAGAGGAGGTCCCACCTGAGTGAAGCCCCAGCTTCTGCACCTGCATCTGGGTACCCAGAATCCTCAATTCCCTACTTAATGGGTCCTTAGCTTTCAAGAGTTGCCTTGGTCTCTTCACCAGCCCCGCCCTCCCAGCTGCACCCAGAATGGCTCACTTCTAGGTTGGAGGGGTGCACAAGAGGTGATGGTGTGGAGAATGGTGCTCAGGCAGATCTTGGACTTGCAGGCTGAGGTGTCCACAAATGTGTGTGTAAGTGCGTGCATGTCTATGGGGGTGGATGAAACGTGTGGCCCCTTATGGAGCAGGAAGGAGCACAGAGAGGGAAAAAAGAAAGGGAAGACCAGGACTGGGGGGCTGTGATTTGTGATATAAGGTATGTGGGCCTCTTTCTCCTCTTTGTCAGGCCCTGAAAATGTTAGGGTGAGTACCTGAATCTTAGGTTCGGTCTGTGTGATTTGGGGCTAATCAATTCATATATCTGGCTCTTACTCGCCTCAGATTATTAAAACATTATAGGATTTGAAACTCTGCCTGCAGATTTGGACACATAAAACCTGTGATAGTTATAGTTCTGCCCCCATTTTCTACCTCAGCTGAAATTCTGACTTAGATATTAATTTCTAAACTCATTTGTAAAATTCATACACTCATTGATTTTATTGGCTTTCCAATATCCGTTTCATTACGTATATAAAAGTTATCCTTTCTGGTTTTTAGGTTTTTCCATGGCTTTTATAAATGGTCTTCCTTCTACCTTAACTAATATGGACTTTCTCTTGTTTTCATTTCTCAGATTCTGTAATTAGTACTGAGAATTTTTTTATCATATATCTATTTCATTCTTATCAGTCATCGTTACATCTGACTCTTTTTTTAAAAAATAAATTTTTCTACTTTTCTGCTTAATTCATAGTTCACCTCTGCATTAATATTTTAATAAGACCGATGCCTACATTTAACATATTTTATGGTATAGCTTGTTTGTGCCACAGATGACTTTAACACATTCAGAATGAGAGCTTCAAAGGGCTGAGTCAAGATGAAATTTTGTAGTTAATTTGGCTGCAATAATTGGGGATATTTTATGAATAAAATTATCACATAATCAAAAAATGTTTTAAATGGGTAACTTTGTTTTAACTTAAATTGACATAAGGGAGTCTATGAGCTGGCCTAAGATTCATAGCATTTTTTCTCTAGGAGAATCCCAAGAGGTCAGTTTATAAACAAGTAATTATTGAACACACCCAAGAGAATCTGGATCTTATTCCCAGATCTGCCATTAAGCAAATTGCTTAATACCCTTGTCTTCATTTGTACAAGGTTGCACTGAGGATAAAGTTAGAGACAATAGATGAAGCCATACCTCAGAAAGCAGAAGAGTCTGCAGTGATAATTTGTCATATTAATAATAATAACATTATTACGTGATGCTCCTCATGCACAATTTACAGGATGTAAATCTAAATCATATTTTCATTGTGGAATTTCTTTACAAGGCTAATGGCTCTATTGCAGCATATATAATGGAAGTCTTGTCATTTCGTGACCTGTTTAGGATAGTCATCTTATTGCAAGCAAGGTTTGGCTTAATGGGGACCACTCTGTCCCCTTGTTCATATGATAGGTCACATTATTAAAGCAACTACGATTTTTTTCTTTGATTCTTTTTTGTTGCTTTTCATTAAGACTACAGATTGGTGAATAAAAGTAGAAATGAAATAATGAAATGAATAATACATGTGTGATGTTGGGTAATGATCTTATAGACTCCCATTGGAAAAAGTAACATGGCCGAGTGTCCACTGCTAAGCCAGACTGCTCATATTTGAATCCTAGGCTCACTACCCAGGAGAGGTGTAGTGTTGGACAAATTCTTAACCTCTTTGTGTCTGTTTCATGATCTACCCACTGTGGGTAATGTAGTGTCTGCCCCTAGACTGCTGTTAGAAATAAACTAGTATGTGTAAAAGCCTTTAATGCTTGGCACATTGTATTGGGTCTAGAAATGTTAGTGTTTCATGATTAATAAATTTGAAAATAATTGTCCTCTCAAATTTAACTCTGGGGCGCCTGGGTGGCTCAGTGGGTTAAAGCCTCTGCCTTCGGCTCAGGTCATGATCTCAGGGTCCTGGGATCGAGCCCCGCATCGGGTTCTTTGCTCGGCGGTGAGCCTGCTTCCCTCTCTCTCTCTGCTTGCCTCTCTGCCTACTTGTGATCTCTTTCTCTCTGTCAAATAAATAAATAAAATGCTAAAAAAAAATTTAACTCTCAAAAATTTAAAGATTAAAAAATGTTTAAAGCGTGCTAAAATATACATAATATGAAATTTACCATTTTAACCATTTTTGAGTGTAGAGCCCAGCGGTATTAAGTACATTTCAAATATTGTAAAAGGATCACCTCTGTCCATCTCTAGAACCCTTCATCACTCCAAAGTGAAGCTCTGAATCCATTAAACAATGACTCTCATTGCCCACCCAGCCTCCCTGCCCATGGCCACCACCCTTCTATTCTCTGTTTCTATGATTCTGGTAACTCTAGGTATATCATGCAATATTTGTTATTTTGATAGTAATTATCCTAATGTGTGTAAGTGGTATCTCATTGTGGTTTTGAGTTGCATTTCCCTGCTGATGAGTGATACTGAACATCTTTTCACATGCTTTTCGACTGTTTTTATATACCCTCTTTGGAGAAATGGTGATTTAAGCCCTTTTGCCCATTTTTTAAGATTAACTTCTTTGTGTTTTGTTGTTGAGTTGTAAAGACCTCAATATATTTAACTGAGAAAAGACTTCAGTTATCAAGATGCCTAGTAAGGTCTGAGAAAATTCTGTTAAGTAGAGGACAGTATCAATTCTAAGTTCTTGTAGTAAAGTGTATAAATATTGCAAAACAAATATTTTAACAGATATACTTTTTTTTGTTTGCAGTCAGAAAAACTTTCTTTCTTTTTCTTTTTTTTAAAGATTTTATTTATTTATTTGACAGAGAGGAGAGAGATCACAAGTAGGCAGAGAGGCAGGCAGAGAGAGAGGGGGAAGCAGGCTCCCTGCTGAGCAGAGAGCCCGATGCAGGGCTCCATCCCAGGACCTGAGACCATGACCTGAGCCAAAGG
>CM052886.1:113768194-113824572 GCA_028534135.1 Potos flavus
TTTATCTGTCTCATATAAATTTAATTCTTAGTCCCACTGGAAGAACTCGGGGGTAGGAAGAATTATCTCTTTTTTTCACCATGCCCCCCCCCCCTTTTTGTTGTGAACATGTACTGACTTCAGATGATCAGATTCTATCGCTGGCTCTTTTGCAGGAAACAGATATTAATTATAAGACTTTCCTAACCTCAGCCCTGATCAATAGACTATGTAGTCCTGTTCAATGGGTCAACTTTGAGCCATTTCACAAAACTCTCTGAGCCACAGGAGGGACATTTGTAGGATCTTCCAAGTATTCGTGCAGTCTGAAGACAGTGTCCCCCAGAGCAGATTAAGGAGGGCACTTGTGATAAGCGTCGGGTGTGGCATCAAAGCATTCAATCACTCTATGGGACACCTAAAACTAATATTGCACTAAACATTAACTAACCGGAGTTTAGATAAAAACTTGAAAAAAAAAGACAGTGCCCTCCTTCCCCCTGAGCAATATATTTTATGATAATTGGGACAAGTGGTCCTCTGTGGTACAGCTGGCTCTGGAATATCTTTGTGTGGGGTTCCTGAGAATTTACAGCTATTTCACAACTAACCTCATGGAAAGAATAGGGAAACACGATCACTTATTCACTTTGGGAATCTTGGATTAACACTGCATTAAAATGAACTAAAATAAGCCCTCACTTATTAAGTGCCTAACTTTTTGCAGTAAGTACCCCCCCAAAAATAAATAAATAAATGAAAACCTGAATAACGATGCCTACCGCACCCTGAAAAGCTTACCAACTACTCTCGCATTGTGCAAAACCCAATATGTTCCATAGATAATGTATTTCGTTGCTGAAATGCAGTTGATCTTACTGAACATAATTCAATGAATGTAATGCCATTTTTCTACTGTTTCAATTATATTTTAGTACAGAAAGAAAAGTGTGAGACTTAGTCAATTCTGCCATGATTAAAACTTAATTCCATATATTAATAACCATTGTATTTTATTAAATCTAGTAGAAAAGATTTATACTGCCATTTATTTCCATTCTTAATCATTAGCATGAAATAGAACACATCAGTATGCTTCTTAAAATACCCTTGGATTATGAATTAAATATAAAATTACGACTAAAAAGAAACAGCACAGGAAGATGTTTTCAAATGGTTCATTATAAAATTAACAAAAAGAAAATAATAAAGCAGTGATGGTCTGAGGTTTGATTTTTTTTTTTCTTCCTTGACCTCTTTCTTCTTTCCCTGAAAACCATTCCAAACTCTCACAGTGTGATGTAGTATATTCTAGAAGTAATTTACCACACTACTTAGCTATTATGTAGGCAACAAATAAAAATCATTGCACTTGGATTTAGACACACTGAAGAAAAAATAATGGGGTTATTACTGGCACATATAATTTTTTTCACTCAGCTTTTAAATTTTGAGATAATTGTAGATTTCCATGCAGTGTGAGATGTAATAAACACAAGTCCCATGTACTCTTCACTTAGTTTCCCCCAAAGGTAACATCTTAACATCTTAGAACAAGATAGTACATTCTTACAGTCAGGGTGCTGACTTGATACAATCAAGAAAGAGAACATTTCCATCACCACAAGGACTCCCTCATAGACTTTTTCCTTCTCCATTTCCCTCTCGCTGAGACTCTCTTCTTTACCCCTAGAAGCCACTAATAATAATCTATATATAAAAGATTGAGCTTTGGAGAAATTAAATAACTTACACATGTGTATGCTGAATTGGAATTCAGATCAGCTATGACTTGAAAGCTCTTGCTCTTTCTCTCACATCATGACTAGAGAAATATTAAAAATATCACCAATAATTCCCAGCCTTACTGGATCTCTTTCTACACCATAGGGTCAGTGTCCCCAAGTTTTAACCCAAGGCCTAGGCAACTCTAGACTACATAGGTTAGAAGCTCATTAAAGAATATTCTGATTTTGCTGTCAGAGGGCTAAGGAGAGCATAGGAACAGCAATCCTCCAATGGGGAGATTGAGGACCTCACTATTTTGTGACATAAAGAGGCAAATCTCTCAGTCAATAGATGTAAGCCACTGGGGAAAGTGGAGAAAAAAAAAAAAAAAAGACTCCTGTGGGGTGGAAATAACGAAGAAGGGAAGAAATGAGACGTAGGGAATTTGCAAATTCAATATGTATACAAGAGATAAAGAACCCTCTAAATTTAGTCAGCATTTGGCAATCATTTTCAACCTTCAGAGATGTGCTCATATCTGAGCTACACAGAGGAAAGAAGCCTTGTCTATCAGGCCAGCTCTGAATGGTCCAATATGCCAGGTGGGCTGAAAGAAGAAAACCCAGTCTAGCCTCAACCCTTATGCCCCACAAATACCTGCTCAAATATTTTCAGGGCCACCATTTAATAAAATAATAAAATACAGGGAAAGATAAAACACTAAACTTGTCCACGTCACCATATCTATTTCTTCTTCAGTCATGCAAGATACTGTATCCATTTTTTTAAAATTTATTTTTATTTTTTTTATTAACATATAATGTATTATTTGTTTCAGGGGTACAGGTCTGTGATTCATCAGTCTTATTCACAGTGCTCCCCATAGCACATACCCTCCCCAATGTCCAAAACCCAGCCACCCCATCCCTCCTACCCTCTTCCACTCCAGCAACCTTCAGTTTGTTTCCTGAGATTAAGAGTCTCTTACGATATGTCTCCCTCTCTGGTTTCGTCTTGTTTCGTTTTTCCCTCCTTTCTCCTATAATCCTCTGTCTTGTTTCTCAAATTCCTCATATCATTGAGATCGTATGATAATTTTCTATCTCTGATTGACTTATTTCCCTCAGCATAATATCCTCCAGTTCCATCCATGTCGTTGCAAATGGCAAGATTTCATTTTTTGATGGATCAGGAGTTAGTCCTTTGTTTACATCTTGCTGCAAGATGTACAATGTCCACATTTCAGTCACTGAGGAGAAAGAGGTCTTGGCTATTGAGTGGACAGCTAGCATCTCTGACAATGGGGACATATATGATTAACATTAATAAATGCAAGTTTTCTCATAATTTAGTTATTACCTATTTATCCTTACTCACCACCAGAAATAGCCACATGTACTGATTGGTTAGTACTCTGTTAATGACATGCATATGATGAATGCAGTTTAAAAAGAAGTACAATTCCACATTTCAAAATTCGTCTAGTTTCTGCATGTTCTAATTTGACTTTTTCAACAAAGATAAGACAGGCTCTCAGATGCTAATAATCCACTTTCTGTTAAATGGAACAGCATGAAGTTTCATTTTAGAAGCTCAGAAAAAAACATAAAAAGCTTTTGTTTGTGGTTCACATTAAGTAAATAAAGACTACATTTTTCCTTTGATTATTGGCATTGTTCAAGCAATTAAATTTTAACAGTCTCATCTATCATGTAACATATTTGGATTTATAGAAGAGAAGGTCAAGTACAGACAGACAATGGATAAATATAAATTTTAAAATAACCAAAGCACAAAATCGAATCCACAGATAAGAAAAATAACAACCACCTGATTGTTCTGGACCATCTGAATATAGTTTTCTAGATGTTGTTCACTCTGAATAGACAAAAAATGAAATGACTCCTACTGGGGTAAGAAAAGATGCGATAAGATCAAAATCTTAATCAACTGTTGTTGGGATCTCCAAAGCGGGGGGCTGGCTTTATAGGAACATTCAGAAAGTTATTTATTTATTTTCTCCAGGTCTCAAGTGTCGCTTTAAAGGCCTCATGCAGGATATAATTATATTCAATAATCTCATATTGCTAGAGATTTAAAGCTAGTAACAAATATTTTTTGTCCTCTTTCCAAATGAAGAATAATATCTTCATTGATTGACAAAAGGGATTCTTCTGAGCATGGATTATGCCTTTAGGCCCTAGAACGATGTCTTTTTAGTGTCTACATACAAACTTAAGTTGAAATCACGGCTCTAATTGACAGAACTTTTAAATTAGAGCGCCCACAGGCCACTTTGCTGCATGGTACATGGTCATTTTCTTCTACATTGAATTAATTTTCAATCAGCATTGTTTAAAAAAAAATGAGCAAGAGTAGAAACAGGCAACTAATGCTCTAACGTTATTTCAAATCCCGAAGCACAAAGATTAATTAAGAACCAATTAATATGGAGCGTATACGTCAAAAGAAGATAGAGAAGATAAGATGAGGTCAAGAGAAAAGTCGTTTTTGTTTTCTTCTTTCGAAGCTTAGATATATCATAAATAAGAAATTGAGGAGAAAATAGAGCAGATTAAATTGCTACGTCTGCATTCTGTTTAAGAAATACAAATGTAAATTACCTTTGATGTTATTTACTCATAAAATCATCACAGAAGAAAAAGCAACAGAAGCATTCAAGAAACACCTTCTGTACTTTCGTAGGGAATCAGCATAATGGAAACCCTGCAGGGAAACTATGCTGGCTTAAATTTGTCTCCACCTGTGTGATTTGGGGCAAGTATCCTAACTTCTCTGTGCCTTGGTTTCTTTACTTGTAAATGTGCTCTTAATTTTGATACCCAGAGTCTTTGTGAGAATTGAATGGGATATCCATGTGAAATATTCAGAAAAGAACCGGGAATATAGTAAAACCCAATAAATATTATTCTTGTTGTTAATTAATTCCAAAATATGGACTTAATAAGGACTGTCTAAGGATATTACATGCTGTTGAACCAATTGCACTGCCTTCAGAAGGGCTAGATTTATTACTATTTTATTAAAATTTTAATTAATTTTAATTTAATTTACCATATCTGAGGTAGCTTGAAAAATACAGTATCCTCTTGTCGCATTTAGACAAACGAATAAGAAAATGGCCTAGTATTATTTTGGCGATTTTGCTTCTACTGTATTTATTTATTAAAGGTAAGTTTGCAAGCCAGAGTGCAAAACTGGGGAAATCTGTCTCTGATAAGGATATCATGCATGGCATAAAATGGAAAACACACCCTTGGTGGCAAAAATATATGGCAAAGCAGTCATAATTTTTTTTTTAAAGACTTTATTTATTTATTTGACACAGAGAGATCACAAGTAGGCAGAGAGGCAGGCAGAGCGGAGAGGGGGAAGCAGGCTCCCCGCTGAGCAGAGAGCCCGATGCGGGGCTCGATCCCAGGACCCTGAGATCATGACCTGAGCCTAAGGCAGAGGCTTTAACCCACTGAGCCACCGAGGCGTCCCTAGTCATAATTTTAAAAGAAGGAAATAAAGGAATTGAAGAGATACTAGATAACAATGAGATTGAACATAAAAGAAAACTGCATTTGGGTATTCAATTTGTGAACAGAAATGGTTAAATCTTTAAACATTCATGGGTGGCAGGCATTCTGTCTGACCAGCTGACATTCTGTCTGTCTTCACAAGAAGAGCACTGGATCGAACAGTTTGGGATCGGAGTTGTGTATGTGGATAAGGTAGCTCTCTGAACCCCGGTGTTTTGTTTTGTTTTGTTTTGTTTTTTAATCTGTAAAGCAAGACTATTTCACTTGATAATTTCTAGGATTTACTATTTCAACTGGAAAAGAAAAAAAGAACAGAAATGTTGATGCATAATCATATCCTTGCTTCTTCCCCCTTTTTTCTTGAAACATATCAGCCTTGAAGATGGGCTTTCCGGACTTCCAGTTTCATAAATGGCCCTTCAAGAGCAGCGAGGCTATTTTGCTCACCAAGAGCTTCGGGAGTAGTGGTAGTGGGGGTGGAGGGTTGGGCGAGCCTGGTGGTGGGTATTGAGGAGGACACGTATTGCATGGAGCACTGGGTGTGGTACATGAACAATGAATCTCGTAACACTGAAAAAATAAAATAAAAGTATTTGGGGGGAAAAAGGGAAAAAAAAAAGGAGTAGTGGTTGTAATGGTGGTAAAATGAGGGGCTGGGAGTAGCACAGGGATGCCAAGCTTCAAGGCATGCTATGTTAACTCACTAGACAGATGCCCCACTTCTGGCCACAGGTGGCTCTGGGTCCAATCTGTGAACAACACTGCTCTGGTCAACTGACAAGCCATCTTCATACATCACTATGTTTATGTGGTACAAAGCCAAGAAGGGCTTTTCTCTTTGAGTTCCTTTGGCTTGGGAGTACTTCACTGATGGCCTCATTATAAAGCGTGTAATTGTAGTGTAGCAAAACCACAAGTCCAGCCACATTGATCTGTGCATCTGGCATGCCTGCCCTTGGTTTATGCATCTTCTCTCTTCCTTTCCCAGTACTCAACGCTGCCTAGATGCCTCCTTATACCTCCCTTTCCTTAATGGTCTCTAGTGAAAATCTCTGAGTGTGGATAGAAGTGTATTTCGGTCCTTGTATTTTCCTCTTCTGTTGGTGTTGCTAAATTTAGTCAGCCATTCAATAGATATTTACTACACTTTGTCCTCTTGATATTATTTGAGTGGTACCAAGGACTTGATCTTGAGTCGACATGTGGAAGATGAGTAGGAAGTCACTAAGTAAAGAAAAGGGGGAAGAACTCACTGGACTGATGAAAAAGTGCCTAGTCCCAGCGGTAGGAAGCTGCAAGGCAGGTTTGAGCAAAGGGAAATTAAATATGGAGGCAGGAGGAGCTAGGGCAAGGGGAAGGTGATAGCACATGAACGAAAGAGTCAGGAGACAGAGACCTGAAGGTCATGTGGAGGAGGTCGGTCCTTATTGTAAGATTAACACAAAACCACCAAAGCATTTTAAGCAGTGGAGCGATATGATCAGAATTGGGTTTTTCGATTCTGTCCGGCTGTGAAGAACGGAAGGAATGGCAGGTGGGGAGAGGATGGGCGGGGTGGTTGCAGGGTTGAGGTGGGCTTGCAGTTTTTCAGGAGAGAGATCAAGCTAGTTTGGTATAGAGTTCGGCTATAACATAGCAGCAAACAATGTATAATATTGAGGCGTATTTAGATGGTTAAATCCATAGCGCTAGATGGATTCAATATTATAAGCATCAAATTTTTTTGGGGGGGAAGCATCAAAATTTTTTAAAAAAGATTTTTATATATTTATTGGAGAAAGAGAGAGAGAGAGGGAGACAGGGAGAGAGAGCAGGAGCAGGGAGGACAGGGAGAAGTAGGCTCCCAGCTGAGCCCAATGCAGGACTGGATACCAGGACCTTGGGTTCATGACCTGAGCCGAAGGCAGGCACTTAACCAACTGAGCCACCCAGGTGCCCCTACAAGCATCAAATTTAATTTCTCCACATTTGATAAATCTCAGTCATCATTGAGCAGGGGGATAGTCCCTTTAAATTTTTTTTTATCTAGTTTATTTGTTTTGTTGGGAGGAATTTCTGGGTGCTCCAAAGCATCTTACTGAGGGCAGAGTGACTACTGACACTGTCTATGTACGAGTCATGCATTTTGTGATGCAGGTGGAAACACTGAAGGGCAGTTCTTCAGACAGTGGAACCACCTCAGTAGTGACTGACGTGGCACAGGCAGTGGGGGTTGCCCTACAGACACAGGGAGGTGGGAAACTGAGGAAGAGGTAAAATGCCAGGAAAGTGAGAGAAGGAATGAAAGTTTTCTAGTGAATTCAAAGGGATTAAATGGGCCACTTGCCAATAAAAAATAATTATCAATTCCTTCTATTATTGTATTTTAGACATATTAGACCATTTTTTGAGAATCTTGAAGTCTTGGGGCACCTGGGTGGCTCAGTCGTTAAGCGTCTGCCTTCGACTCAGGTCATGATCCCAGGGTCCTGGGATTGAGCCCTGCATTGGGCTCCCTGCTCAGTGAGAAGCCTGCTTCCCCCCTCCCTCTCCCCTTGCTTGTGTTCCCTCTCTCGCTGTGTCTCTCTCTGTCAAATAAATAAATTAAATCTTAAAAAAAAAAAAAAGAATCTTGTAGTCTTCCTGAGAGTGATCATGACGCGAGTTTTTTACAACCAATTTGGCAACTTAATTTGTGTTTAATAACTGTTTCATCCCAGCGTACCATAAAATTGAACTGCAGAGGTTATTTTCTATAAAGACAGCACTCAAAGGTATATTTAGTTCAGCTTTTTATTATATTTTATTTTGTATTTGTTGTGTCATTAATATCGATGATGCCGCTTTTCTGACAGTTCAGTACCCAATTATTTTCATTGTGTTAGCTGTCGGAATCCAGGCTCTCACAATTGGATGTGAACATTTTAATAGTTACTGAAAAAAGATAAAGGTGAATTTAAATAATGTTGAAATATATAAATGTATGTATGTGTATGTATGTGTATATATATGTATATGTAATGTATATGTGTGTGTATATATGTACATATATATATATATATATGATAGATGAAAATTGTTTTCCTGAGTTTGCATAAGGAATAACTAGGGCATAAGATACGAGGCTGTGATAAGATATGTTTCTTCCTATATATTAGTGCACTGTGGATGGTGATAAGCATATAAACTTAAGAAATGAATTATACTCTAAGTTCTAATCACATTCTAAGTGTGCTTATCACACAAAATGACAGCCAGATGCCCAGAGTTTCTCTCAAATTTGGGAAAGTGTATAATCACTTAACAAAAATTCTAGCAGATTCCTATTATTGACTTAGAATTAGTTTCAGTATAACAGAATTTAAGTTTGTACGAATTTTAAAAAGTTACAAACTTTTTGTTCCTTATAGTTCTTATATATCTATAAAATCATAAACATTATAAATAATAAAAATCATAAAACTCTAAATCAAATTCGTATAATACTATGAAAGCAATAGTACTTGAATTGCTAAGATTGATTCAGTATGGCAGATGATGCTGTTCCGCTGAGACTAAATCACATTTTGCAATGTGAACGTGGAATTGGGTGCTGATATAGAAGTTCTTTCAAGTTTGACATACTCGTGTTTGCTAGTAGTGAATCGATTCTCTCTCCCCTTTGATCTGCTGGAACGACTATGGGACTTAAATATTTGTTCTGTGTTGCAACCTCCTATAGCCATCACCTGGGCTTAAGTTCCATATTAAGAGCACCTCTGTTCTTATCTTTCTAACTGTGACAATGAAGGTGAAAATATGTGTTGTCGATGAGCTTTCAATACAGACAAAAATGAAAATCAAATGAGTGTGGTGAATTCAAAGTCAAGTGAAGAAAATGTTTTGTTTTTTTTTTAAAGATTTTATTTATTTATTTGACAGAGAGAGATCGCAAGTGGACAGAGAGGCAGGCAGAGAGAGAGCGCGTGAAGCAGGCTCCCTGCTGAGCAGAGAGCCCGATGCGGGGCTCGATCCCAGGACCCTGGGATCATGACCTGAGCTGAAGGCAGAGGCTTTAACCCACTGAGCCACCCAGGCGCCCTGAAGAAAATGTTTTAAGGGAGTGAGAGTATTAACTGTATCATCTAGTATGATAAATGCTGAAAATTCATTGGTTTCAGAATGTGGAGGTTACCATTGAATTTGAGCCCTTTTGGTAGAGTAGAGAAGAAAGTGATAAAACTTGAGTGCAGCGACTGAGCCAGAGAATAGGAAGAGACAATTTAGTGACAGAAAATGCAGACACCTTTTCTGAGGGTTTTGCAATAAAGTGATCAGAGAAAGAGCTGGTTGCTAAAGAGGGAATAGGGAGAACAGTGGTTTTAGAAGATGGGGATAATGGCATGTTTGTATGTTTAATGGAGAGGAAAATGATTCAGTCGAGAGGGAAAAGTGGATGATGCAGGAGAGAGGGCAGAATTACTAGAACAATGACTTCGAGTGGGCCTAAGGGGAGGGTATCTAGACTACAAATGGAGGGGTTGGCTCTAAGTGATTCATTGATAGTTCACCCATGGCAGCAGAAGGAAAAGCAAAGGATATGCTGATATAATCTAGTTTGTGAGTTGACGCGGATGTTCTCCTCTGAGCGATTCAATTTCTAAGTGAAATCTCAAACCAAGTCATCCGTTGGTAGTGAGGATGAAGGAGGTGGTGTGAGAGGGTTGAGGATCAAAGAGAAGTTATAAAAGAGTTGTCTAGGAGAGGTTGAGAACCAATGGACCAGGACGAGGGATTTGGTTTCAGAGCTGGATGACATTAAAGGCACAACTGAGTTCTGTCACTGTCCATTTAACGTAGAGGTTGGTAAACTTTTTCTATAAAGAGTCGCACAGGAAATATTTAGGCTTTGTAGTCCCTACAGTCTGTGTTGTAACTACTGAGCTCTGCTACTGCAGTTTGAAAGTCAGCAGAGGCAAGAGGTAAACCAGGGCTGCCATGGACCACCCGTAAGCTATGACAGTGAGAGATCTCCCTTCTTTGGGACCCAACTTAAATGCCAGTACCTTATTAAAGTGCTGCAGACTGTCTTGGGCATAGTCAGTCACGTTTCCTTCTGCGGTCCCCCCATTGATTCACACCTTTCTGCCACATCCTTCACTTGCACTGGAAGTGCTGGCCCTGGTTTGCTTTGGCTTGAGAGACCTGACAATTAAATTTTCGGGAATTCTGTGAATCATTTAATGTCATATAGGCAGCTTGAAATCAGTCATGGTGAGAGTCTTTATACCACAGAGAGTGGTAAACACTACAAATCAGGGTTCTTTTTACCTCCAAGAGCCAGTTGTTAATCACTTGCCTGTAATTAACTGGTTTGCCTCACCATCTCCCCACCAGTCTCCATTTCTCAAGAATAATGACTGTGTTCGCTATTCAATTAATTTTTCTCTTTTCTCCACCTATGGGATTGTGGTGGGTGTAGTACATGTCAAAACCTGTTGAATAATATTTTAAATGTTCTATTCTTTCCCTAATTAAAAATTCAAATCCACAAAATTTCTTCCAGTTTAATTATCTACCCCAAAGTCAACACGGTGTACCAACCCATACCTACCAGGACAAAGGAAGGCATTAGGTGTTTGTGAGATTAACCTCACATTGGTTTTGACTTTATTCTGTTATGGTTTTTTTTTTCCCCTGAATTGACTTTTATTTTAATCTCTTATTGCCCAACTGGCTGTATCATCATTTGCCTGGACATACGTATGTGCCTCCTATCTGATGGTATGGTTCACAGTCTTTAAGAACATGAGGTTTGGAGCCAGAATATCTCCTGACATTGGGCAAGTTACTAAATATGTCTATTCTCATTTGTATAGTAGGGATAAAATGGTATCTACTTTGTAGGGTTCCTGTGTAGATTAAATGAATTAATCCACATAAGATACTTAGAGCAATATCTTAGCAATACTGGAGTGAATTATCATTATTAACTCATCTTCCAGGCTTCCACTTTGCCCGTCTAAGAGTCCATCCTTTACAAAGCATCTAGAGTGATCTTTAGCAAACATAAGTTGGATCACTTGATTCGTCTCCTTGAAAACCACTGATTATTTAATTATGGTGATAATAGAAACCCAATTTCTTTTTCACGGACTATAGTCCTTATATGATCTGCCCCTGTGACTCCTTCTCAGTCTCTGTACTGGGCCCCTCTGATTCCCCTAAGCTTTACAGATATAGTTTCCTTCCTCTCCTTGAATGTGCTAAGCTTTCTTTCTATGTAGGCTCCCTTTGCCCGGAATAGTTTCTTTCTAGGTCTAAGCCTATCACTCTTTTGGTTATTCAAATCTTGGTCCAGACATTCCCTTTCAAGAGAGATCTCTCCTGCACACTCTTTCCAAAGGAGCTCAAACAACCCTCATTACTCTCTATCACATCTTCCTGGTTTATGGTCTTTATGCCATTTATCCATATCTCAAATTGTCATATTTATTTGTATTTATTTGCTTCCTTTGTTTTCGTTTTTTTTCCAACTGGATGTAAGTTCCAAGAAAGTAATATGTATATTACGTATATTTTTCACAGCTGAATTTCTGGTGCCTAGAATACCACGATCTCAAAAATTATTATAGGATCAATAAGTGACAGGATAAATCCATATATTACCTTTCTCTTCTAATTTAAGAACTCAGTTGGTCAGCGTGTCCTATTTTGATAAATAGCATCACTGTCCATCTATTGCAGAAACCAGAAATCTTTGTGTCATTCCTATCTTCCCCTTATCCTTCATCATTCAAATAATCAACTCTTACGTTCTGTCCAAACTGGTCCCAAAATAGCTCATGAATCCTCTACGTTTTTCTATCTAGAATTATTTTATTTGTTTGGATTTCTGATTGTCTCCTATCTTGCCCAGCTTTGATCTATTCACTTCACTACAGCCAGAATAAACTTGCCAACTCACAATTCTGCTTGTGTCCCTTCATTGCTTAAAGCCCTATCACATTAAAAGAGTTCTATGGTGTCACCGAAGTATTAATACCCCCAACGCACCCTATATCTTTCATACCCACCTGAGTTGCCTCAAGTTGGGGACAGTTTCTGGCCAGCCATAAACTTCTAATGGCTTTCCATATCAGGTTTATGATCTATATCTCTCTATTTCTATGTCAGGGCTTTCTCTGACACCATGACAGCTTGCTCAAAGCCCAGCAAATCCTCTGGAGCAACCCTCAGCCAATGGGGGATGGCATCAATGGGTAAATGTCCTAGCCATCCGGGCTTCCACAGCGTCCAGTGAGATGCTTCTCAGATCACTGGAGGCTAAACACTCCACATGGTCTACCATGTAGGATTGAGACCCATTGCCCATAGCCATGCTTAGCTTATTAACAGACATTTTTCTGGATTTTCTTTCCTTATGTCTTTCTCATTGTGCATCCTGAAATCAACCTCTAGATGAACTACCTGTATCCAAAACCTTGTCTCAGAGTCTGTTCTTAGGGGAGAACAAATCATGAAATATAGTTGGTAATATGCCCTTTGATCTGGCCTCGACTTTCCTCTCCAGGCTGTTTTCCCTAGTTAACAACCACTGTTTACCCACAGAAATCTTGTTTTTTGGCCATACTAATTCCTCGAGTATATAATGCTTATTCTAACTTTTTTTTTTTTTTAAAGATTTTATTTATTTATTCGACAGAGAGAGAGATCACAAGTAGGCAGAGAGGCAGGCAGAGAGAGAGGGGAAAGCAGGCTCCCTGCTGAGCAGAGAGCCCGATGCGGGGCTTGATCCCCGGACCCCGGGATCATGACCTGAGCTGAAGGCAGCCGCCCAACCGACTGAGCCACCCAGGCGCCCCAAATGCTTATTCTAACTTTATGTGCTTTTGCATCCTTTTGCCTACACCTTAAATGTTATCTTCATTCCCCAGTGGCTAACCAAGTGCCTTGTTCAAACAAGAGTCCAGTGAATAATCATTCAAATAACTAGAGTCTAAAATTTATTCCTGCTCATGTACTTCCACAGAGGAGTCAAATTATTTGTATATTTTTACAGAATATGTTATGGGACTACTGCTAAAAATCTGAGAAGATAAAAAAGCAGAATAGTAGCAAACAGTAGTTTTTGAAGTTCCAGATACATATTTTTCTTCTTTTTAATCAGCTTTAAATTAACCAGGTGCAAACTATCAACTATTTTCATTTGGAAATAATGGAACATGCAGCTCTCCAGAGAATAAATTTGTTTGAATAACATAGGTTTTTAATAAGCCAATACTAACTGCGATTTTTCTTTTTCTAATAAGTTCTTTTTGTGGTGGATTATCATGTTATTATTCTTAATAATGGTCTTTTTACCAAAAATGTTCCCTGAAAGTAGCATTTGCTTGATTTTAAATAAACATTTAAGTTGTACCAGCAAAGTGCTGATAGAATTAAACTCAGTATGCTTTTATTTTACTATAATACTCCTAGCAAAAGATGTATCTGATCCTGAGCATATAATTAGGGCATTTGAAGTAATCCATGCTTTAACATGATTTGAGATGATAAATACCAGTTACAACAAACATGTTACTGCTCCTTTTACTGTTACTCCTTTTCTCTTTCTCACAACTAATTACTCGGTGATAACTTGGGTGTCTTTTTTCTAAAATGCTTTAATTTTGATAAGATCAACAAAAATCCGGAGTTTCTGAAAACCAGTAATATTTATTGATCTGATGGGATTTGGAAAACAGATGGTTTGCTTGCTATTGGGTCGAAATCCACTAGTGATATTAGTTAGACAATAAATGCACATATTTTATAGTACATATATCATAAATATATATTCTATATATAGGCAAGTTTTAATTTTCACATTGAATTTAGGTCTGAGTATATCCCACTTATAGGTCTGAGTAATTCCCACTTGTGTTTCCATGCACCATACATCTCTTTTTCACAATCTGTTTTAGATATTGGTAATTATGCCTTTTTAAAAAATATTTTATTCATATATTTGAGTGAGAGAGAGAGAGAACATAAGAAAGGGGAGAGGCAAGGGGAGAGGGAGGGGGAGAGGGAGAAGCAGGCTCCCTGCTCGGGGCTTGATCCCAGGACCCTGAGATCAAGACCTGAGCCAAAGGCAGACAGTTAACCCACTGAGCCACCCAGGTGCCCTGGAATTATATCTTGAATGAACTGCTTCTCCACTAGTGCTACAAACTAAATGAGGATCCAAACTGCATCTGTGTTTTTCATCACTCTATCCCTAGCTCTTAGCACAGAACCTGATGCACAGCAAGCTCTCAAAAAATGTTTGAAACTTCCTCCAAGATGCATCTATGCTTATTTTTCCAGCATACTTAGAATTTCAGTTAATAACTTCATTCATCCGTACATTCAAGCATTGAACTTTACTTAAACATTTATTTATTCTACAAACTTTCATTAAGCTCCTAGTGTATGATAATAGATTAGGCCAGGTACTAGTGCCTTAAAAGACAGGGGTGCCTGGGTGGCTCAGTGGGTTAAAGCCTCTGCCTTCGGCTCAGGTCATGATCTCAGGGTCCTGGGATCGAGCCCCACATCGGGCTCTCTGCTCAGCGGGAAGCCTGCTTCCCCATCTCTCTCTGCCTGCCTCTCTGCCTGCTTGTGATCTCTCTCTCTGTGTCAAATAAATAAATAAAATCTTTAAAAAAAGAAATAAAAGACAGAATCTTTCTTTTTTTTTTTTCCCCAGAGACAGAGGCAGGGTGGGAGAGGGCATTGTGGAGAGGGGCAGTGCGAGAGGGAGAGAGAGAATCCCAACCAGACTTCCTGCTGAGCACAGAGCCTGCCCTGGAGACTGGTCTTACAACTCCAAGATCATGACCTGAGCCAAAACCAAGAGTTGGATGCTTAACTGACTGAGCCACCCAGGCACCCCAGGAATCTCTTTTTTTTAAAAGAAGGGAAATAGAGAGGTAAACGATAATTAAAATATAGTAAAGTAAGGAAGGAAGCCAAAACAAATTAAAAAGATGAAACAAAACAAAAAACCTGTTCCTAACTTCTTTCTCCCTTCTGGTTCTACTGTACAGATTGAATGTCATTATTGTTTTCAGTGTGGTTTTTGCTTCAAAGTAAACAACAGTGACTAACTGTTACACACAGTTTAAATAGGAAAAAGAAGGAATACTGTGCTGAGACATTTCAGAAATATTCAGAATAATGGTGACATAGTCTAGCCTATTATTATGGGCAGAGGTCTCCAAAGTGGCTTTACCTTGTCAAAATGTGCTGGAGGAGCCATCCTCTGGGAAGTTGTTAGAAATGCAAATACTAGGCCCCTCCCCAGACCTACTGAGTCAGAGACTCTGGGGGGTGAGGCTTAGCACTGTGTCTTAACAAGCTCTCCCAGAGATTCTGATTTCCATACTCTAATACGCTGGTGAACCACTGATCTAGATGTTGCTCCCCCAATGCAGATTTCCTCCATCTGCTCGTATGACCAAATCTGGAGTCAATTAACTAGCTGATATTTTCAGCAAATAGTATGACGGGGATAAGAACCCATTTAAGGCTATTTCTTTACTTTGTCAATTTCAGGGTTCTCCACTATAGCTCTAATCCATAACATCCTGGGAATATGTAGCTATAATCGAGATGGGAATAAACGAATTTGTGTACATCAACAGATTCGTTACTTCCTGGAATATCCAGCACACATCCAGAGACACACACACTATTTTTGTTCTTTAATATATAGAGTTATTTAAAAATGTATTTCTGAGTTAGCTTTGAGATTTTTATAATTGTTTGCTTTGTAATAATGGGTGGCCTAAAAAATTTTAGTTTTACCACTCTGGAAATTCTGACTTTTCCTTTATTGCTCAATTGTGGTTTTTCAAAGAGGAAAGGCTTGCTCTTTTCCAACTCAAGGCAAATAAAGTCATTGTATTGTTTTATTTTGTGTACCTCCTCAAAAAACACATTTGATAACAGTTAAATGGTTTTCAAATATTAGAATAGTAAAAGTATAGGAAGGCTTTCAGTGAAAAACATGTTACCTTGCCCTTATGTGAGCTATTTTTTATCTACTAGGATATTATTTAAGGTTGAAAATTAATATTAATGACCTCTGGAGAACACAAATAATTCCATAAAGGTAGTTGGAGTTTCTGAGGAAATTCCAGAGACTATCAGTCTGTGAATCAATCATTCCATAAATGTTTTAGAAATGCCAGGATGCAAGACACAGCCCTGGATTCCCAGGGTGGAACTGAGGTAATACTTAAACTGAATGGATAAATATACATGAAGAGCCAAATTATAATATGGATTAAATGACAGCTTGCTTTTGTATGGCTTATTCACATTATACTCTTTCAATCTATAATGCAGAAAGGGAAAGAATTGTTATCTTCATTTTCAGAGTAGTAGGACTGAGGCTGAGATCTGCAAACATAAAGTGCCTTACCCAGGGTCACGAATCCCTATGCCAAGTGGCAAAGCCACTGTGAAGACTAGCTCTTTGGCCTCCTATTATAGGACTTTTTCTATGACTTCATGTTGCGTCCTATAAAAAACAAACAAAACAAAACAATGACTGCTAAGAGATGGTGCATGATTGCATTTGTGAGTGCATAATACAGTTATTTCTGCAAAATGCGTTTTTTCAACAGCGCTGATTGTGAATGCTCTCTAATGAAGGACAGAATGATGTACCTGCTTCTGGGCCAACTGACCTAAGAGTAAAAGAGTCCAGTCTTGGGGAAATGGGTGTAGGGAGGCCCACAATGGATCTATAGTCTGCAAAGGACGAATGCACCCTTAGACTTCGATGGCTATCCCAACATTGCCTAGTCCTGGCCATTTATTTGCAGAGACTCTCGTTAGCTGCCAAGGTCTGGTATGGTTCAACCTTGAGGGAAACATTAATGCTAACGAAGTGCGGTCAGTTCCAGACAGCTTTGTTTTTCTACAATTAAAACAATAAGGCAATGATTCTCCATCAGGATCTCTTGGGTCTGTTGTCCCTGGATGTTATTTGGTGGTTCTGATTATTTTTAGAATCAGGACTATGACTTTTCTTCCCTGCATGAAGTCAAACCATGTGGTTTGGGGCTCTGCACAGTGAGAAGTAGTGTCGTTGGTGAACATAAAAACAGTCGGTCTCAATTAGCATTAAAATTGAACTCTGAAAAGAGTCCACGAATAATGCTTGGGACTCCTGAAAGCTTGGTGTATGCCCTTCCTTCTTTCTTCGGAACACCGGGCATTAGACAGTAGATGGCAGTGTGAGATGGGGAATTTCAGTGTTGGTGGTGATTTGCTTGAAACTAGCCCAGTAAAAATGGCTTTTTGACTTGGAAGCATTTATTAAATGAACCTTCCGTCAGAGTTTTGTCTGGCAGCCAGAAACCCACCCTGGAAGGTGCTGGCAACCCACAGGTGCGGCTGTGTAACTGCTTTGTTTGAGCTGGGGCCGTTGCCCTGCTCGGAAGAAAGGTGGGGAGGCTTTGTGCGCAATTCATTGTCACAGAGCCAAGCAAACGGCCACTCAACCGTCCTGGCACTCCTCTGCCCCCCCGGAGAAGTTTGAAGTTTGCGCCTCCTCTCATCATCTTTCGGGGAAATTCATTGTATTTAAATGTCGAGGTAACAGCTTTGATATATACAAAAGGTTAATGGTGCTTCAGGTTTTTACATGGGTTTTTCTCCTTCCTTTTGTCCCAAACCTCTTCAAAATCGGAGGCAGGGAGTGAGGGGATTTCCAAACCCAAAAGCAAACTATTACAGGAGAGAATTTCTCAGGCCAGCTGAAAAGATACGAATCCCCGTGGCTTACCAAATAATGGATTCTATTTAGAATTTGTAAGGAATCCTGGAAAACAGGAGAGGGTTGAAGCTGAGTTGGGCTTCTTTGCTATCACAGACTCTTAGCAGAAGCAGAATTTGGTATCTATAATTAGTTACCTAAACTTGTATCCCTCTAGAACACTTTATAATAAGAAAATGTATTTTAAGCAGGGAAGAAATAGCTAAAAACATTTGATTTACTCAACATTTTACTTAATAGAAAAGAGGTCAATAATTCTGTGAGGATCCTTGTTCTATATGCAGTAATTACAGGATTAAAATAAGGCACATTATCAGAGTATCATAAAATCATAATTTTTTTCTGCTTCATGGACCTATGTAAAACGACACCTCTTTAATTTTAGGTGTAATTTCTAACTGGTTACATTTTAGCTCTTGTGTGGTATAATATTCATTACTTAACCTCGGTAAGCTCCACTTTTTTCAACTGTAAAATGGAGATAACTGAAGTACTTATTTGTGTAGCAGGCACTAGCCTTTATAATAAACCTGGTACAATAAACATTAGCCATTGTTGTTTTATGGATAATTGATGAGTATAGGTGTATTTTCAAACAAAATTATTTTCTTCTCATTTCTCCAAGTAACTAAAAAATATAGTGAATACTCCTAAACAAACAAAATTAGGTAGGTAAATCTGCTTAAAATAGAATGCACACCAAATGAAGTGTAGGAAACTTGGGGATCATCTATACAAACAGTAATTTTAATCAATATGCTTAAAAAGAGAAAGATAAGATGTTGTATAAGCCTTCATATTTGTATGTGTGCATGTGTGAGAGACAGAGAGATAGAGGAAGAGAGAAAGAATGTGTATGGGGATATGTGTGTGTGTGTGTGTGTGTGTGATTTTATTTGAGGGAGAGAGCTCGTGTGTGCACACAAGAAGTGGGGGAGGGGTAGAAGGAGAGGGAGAAGCAGACTCCCCGCTGAGCAGAGAGCTCAAGTCAGGCTTGATCTCAGGACCTGAGCCAAAGGCAGATGCTTAACCAACTGAGCCACCCAGGCACCCCTGTGTATATATACTTTAATTCATTACTTAACCAATGCTTTGGTTAACCGGTGACAAGGTACATTTTCAGGAAGGGGAAATAAAGGCACGAGAATAAAATATTTGCCTGAAGTCACAGAAAACTTTTCCTTTTAATAGGCAGAACTTCTTTTAATCATGTGAAAATGGGGAGCAGAACTTGAAGGACAAGTGTTTGGACATGGAAATCGTGGTCACCTATGTGAAACTGAAAATTCCTATTGAGGAAAACGTTCAGTGAGCAAACTTATGTTTATCAAGAGGAAAAGTAAGTTCAGGGGAGTTGACCACTGAGTTGTGTTTAAGCATCAAGAAGTTCTTTGCCAACTTCACCACTTCTTACTTTTTCGTATTTTCAAGTTGTTTTTTTATCATTTTGTTTGGTTTTGTTTAGATTAACCTTTCCAAATCCACATATCTGAGTTCTTCTCCTAGCTCTGCCATTTCCAAGCTCTGGGATCTTGGGCAAGTTGCTAAATGAGTCTCTCTGTCTTCACCTGTAAACATACGGAATAATTACAACTCAGGTTCTCTTGAGAGGGAATGAGGAAATACACAGAACACCCGCAGCTCTGTGTCAGGATCTAGTAAGTAAATCCTCATTTAATGAAAGTCTGAGAAAAGGACCATTTGACTTGACAGTTACAGCATTAGAAAACCATAGAATAGAGTCATGGCTGAAAGAAGCTTAGGATAAATCAAAACCCCTTATTTTCCAGATAAGGAAAATAATGGCTAGAAAGATTTAATAAAAGCTTTGAAGATAATTTAGTATTTTGAGCTGAATTGGAAAAGATCAAGAATTGTTCAGGAGGAGGAATTGGGGAAGAGTGTTCTAGGGAGAGGCACCAGCAAGGGTATAGAGGCATGCAAGCAGACATGGGCTACTGGAAAAATTAGGTAGAGATTAGGAAACAAAAGTAGAAAGGGGAGATTTAAATCTGGGGGGAAAAGAATTATAGGCAGATCATGAAGGACTTTACAAATTATTCTAGATATTTACGGCTAGAAGATTTACTGTCATTTATCTTCTCTCAATTCTAGGAAGTAGGAAATGCAAATGCAAAAGTTTATGACTGTACACCTGACTAAAAAATATCCAACTAAATATGGGTCTTCTGATTTCTGAATCTGTGCATCTAAACTACATTGCAAACAATCCTCGGTTTATTTGAACCAATGTTCCAATAAGTCAAATCATAAATAAGGGTTAGTTGCAAAGAGCAAGGATTGTTTTTTTTTTTAAGATTTTATTTATTTTATTTGAAAGAGAGAGAGAGATCACAAGTAGGCAGAGAGGCAGGCAGAGAGAGAGGGGGAAGCAGGCTCCCTGCTGAGCAGAGAACCCGATGCGGGGCCTGATGTGGGGCCCGATCCCAGGACCCTGAGATCATGACCCGCCCTGAAGGCAAAGGCTTTAACCCACTGAGCCACCCAGGTGCCCCAAAGAGCAAGGATTTTTGTTTAATTTCTTTACTGCTCCATCCACAATTACTAAAGCAGTGACCATTTCAAAACTGGTAGAACCGATGAATAACAAACATTTATTGAGTACTTATAAAGTATCAGATGTTCTTTTAAATACCTTTACATAGCTTAAAGGATTAAAGCACTATTAGGGAATTGTGTTACATTTTGGTGCATTATTTTACAAATTACTGCAGGACAAAAAAGGGTAATATGATATTGAAAGCTCTGGATAACATAATCAAATGTATTCTCAAAAGACACAGTTTATAGAGAAGAAAAGATTTATTTAGAGAGTGAAACTTGTCTTCAAATATTAGAAAACCCATCATGTCAAAGATGTAGACCTATTTTGGAGAATAATCTCCAAAGAGTTTACCTGGGGTCCATGTGTCAGTATTGTAAGGAGTTACAATTTGATTTACTATTTGAAGGAATTTTCTAAACTTTCTGACAATTTAATTTAACCAACTATAGAACAAGCTAGCTTGGGATGAAATAAGCTTCTGTTTACTCATGATACTCACACGAAAGCTTGAGGGTCCATTGATCTTACAGAACAGATTCATTCTTTGAATGACAGATTAACCATATGATATCCCAGGTTTATGAGTCTACTAGGAATTTAGTAGACCAGTTGGATTATTTTGATTCAAGATTGTAGAGAACCAGTCTACCAACACGTATGTTTAAAAGGAGTTGGCCTGTTTCAAATCAGCTTGGGACATCAATTAAAGAAAAAAAAAATCTCCTTGGCCTTTTCTCAATGTCCTTTCCAAGTCAAAGCAGATTATTCAGTTTCCTTTAATGTCTGTTATACTGTTTATGAGGAATGACTCAAGGGAAGTTTTTCTTTAATTCAAAACAAACAGATTGCTTACATGTTGAATGGCTGACTGATAGTTAGATGTTTCCTGAGAATGTTTACTGCTTCTCAGGTGTTGTATTACCTGAACTTTCGGTGACTCACAAGGAGGCATAGACATCAGGTCATGAACTCTTGCTACTGACTTTCAGATCTCTCTTTGGGCTAACTATGAATTTCCTAAGAAAAAAAATTATTTATAAAGCATCACAAGCAACTGGTAGTGTAGGAAACCATTAAATTGCAAAGTAGACTCTCTTGTCTTAGGATATTGGTAAAGGAATGGTTACATCTCCATATGGGAAGCTTCTCCAGCGGGAGGCTCTGAGTAACAGGGCCACGTTATTTTTCTGAGGAGATATATGAGCTAAAAGGTTATGAAACATCAAATTTGGATCAAAACGTCTTTCTTTTCTCTTTCCTGTTTTCTCATCTGAGATCTTATTTTAGAGGCTACTGTTAGCCTGTTCCCATTCTTGGCTGAAGGGGATGGAAGCTAAAAAACAGATGCCATTACATCACGTGAGCACCTCAGAGATCGCGACCCTAGGCATTGTTTCTTCTGTTCTGTTCCATGCGTTCTGTTAGAGGTAGAACTCAGGAAGCCCCGGTCAGCCCCGTTAAAGTTCAAATATCTTACTGATAGAGAATGGAGAGCAATGGATACAGAGCCAGAGGAGTGGGCGGGCCTCATGGCTTAAGACTGTCTGATTTATTGATTGATTGATTTTTAAAAGATTTTATTTATTTATTTGAGAGAGAGAGAGAAAGGGAGAGCATGAGTGAGAGATGGGGGGGCTGAGGGAGAGGGAGAAGCAGACTCCCTGCTGAGCGTAGAGCCTGGAGACACAGGCCCTATCCCAAGACCCTGAGATCATGACCTGAGCTGAAGGCAGATGCTCAACCAACACAGCCACCCAGGCACCTCAGGACTGTCTGATTTAATAAAGATAACAACCTTCTTCATTGCTTTGGGTAAGCCTGTTGGACATCTTTAATTTTTTTTGACTTGGAAATTCAATTCTTACATAAGGAAATTTTTGAAATAGAGCTGGATTTTCATCAGCTCATTGAGTAATTTCCTGAATTTTAACAAAGCTTACAGGTTTAGAAAATACTTTTTTTTAATTCATCTATTAAACAAGTTATCATAAAAACAAAAACAAAAACAAAACAAGCAAAAAACCCAAAAAACCACACACAAAAAAAATTCTTAAATTTCTTCCCTTGTAAACTCTCATCAAGATATATAGAGGAAAAAATCAATCTTTGATTTTTTTTAGGATTAAAGAAAGTGCACAAGACTTCTAGTTGGATTAATAGGAAAAATCAACCTTTGATTTTTTAATTAATTAAAAAAACTGACCAAGACTTCTAGTTGGATTAATTAATTAATTCATATAATCAGAAACTATACACTCTTAGGTCACTAGAGTAATGGGTTGAGGGCCACATGATTGTATTAAAGTGTTATGGTTGGAGTTTGGAGAAGCCATTTCCTGGGCTTAAAGATTAGAAAATCAGCGATCCTTTAAAGTATGTATTTCCCAAATTGTATTTCTATAAATGTAATTTTCACTCACTGGTTCCTACAAATAACCTGCTTTATTTTTCAGATACTGTGTGACTATTTGGAGGTCAGGATCTTGGCTTTTTATCCCCAGAGTGGTTGATAATAGGTGTACCTTTACTTCTGGAGGGAAGGGGCATGAGTAGTTTCTCTGAAGTTTAGAACTGTTAGCAAATGGTGTGATGGATAGAGCAAGGAGCATGGATTCAGTGCACGTGAACCCCAGTGTCTTTCCTGCCACCAATAGACAGTGTGACAGGATATAAATCACTACCTCTCTGGGCGGGTTTTTTCATCAGTAAAAATTCAAAAATGAGCCTCGATGACTTTTACATCTATGTTTCTATATTAACGATATTTTTGAAAAGCAGCGAAGACGCCCCCTTGAGAATAGAATGGATTGTATAGCCTTTTGATAAAGGACTAAAAAATGTGCTTACATTTAAGTAAAATTTCAAACAGATAGTCTTTCCAAGTAGTAAAATAATATAAAAATAATTAACTTTGGAGATAGATTTCCCTAGATTTGTTCGCTTTGTGGGTCTTCCATTTTGTTTTGTTTTCACATTTTTAATAAAATGTATTAGTACAAAAAGTGAAGAAAGTTAATATCCTTTCAGATCATGTTATTTGTCGAAGTTATGACTGTGGCTTGACAGTTTTTTAAGGCCTACTGCTTTAGTCAGTTTCAGAGACTTTCATTGGCTTGTTTATTTGAGGTTTATTTTAGGCCCTTCCTTCTGGAGAGGAAAAAAATCGAAAGGAATAGATAAATATCCAGATAAAAAGCTTCCCCTTTGCCTTCCTACATGTTTTAGTTGTTTCTCCTATAATCTTACTTTTTCAAATATGCCAATGATCTATGCTGAACCGCACTTTTTCCTCCACTGTGGGACCAGAAGCATCAATTGATAGTAGCTGAAAGGCTGCCTCTCTGACTTACACTTAAAGGAAGCCACAGTATGTGGGTGTGTACACACAAAAGTATCAGAAAGCACACGGTTTGGCCCAAGAAGTAACTAACAAGCACATGGCCACCCATAGTTTTCTCTGGGAATGTTTTCGAGCCTCTTATATGGCTTTATGTCCTCTTAAATTTAAGTCTGTTTCTATTCTCAAATCCCCAATTCCTCTTGGTTGTAAATTGTCACTCAGGTGTGTGATCTCTTTTGGCAAAACCGGAGCATCACTTTGTATGTGGTGATAGGTGTGAGTCACCTGGTATTCTGTCCCATTTATCTCATGCTGGCTCTAAACACGCCTGAACTTTCTCTTCCTCAATTTGCCTTAATTCACTCTGAGTTCACATTCTGGCTCATTGCATCTGTTTTCACTTGCCGTTTTCACTGTTTTGAGAACAAAATAATAGTTCTGATCCCCGTAAGGGTCAATTACCTTCCCTGTATTCGCCATCACATATTTCATTTCCAACCCAAAATGCCATTTTGCACTCAGCTTGTTCACGTCATGACTAGGGAGGCAATGTGGATTGGCGTCAGAAGGGAGGCAAATATTTTGAATAGATTTATACAAATCCATCAGTGCACCTGGAAAAACTGTATAGCACAGTGGAGAGAGTGTAGGTATTGGAATCAGAAACTAGCATTCAAATCTAGGTTTTGCTGCTTATTAGCCATTTGACCTTGGATGGTCACATAACCACTATAAATTCATTTTTTTTATATATATGTAGGCAATAATCACAATCTTATTGGAATGTTATATGGAACAGAGATAATGGATATCATATTCAAAATGCCTGGCACTTGAGAGAGGGGTGCTAAATAAATACTACTGATTATTATTATTAATACCACGACAAAGTTAACGCATCTCTTTATTTATGAGCCGATGACCTGATCCTCAATGCAATTTGACAATTATTCATTGGATTCCAAGTGGATACTCTAGTCTGTGTGTAGGACATATAAGAGAAGTGGAACTCTCTTCGACTTTCCCTCATCATCATCATCTAGTGGTCTAGCACTTCAGTGAAATATTCAAAGTTCTTCTCAACTTGTCAAAGACTGGCTGTTGGCCAAACTTTCCAGCTCCTCCTCCTCCCTTGCTCCCACAGTCTGCATTTTTGCCTTCATCCAGGCTGCTCACATCCATATGCCTCCTTATGTTTCCTTACACTGAAGACACACCAGTATGAGGCAAATCCTACTCATTTGAAGACCTCACATAAATGTGACTTTCCTTGTGAGTCTTTCTTGACCTACCCTTTTACCCCATCCTCACGGGATACTTTATTTCAAACACACAGCATATTAAGCCTTTCACAAATATTGTCCTCTTGCTCCTTTTCTCTCTTACCTATCTTATTGCTCTTACCTATCATTACTGTAAGTTTCAGCTAGCAAAACCTGTGGCTTAGATGTCTTCTTTGGGAGAGGGAGCAAGAAGAAAATTCTGGCTCCATTACTTACTCTCTGTGTGACTTGAACATGTTCGGAATCTGTCTTTAGATCTCCCAACGGAGGTTCTTAATGCAGAAGTGAGCTAATATGTATAACGCAGTTGGCTCAAAATAAATGATTACTTTTTAAACATGATGATAGTGGAACCTCTATGTCGAGGTCTACATGGTGATGTAGGTTGCCTGTTATTGGATCTGAGCTCATCAAAGCCCGGCTAATACTTCTTGCCGTAGCTCCATTATAATCCCAGTGCCTACCAGCTATCAGCTGAGTGCGTGTGCCCTTGCATGTCTTCCTTTCCTCCAGAAATCTTGCTTCACTGGGGGTTTCCGGGGGCTCCAGCTAACATCTAGGTGCCCGTATATTTCCTTCTTGAACACAGCGTCTCTTCTGGGCTCATGGTGTCCTTTGGCACTTTTGCATCCTTGGTGGCTTTTGATTGTTCCTAAAATTAAAGTGAGAAGGTTTAAAACGTTCCCCATATTTCCTTTTATGTTGCCCCATTTCCTCCACTGACAGACCTCCTTTTTGGTTCTCCAGGAAGGGTTCCTATATCTATTTATCCACCTTCCATTTGATTGAAAATGAAAGTTTTGGTATGAGCTATGTAATAAGCTACAATGGAGAAATATCATTCAAAAGCAAAAAAAAAAAAAAAATGAGGACAGGCTGATTGATTAGCTCATTATAATAGGAAATGCATTCTTTTTGGGACTAGATTTGACTGAAAGAAAACCATACAGTTTTTTCCATCTGTGCTTGGTGAGTTTTATGGCTTTGTTTTGGCTTTTACAACAAGGTGATTGCTAATCTAGTGAGAGAATATGTGCAAAACCAGAAAACAAGGAAAATACTGCTAAGAAAATCAAGGACATTTCTAAAAAGATGTTAAATACAGTTTGTCTCTGGTTTGGACCTGTTCATTCACTTGAATTGGGTCACACATTTTGGGGATGTCAGAATGTCCTTCTCTTAGGTGGAATTAATATTAGAGATAGAACTCTGAAAACCTAGGTAGTTTCCACTTGTATGTTTTTCATCAAAGGCCTTGAGTTGATTCAATTAATTATGGCGCCCCGCTGAGTTCCATTTTCATCTGAACCCACATGGCAAAGCTGTAAATGGTACGTGCAAATAAGGATCCATCTCTGGGGAGAGCCTCCTTATAGGAATGCCTGCTCTCATTTTGTGAATTGCCAACCATGTGCTAAACTGGGTTTTAGGACTGCGACCCCAAGAAAGGGAGCTTGTCTTGTCTTTTCTCTTCTTTTTTGATATTAGTGTCAACATCTTCCAATTACATAGATTTGAAGAACAAGGCAAGATGTGAAAAATGCATTTCTATTAAAATGAAAATGAAAGATTGCCCATTTCAGGAATTCTGCTGGAAGTATATTCTGTTTCATCTTAATAATGCCAAGGGATATATCAGAATGTCTTTACTTTCACTCAGGTGTCATGAAAAATCAAGCCTTGGCTCAACTCTTCCTTGTTATTGTTACATTTCAATTAAAATTATATTTCATAAAAATGGGATAGGAGTATATTTTAACCTCAGAATGATTCATGATAGGCCCCTGTATGGAGAAATATGTTTCAAGACTCAGATAAAATCTTACATCACAAACAAACAAAATCAAATGTTAAATGACCATTTTTTTTTACATGCTTCATGGGTCTTTATTTTGATTTTTGGTTTTAGATAGTGCATCTAATCATGACAGAGAGCCTTTGCATTTCAGTTTCTTTTTGACTTGCTGACTCAAATAAATAGCACACCTCTGTACTTATTTCACTGGAGCACAATACTGGCCTAGATTTGTCACTGAATTTAAGGTTGGAATGCAGTTTAATACATAGTGCATACCATAGTGAGCTCTCTTTAGGCCTGGGGTTCAAAGCCAGGTCTGGGGAACTCTGAAAACTTGATCAACCTTTTATGTCCCCAGGTTTCACTTTTACCATCATAAATGTATATATGAATGCCTATCTTGCAGAGTGACTTTGAGAAGCAAATATTTTATGATACATAAAGAGGTTCAACTATACGTGGCATATAGTACCATATGTGTCCCTGGACCAGCAGCAGAAACATTACCCAGGGAGTTTTCAGAAATGCACATTCTTGGCCCCACACCAGATGTATTGAATCAGAAATCTGGGTGTGGGTCCCAAGGAGCCAAATTTTAATAAGCCTTCTAGATGATTCTTATGCATGCTTAAGTTTGAGAAATTGTCACAGTGTGTAATAAACTATACAAGGACATCTGCTGACTCAGGTAAACAGTGATTTAGAATTATCCTAGGAACTCAATAAATGAGGTGAGTCATGTTTTCTTAAGGAACACTCTTCCTTACAAATACAGCATCTTCAGGTATAAATAACAAGTATTGATAGTTTGTTATCTCCTAGAGTACAGGAGAGGTGCACCTTGAGGTGAGTCTCTCCCTCAAACAGACTTCAGAAACATTATGCTTAACTACAATTAGAAAAGTATCCTGTGCAGTCACCCTGCTCATAGAATTTTATTTTGATAAAATTACTGAACTTTCACAATTGTATTCCAATTCTTTTAGTTTTTAATTTTTTAATTTTTCAAACAGCTTCATGGAGCTTTAACTGATATACAAAAATGCACATATATAAAGTATACCATTTGATGAATTTGGACATACGCATACATCTGTGAAACGGTCAGCACAGTCAAGATAAAAGACATATCGGCCACCTCTAAAAGTTTCCTTGTTTCTGTTTTTTTGTTTTGTTTTATTTTTTGTTTTTGTCTTTGTTGTTGTTGTTGTTTTAAGAACATTTCAGATGATATTTGTTCTCCCAGCAAATTTTTAAGTGCACAAGACAATATTTCATTATATTCCAATTTTTTTAAAAAGTCAGTTCCATAGAAAGTTTTCTTCACAATCTATATTGTATGTCAGTTTTTATACACACAAATATGTATATTTCTCTAGATGTTTTTATATGTATTTACATATGTATGCACATGTACCTATGTAGAAAGTTCTCGAGAGTAGAAATCACATTTGTCTTATTCACCCACTGCACTTCAGTGCTTAGAATAGTACCTGGTATATAAGTATATAATTTGAACTCCATAATTACTAATTTACTGAATGAATGAGTGAATGAACACTCCTCTACTAGTCCTGGTAAAAACAAAACAAAACAATCAAAACAAAAAAAACCACCAAAAGCTGACAGCTGTAGAAGCCAGGATTTGTCTTTCTAGTCCTGTTGAACTGAAGAAATTGTGGCTGAATCTCCATTTAGAAAGCAGATACATTCACTTTAGTATTTTTAACATTGATATGGCCAACCTACTCACAAGTCATTAGATCAATGTGACATTTCATTGAGCCATTAATCATAAAGACATAAATTTTGAGGTTGAAAAAGACCTTAGAGAAGATCTAATCTCTCCTTTTGCAGGGTGGGAATTTGGGCCCAGAGGTGAAGTGACTTGTTCAAGGTTAAACGCTGGCTAGGGGTGAGGCTGGAAGTGACTCTGGAAATCCAGGTGGGCTGATTGCTGGCCCAGCACTTGTCACCTGGATTCTCTTCATGTACCTGTGCCCAGCCTTGGCTGAGTTTGGGCAAGTAATACATGAAATGCAATCACACGCTACCCTTCTGCAATCTCGCACTTAATCTGACTGAAAAATGCAAAAGCAATTTTCTTCTTCTTCTTCTTCTTTTTAAAATTAATCTATTTATTTTAGAGAGAGAGAGAGAGCATACATGAGTGGGAGAAGGGGCAGAGAGAAAGAATCTCAATCAGACTCCCCAGGGAATGCAGAGCCTGATGAAGGGCTTGATCCCAGGACCCTGAGATCATGACCTAAGCCGAAATCAAGAGTCAGACGTTTAACCGACTGCACCACCCAGGCAGCTCGGGAAATTTTCTTCTAAACTGGCTTTGCCACCAACAAGCTGTGTAATCACCAACAGATTAACTCAGTGTGCCTCAGTTTCCTTCATCTCTAAATCTTAGAAAAAGAATAGTACCGGCTTCACAAGATTGCTATGAGGATTAAAGGAGATTAAATGAGTAAAGTATTTAGAATAGTACTCGGCCGGTGGTAAACTCTTTGCAGGTGTTAACAATTCTTCCTCCTATTATTTTGGGGAGGAAAGTTTGTTAGTTGGGCATTTTCTTTTGAGCTGGAGTGACGAACAGATAAAAGGAAAGCCCGGCTGAGTGATGAGTTTTCATAGGACGCAGACCAGCAAAGTCGTCCCGGTTTCCCTCTATGACCAGACAAACAGACAATGCTCCTTCTTACTCTTCTTCCCCCTTAATCTGGTAAACTGAGAGTATTAGTTCATGTTATTTTTTATAAGCTTGTGACTTGGACAAATGTGACTGAGTACAATTGAGCAGGGTAAATGGAATGACTTAAATTCTTACCAAAAGTTTTAGATTATAAGCACGAATTCAATTTGGAATGATCAATTCACATAAAAGTGATCGATATGTTCAATATTACATACCTGATACCTGGAGAAGAGAAATCTGCAGTAGGTCTGCAGTTTGTGATGAAGAATAGAAAGGTGACTCTTTCTCAAAGAAATGGTTATGTTCTTGAAAACTTGTTAATGAATTAAATCTTTAAAAAGAATCAACATTTATGTTTTTCTATGAAACTTCTTATTTCCAAAAAATCATAATGGAAATGCGGTCTATAGTTTTTTTTTTTTTAAAAGATTTTACTTATTCATTTGAGAGAGGGAGAGAGAGAGAGAGACAGAGACAGAGAGAGCACATGCAGGGGAAGAGGCAGAGAGAGAGGGAGAAGCAGACTCCCCGCTGAGTGGGGCGCTCGATGTGGGACTCGATCCTGGGACCTGGAGATCATGACCTGAGCCGAAGGCAGATGCTTAACCAATTGAGTCACCCAGGCCTCCCACGCAGTCTATAGTTTTCTCTCTATTCTAGAGCTAAATCAAATTTAGTCTGTTTAGAGAGATTATAAGAGTACCTTACATGTAGCATCATATATAAGATGTAATGTGTGTGTGTGTATATATATGTGTATATATATATTTATATATATGTGTTATATATAATTATATATAACATATATAACTCATGTAGTTATTTATTTGTAAGTATATATGCATATATATAATTCATGTAGTGTATACATATTTCATTGTCCATATACATGCACATATATGTATGTCTGTGTTTGCATCAAATTTTAAAATGCATCCATGCCCACTGCAAAATAAATTCCTTAAGTGAGCTGAGGCAATGAGCACATGTTACTCACTGATCACTAAGCAGTTAGACTTACAGTAAATGTAACAGATTGATGGGGTAGAATTAGAAGGCAACAGGCTAAAGCTCTTTGGTGGCATTAGCCACTAACACTATATTCTCCTAATTAGGGGATTGTAACTTTAAATCATTTACAGAATGGCCAATAAAAGGCAAAATTCACATCAGAATGTATATGATGTATAGCGAAATATACATCAGAAGTATACTCTGAACATAAAATGGTTGGTCAGAATCTGGCTTAGTTCTTTTTCTTAAAAGAAAAAGGCAAAATAGTTTTTCTTGTTTGTTTATTTTAGGTTTTGATTCTGTATAGAAACTGGACTTCTTTTTGAGGACCCAGAAAAAGGCCCTCTCACTTCTCATAGGAAGATCATGTTTACATTCCAGGAGGGAGAGAAAAGACTTTTCCTGATGGCTGCACTTTGCCACACTGGCACAAAATGAAAACTTGAAAATTGGTTCTGCAGCTTCCGTTAGAAGAAAGGAATTGTCAATGATCCATAATTAATATTTACTGAGGACTCACAGGGGTTATAGCAGGTAAGAGGGAATGTCAAACACACCCACAAAAAGTTATGTTATTTCAGGTTAAATACAGATTTGACTGCAACGTTTTCCCCCAGTACCATATTTTTTCATTCCTTTAGAAATCTAGTTATATATTTTTAAAGAAGGGTTGACTGTATATTCTTTAACTTGTTTCTTTTTACTTCTCCCTGCGGCAAAAAGAAGCCGCGACAACAAAAATAAAAGTTTTTATGATCCTGCTGAATCAAGATACTAAAACATGAGTTAAATGAAGAGGCGTGGTGGTTTTAATGAAGAAAAATAAAACAATTTAAGTGTTGCCAGGTGGAAAATGAAACAATCTCTTTATATGGAATGTGTAGAAGGGGATGAGGCCCGTGGATGCCTGGGAAGACAGTTTCCAACGTCAGGAATTTTTTGCCATGGTCTTTGATCTGCAGTCCAATTTTCGTTTTGGTCTAAAAGAAAAAATGAAGAGGAAAACTCTACTCATTCTAATGAAAAAAATCTCGGTGAACCAAGACTGACTATGGAAAAACAACCCAGGAAAAAGGGTGTTGATACAAAAAAACAAACAAACCTTAAAAACAAAAATCAAAACAAAACCAAACCAAAATCCACCCCCCTACACACAGAAACAGACCCAAACATCACCACCACCAAATACTTAACATGCTGTTCATCTAACCTTATGTGAGTAGGACTTCTGTCTCTTTGAGAACTAACCATTGGTTCTATCTGATAACTATGTTATTCACAGAAGTCAACTTCTAAAATTATGGTAACAATCATCTGCCTAAGAATACGGTCCATGGCAATGTTTCCTATTGCCATATTGCTGTTAGAATATATTCTGACCTCGTTGAGTGGACTGATTTTTATAAGTGAAGACCACACTGATGTTGAAGAGAAAGAGATAGTAGTGTTATTGCTTCCTTTTGTCCCATAGCAGACAGAGCTGACTTGGGAGGGTACTCCCAGATAAGATAAGTAGGAATTCTGTATAATTTAGGGCTGGGTTTAAAAAAATGCTAGAAATAAAAAAATTTCAAATCTGAGAAATGAGTCATAGCTTGGGTTGGAGATTGGGGTTTAAGCCACTCCAAGAAACTAGGAAGGGCTGTTTTATTTCTTAACTGGAATCAAAACACTAAATTTAATGTGTGGGGAAGTCCCTGGGAAGCCAACCTCCACCATTATTCATAGACAGAGACAAAATCCTCTGTGAGAAACTAGAATTTTAAGCCCACCATGAGAACGGATGAATAGATTCAGTAACATGGCCGGGAAACTAAAACTATAAACTAAAACAAAAATCCAAATGAAAGCTAAAAACCAAATGCGACCAATAGGAAAATTCATACTCTTGGGACTGCAGGTAATAGAGAACTCTGAAAGGGAACTTTGAAGGACAGGATTAAAAATGTTCGTAGGTGAAGGAATGGACTCTATGGATGTTATGGACAGAAAGAAAGTGCACCAGAAAATAATCCAAATAGAAATGTTAAGAGTGAATTTAAATTAAAAAAATTTAAGAGTAAGACTTTAAATATTTTCTTTTGTGTGGGAGATGGTTGAGGTAATGGAAACTAAGAACTATTTATGAAGAGAGGCACCTACCCTATAGAATAACATTTTCTTAGTTGAGGCTTTTCACCTTTGTTCCATCTAAAACCATCTAGGCAATACATTGATTTAAATCATTTCTTTCCTTTATAGCCCTCATATACTAAAAGCTCTGATTTCTCATGACTTCCATATGTAGGATTATTTCTAATGGACAAAAAAAGAGTTAGAATCAGAAGATGATGGTGCATTTTCTTCTCTCCCACTGCTGGGTGTCAGTCCTGTGGTTTGGTTTTACCCTAAGCTGTTATCACTACACAGATACTTGCAGAAGACATGAGACTCGTGGGTCTGAGACAAAGGGTCTGAGACAAAGGACTTTACTACTCACAGCACAGCAAAAAGCATAAGTATCAGTATATCGGTACGAGTTGTGCCTTACCCCCGAGTTTCATGAGGTGCTGAGGAGGGGCTGAATATGTCTACAAGTGTGATAGGTTGTGTTATGTGAGAGGAACTGTAGGGCTGATGAATCCACAACTTTGTAGCAAGCAATCCAACTCTTTGTCCTAAAGGGAAAATGTTACATCATCCCTTAAGGCTTCTCACAGCAAAGGTGGTCCTGTGAATCATCCGTGGTAGACTGGTCAGAGTTTTGCATTCTCAGCGTACCCAGCAAGGTGTACCCGACTTCAAGGGACCCATGGAGGAGTGTCTTCCGCAGTGGGAACATCACTTAACCTCTTAAACATTCAGTGCCTCAGTTCTTACCTTGGTTAAATGAAGCAGTAGAAATTTGTTGCCTCCAAAAATTGTATCAGCTCTAACATCCTACGAACCTTTCTGACTGAAGTTTTCCTTCTGACAGAAAGGACATGGGTTGGAACTGGGGATGGAATCTCAGGTTTCTGACACGAATGTTGAAAAGAGCTAAGCATTCATAAGGTGGCAGATCTAAGGGCACTTGGGTGGCTCAGTCGGTTAATCCTCAGACTCTTGATTTCAACTCAGGTCATGATCTCAGGGTCATGGGATTGATCCCCATGTTGGACTCTGTGCTCGGCCCAGCATCTGCCTGTCCCTCTCCCTCTGCTCCTCCACTCGCTGCTCTCTATCTCTCAAATAAATAAATTAAAAAAAATCTTCTTAAGGTGGCAGATCCAAGAAGGAGGGGGAAGGGATCAAATATTTTAAAAACACGTTAGTACAATTAGTGAAATCAAAGCCATGAAGATTTGAATCAAAATTGGTAAAAATAGGACACGATACATTTATTTTAATGTCATTGTGGTTTGGATGTGTGTACTCTGATAAATGACTAATATAGAATATTATTCTCTCCGGGATCCAAAGACTAAGCTTATTAAGTGCTCTGATTAGCCTATTCTGTTTAATGTGGAACAAAGAGTATAGATATTTTGCTTTGCAATGGGAGGCTTCTCCAGTTACTTTTTTCAGGATTGGTTTGCATAACATATGCTATTTGTTTCTTCACAACTTACGAAGCTACAGGCTCATGACACCATCTTTTGCCGTCTTCACATCCCTTCTGATGACCTCCTTCAATCATCATGATTCAGGAGGTCCTTTTTGTCTTGAGAAAAGAGTTTGCTTGTCCCATATCGCATACACTCCTCCTTGCTTCATTCCTCAGTGCCAACGTCATCACCCTTTTCCCCAGAATGATAATTCAGTGGCACTTGTGTTATGATAAAGGATTTCTTCCAGGTTCAGGGCAGCCCCTTTGTTCCCATCTTTGCGGACGGAGTCTGATTTCTTTCTTTATTCTACAAGGCTATGAAAACATGCTCAAGAGCCTATTACTCATCAGTTCTCCAGACATTGTTTTTCTGTTCCTTTCTAATAAACAAGGGAACTGAAATAAAGCAAATCTCCTGATACTGCATGTCCTTGGCTATTACGCCCATTTCTACAGAAAAGATTTCTGTAGCGCCTGTGTTCAGATCTATATCGCAATCAATGTTAAACAGCTCCTTCTAAAATAGCTCTCCTGTATGCAGGCTCTTCTTTCCTCTCTTTTTCTGTTTGTTGTTGTTTTTCTTAAAGCACATAACCAGCCTCCTGCTTTCACTTCCCTGAATACTCATTCTGCTCATAGGTTCATTCTAAATGACTATAATGTCATTTTCCCTGGACATCAATAAATCTGATATATTTTGACTACTTATCTTGCAGGCAATAAATATCCTTTTGCAAAGTACATTTCATGAATTAGCTCAAATTATATTTGGGCTGCTTCAGAGCTGCAGAGAAAGGTGCCAAACGTTTGATACAACACATCATTGTATTTAACTTCAGGGGACAGCAAAACTTCTGATTCCCCCATTAAAAGTAAAGGTGAAAAGCCTCAAAAAAAAAAAAATATATATATATATATATATATTTATTTTTTTACCAACATCAAGCCATTTGTTTTAATTTATGTGTCACTTCTTTTTTTTTTTTTTTAAAGATTTTATTTATTTATTTGACAGAGAGAGAGATCACAAGTAGGCAGAGAGGCAGGCAGAGAGAGAGGGGGAAGCAGGCTTCCCGCTGAGCAGAGAGCCCGATGCGGGGCTCGATCCCAGGACCCTGAGATCATGACCTGAGCCGAAGGCAGAGGCTTTAACCCACTGAGCCACCCAGGCGCCCCTATGTGTCACTTTTATTAAAGAGTTGCATGGTGATATATGTTCCTTAAAGTTTAGGTGTGAATCAAAATGAACCTATGTGTTTATAAGTATATATAAAAACATCTTTCGGATGGCTTACCGTCCACGGTGGATTATGAAGTATGAAAATCGAAGTGAAAAATTAGGAAACATTGGTACAAGCTCTGGCTTTAGCACACCTTAAGCCTTGCTACCTTTTATGTCTGTCTTCCCTTCGTTTATTTGATGTTTTCTGCCTCACCACGGACCACTTTAGTTGATGACACAGTGATTGCGAAGTTATCCGCCAGCTGAAAATTTAAAACTTGCTCTCATTATGATTTGTTTCACCACAGAAAGGCCTAATAATGTCTCCCAACCAACTCCCGTAGATGAGGACCACGGAGGCGATGTGTGTGAAAACTTCTTTGCTTCTGAATCTGGGGGAGGTGAGTACTGTGTTGTTGTGTCATAATCACTGATATTTCTAGTTCATCTTTTTTGAAGAACTGGAGCTTTCAAACCAAAACATTAGCCAGCAGGCATTTCCCAGAGAAGAGGAATTCAAATCTGAGCTCTGCGTGATGCAGTATGTAGTTTATGGAATTCATGGGACTTTTATAATCAGTATTTCCTTTCCTCTCTAACCATGATCCTCATAGATAATGACAGTAATGGGCCATCCAATTTGGAATCTCTTTCTAGACGTGGTAAAAAATGGGCATAAAAAGCTTGGTTTTATTATGGTTCAAGTGAAAAAGTACATACTGTGTGTTTTCCCTCAACAAATTAATGAAAATTTGTTGAGCATCCAGCATGTGAAAAATATTGTGTTCACTGCCAAAGAGGAATCTAACTACATGTAATACGTGGTCCTATTTACCGTCAACTTTTCCAGGCATGAGAGGAAGATTCTCTGCATTTCACACCGTGGCTTTCTTTGGGGGTATTCTACTCTGGGAAGAATAGACTAGTCCTTCGGACATGAGATAGTGATTATCCATCTAATTGAAGAACTCTGTTTAAGAAAATGATAGTCACAGAAGTTGCCACGTGTCCTGCCCATGTTAAGCATTATTGCATGTTATTTGGACAAAAAAAAAAAAAAAAAGCAAGCAGTGATGACCAAAGCCTGCAGTCAGAGGTGTTTGCAACTACTCACTAATAAATTTGACTGTTATTATGTAGAAGTCATATGGGATCTTTGGCACAATCTCTTGTTGACTTTTTATTTCTGGCATAATTGTTATTGAACAAACTAGGTGGTGTTTATTCATTTTCTATTATCTGGAACTATTTATATATACATAAGCTTATTTCTTTTTACATGTTTGAAAAAACTCACAAGTAAAGACTTCTCAGTCTGGATATTTCCATTTGGGAAGTATATTAATAGCAGACTCAATTTCATTTGTAGATACAGGACTAGGCAGATTTGCCATTTCTTCTTGTGTTAGTTTTTTAATTGTGTTTTTCTAGGAATCTGCTAGTTTCATCAAAATTTTCAAGTTTATTGGCACAAAGTGTTCACAACATCCTATCTTTTAAATATTAAAAAAAATCTATAAGATTGTCGTGATTGCCTCTTTTCATTTCTGATATTGGTAATGAATTTCTTCTGTCTCCTTTACTTATCAATCTTGCCTTGACTTTCTTTTTTATTGCTTTTACTTTCTTTGGATTTAATTTGGTGTGCCCTTTTCTACTTTTTAATATAAATATTCAGATAATTGATTTCAGCCTTTCCTTTGGTGATCACCATAAATGTATATATAAAATATAATATTTATATCCACATATTTAGTATATATTGATATACTAAGTACAATGAAATATGTATTTGCTTACATGTTTATATATTAGAACTACTTATATATGTTTTTATGTATTTATATTTCATATAAATGCATATTTTAGCAAAGTATCAAATCAATTACCTAACTATCCATGTTAAAAAGCATTATAAGATACATAAATGTTAAAATATGTAATATATCAAAACTTGTGTAACACAAGGGGAACATTTATCTTTATCCATCAAGAATGGAGTTACTGGGGCGCCTGGGTGGCTCAGTGGGTTAAAGCCTCTGCCTTTGGCTCAGGTCATGGTCTCAGGGTCCTGGGATTGAGCCTCACATCAAGCTCTCTGCTCAGCAGGGAGCCTGCTTCCCCCTCTCTCTGCCTGTGTTTCTGCCTCTTTCTCTGGGAAATAAATAAATAAAATCTTAAAAAAAAAAAATGGAGTTACCTTGAGTCACGATGCAGTTTTGGTATGACTCTTTCTAACCCGGTCTCCAAGGGTTAGTCCTCCAGGGATTACGAGAGGTGTTTACTAGGGTGCCCAACTCCTTGGTGAGTTCTGAACTGCTATGTTTCTTTCCAAAGCCCTGAAAAACTGTTGAAAACTCTGATTTTTCAGAATGCCTCAGCTTAACTCCTTAACCCCTTGCCTCACTGCTGTAGAACCTGGTAAAGACCTTGAGGAGATGTCACTTCTTCACCCATCCCATTCTCCAGGCTTTTGGCCTCTAGATTCCAGGCTGCCTTGGACATCCTGAATTCCAATTTTTGTCTCTCCCTTAATCTGAGACTGACAACACTCTGCTGGACTTTTTGCCTTCTGGCCCAGCTTCTATACTCAGATTTTCACCTTTCACCCAATGCCAAGAATCAGCAAATGCCCGAGGTGAAAATCAGAGAAAGAAGTAGGACCATTTTCCCCTGGTTCCTTCTCTCCAACACCTTGGCCCCTCAATTCCTGGTTGTCTCAAGAATTTTGTGATGTCTTCAAACTTATGACTCATGCTTTATCTGACTTTTCTAATGGTTCTTAGTAGGGGAGTCCTTGTACTGTCCTCTGCTGAATATAGCTAACAGCAGAAACTCTGGCAAAACAAACATTTTTCATTCAGCTTTTCTGAGTGGTATTTGTAGGGTTAAGATCCTTCTTTAATAACAAAAGTTAGTTTTATTGCCTTGTAATATTTTTAAAAGACTTTATTTACTCATTTGAGAGACAGAGAGAGCAGAGAGAAAGAGAAAGAGAGAGCATGAGCAGGGATGAGGGGCAGAGGGAGAGGGACAAGCAGACTCCCCACTGAGCAGGGAGCCTGACTCGAGGCTCGATCCCAGGACCCTGTGATCGTGACCTGAGGTGAAGGCAGATGGTTGACTGACTGGGCCACCCAGGTGCCCCTATTGCCTTGTAATTATATTTGGGTGACTACTGTGTTACACATGGTAATAGCAAACATGCATTACCTAAGCATATAAACAAGGTCTAGAAAACTTATTTATGGGTACATTTCAAAACACAGTATATCTTGACATTTGGAAAATCCCTATCTATGTCTATCAAACCATTCTAGTGACAGACCTAATTTTTTATTAAAAAATTTGTATTAAAAAACCACACCTAAACTTTTATTTGGGATTATTATTATTGTTAAAACAATATTATTATTAACCAGCCTTGTTCCATCCCAGCACCACTTTTAGTAAGCAATATAATATCTCAATCATTACACATTTGCCATATTGATACGGATATTATTTATTCATTCCATATTAACATGACAGATTAGGAATAATATCAGGAAATACTTCAATCCCTGAGTTTTAGTAAAATAATCCATTAAATCTACTTTACTTATATAAATGAAGTATTTGTTGTAGGCTCATCAACAAATTTTGACAGCCCCAGAAAAGTGATAATGGAGAAATCAGATTTTCAAGTCAACTAGGCCTGAATCTGGGAGTTGGAAGTAAGGCTCTGGTGAAAAAAAAGATTGAACAGCCCTATGTTAATTCAGCCAATGGCACAGCCCCACTGTCTTTGTTTGGAAAATATTGATAGAAGCTGATTGATGGACTTCACAGATGGAAAGAGAAACAGATTACGGGAACTGGATAGATCTACTCATGAAGCTAGCCTCATTCATTAGACTGATAGAAATAAAAGTTTCACCATTTATATAGGGTGCCTGGCTTATATCAGATACATTTTCATGTTAATATTTTTTGAGTCCATTTACATTAGGCTGGAAAATAAATACTGAAATATTACCTGTATGAATAGAAAATGTGGGGGGGTGGCTGTGCATTAGGTTGTCCCTTTAAGCTAGTTAGATATCACCACAAGGAGGTGACTTTAAGCTCATGCATGCTTGTACTATCTGTTCATTCATCAACTCACCTTTCCTTTGCCATTTCATTTAGTATCATTGGGGAAAATGTAATAACCATTAATACAGCTGCCATGGCATTTCAAGCAAAGACTACGGGTCATTATTGCCTTTTATGCACCAAATCAACCAACACCGATTTGCTATGAAGCATCTTCTTGTGCAACTTTCAGCATCTTCTTTTTTTTTTTTTAAAGATTTTATTTATTTATTTGACAGAGAGAGAGAGAGATCACAAGTAGGCAGAGAGGCAGGTAGAGAAAGAGGGGGAAGCAGACTCCCTGCCGAGCAGAGAACCCGATGCGGGGCTCGATCTCAGGACCCTGAGATCATGACCTGAGCCTAAGGCAGAGGCTTTAACCCACTGAGCCACCCAGGCGCCCCAACTTTCAGCATCTTCTGACTTGAACCAAACCATTGGAGAGGTGGGAGAAGTCAATGTGGTTATCAGCTTTTCCTCTAATGTCTATTCAAGCCTTGAAGGTTCCATCAAGCCATCCTCTGCCTTCCTTGTCTTCTCATGTCAACCCATCCCCAAACCATGCCTGGAGTCTCTGAGAAAACCTCAGAGACATTCGGGCCTCACTGGCCTGGAACCGGAAGGAGTTAAATGCTACAGATGGTGTTCCTTATGTTGCTGCCTAAGAAGTAACATCCAGGGGTATGCTGATGTTTGAGGCAGTCGGGGAGTTTGAGATGACACATCTGGCAAGTGAAATTTCTGTGAGTTCAGATTTTTTCTTTATTAATTTGAATTGTTGGTAGATGACCAGCAAATGAATGAAAGCGTGAGGAGCACGGGCAGAGGACAAGCTCATTTGTGAAGTTTCTGTGGCAGATGAGCGATGTAACAAAGTTTGAGTTCAAGTGTTTGCCTAACATTTAATTTAATAGACGCTGGAAAAGAGCTTGACTGGTGTCATGCTCTGTTCTTAGCACTCCATGAATATTAACTAACAGCAACTCCAGGAGGTTGATTTCGTTATTGCCCCTATTTCTAGGGGGGAGACTGATGACTCAAGGGGTTAAGTAGCCTCCCCCACATGCATGATCAGCAAGTCGCAGCGCCAGGTTTGAACTGGACAGACTGCCCTAGCCTTCCTGGCCTCTGAATCACTACGCTAGGGAAGGGACTGTGCTCTGGAACTTACGCTCACTACGCTCAGGAAGAACCATTTAACCAGAAGTTAGGGGATGAACTTTGGGTTCAAGGAGAACAGAGACGACTTCTCCAGGACTAACCATGCTGGGAGAATTAGCTCAGCTTTAGGCTTGGGAGTGGGAAAAGGCTGAATTCCCAAAAGGGAATCAGCAAGCATGAGATGTAGAGGGAGAGGGGTGAAATCAGATGTGCCTACGAAAGGGGCTTGCCGAAAGGGCAACATGAAACTGAGTACCTATCTCATCCCTAGTTTGCACAGACCTCGAATCCCTGGTATTTTGACCTGGGTCTGATTTCAGGGTAACTCTGTAGGAAAAACACCGCAAGACTCATGGGAAAAAAGAGTAAAAACTTTAAACAAGTACAACCTGGGAAAGAAATAACCCTCGCTGACCTTGGAGAGGACCAGTGAAGCAGGCGTTAGTCAAGGCATTAGGGAGTGCCCAGGGTCCCTCCTGTGCTGGCTCTCTGATGCAGATCTCTTGTTAGTTGACGCCCCTGGCTATTTCCTCCTATCCATCCTCCCCCCTACTGCCTCATCCATTCAAACTACTCTTCTAGCTACTGCGGCTTTCCCTTGGGTCAAACACTCCTTCAGCCCCCATCTATGTAGCCTGACCTTGGCCTCCATGCCACCATGCTTACTTTTTTAGACCAAGGTGTGGATACTTACATGTGCTTTTTTTCTAATTTTTTCACCTTAGGAAGGCAGGAATGAGACTAAACCTACGGAATACAAAACATAAATGTATGGCAGTTGGCTAGATAAATAACTACAACAAAACGACAATGTTATTTATATTATCGTTACTATTGCTATTACTGTTATTATATTATTATTTAACAGCTACCTTTATGAATACTTACTGAGAAGTGTCAGATACCTCACAGTTAATGTTTACAATAACCCTAGGATAGGCACCCTCTCATATTTCAGAGGAGGAGACAGAAACGAAGAGTTTAAATAACCAATTGGGGTTGGGAAGTGGAAAATCAATATTTGAACTCAGATCTACCTTATTCCAAAGTCTTTGGTCTCAACCATTACTTTATACTATTTTATTTTATTTTATATTTTTAAAAATATTTTATTTATTTATTTGAGAGAGAGCATGAGTGGAGGAGGGGCAGAGGCCTAGGGAGAAGGAGAGGGACAAGTAGCGCTGAACTCCAAGGCTGACAAGGGGCTCGATCTCAGGACCCTGAGATCATGACGTGAGCCAAAGTCAGATGCTTAATGGACTGAGCCACTCGGGTGCCCCAGGTTAAACTATTTTAGATGTGAATTTAATCTGGGAATCATAAGAATACATGCCTAAGAGATAGCTGTTTGTTAAGTAAAATTTATTTTTCCTATTTATATGTATAGAATTTTCAGCAGTGCTAACCCAATGGTAAGAATTAGGCACTGTGTATGAAAATTTCTTAGAAGCTATAAAGTGTCAATAATGACCAAATACGACAACAATGAGTTGATGGAAGGCTATGGAAGGCAGATGGTGGGCATCCACATACGTATGCATAAGGCATACTTGAGATTATTATCTGATTTAATGAATGAGGAACTCTTGGATGTCATGGTTTTTTTGCTGGTAATTGGCATTAACTTTTGAGCAACTCCATTGATCACCATATAGGTTGCCCTTTTCTCTAATTCAGACAATTCTTTGGATGATTCCAGTTCAGTTTCAAATCTGCATGCTCTGTGTTATTTATTTGTTTGTTTGTCTATAGAGTTTGAGAGTTAAAAAATCTACCGCTCAAAGTAGAGACATATAAAATCCAACGGGAATTTTCATAAAAATTATTTTTATTCATACCTTAATTTTCTGGAGCAGCACTTGAAGTTTCAGTTAGCACTTTTCAGAGACGTGGCACCAAAGGTCCTTTACCTGTGTCCCCCACCAACTCCTTTGCTGGGGAATCCCCTCCCCATAAACTTGACCTGCTTAGCCAAAGGTAAGAGGTATGAGATCCAGGCCTCAGAAATCCACACAGCAAATAAGCCATGAATGCTTACCTCTGCAGCTTGACAAGCTGAACCAAATCTGGGAAAGCCCTTGCCCTCCTACTAACAACCATCTTCTGCTTGCTACTTTCCTCCTATCTCCCTTCTTCGGGGTGATATAAAATGTCTTACAAAGCAGACGGTAGCTCTCAGATTGTTTTCTGCCAAATCCGGTAAATCTAACATATTTTGCCTGATGCCCGCTAAAGGACAAGTGGTTAGGAACAGCATGTGAATCTGAAGATTTTGAAAAAGAGATTTGGCAATTGGCGTGTGGCCCTGTTTTCTTCCAGCAGGTAGTCAAAAGAGAAGCATCTAACAGTGGGGGTCATATCTCACCAAATATCAAGCAGACCGAATTACTCCGTTAGAGCCTCGGCTTCCTTTGAAGTCTGGGGACACCTTGTAAGTTTCCCTCCTGGATGCAGAGACGGTGCTCCTCTTCCCAAGGAGAAGCAAAGGCCCGGGTGACTACAGTTTTGCCCAGGGCTCCCAGTGCAGCAGACAGGCAGCCAGTCAGCCCTCACGGAAGGCACTCTGGATGAGCAAAGGCTGCAGCAGCATGCGGTGAAGGGGCAGACAAGGACGGATCTGGAAGCTGCATGTGGAACTTTATTCCTTGTAATTCTAAGCGGCGTTTCTTTGTTTCTTTGGTTCTTAAAATCCCCTTCTGAAAATGTGGTGACTCATTACCTCTGACCGTGACTTGTCTGTTGGTACACTGTGAAACTGTCGGAATCATGGAGGAGCAAAGAAATCAGTGCCATTTTGGTTTTAATTAAATCTTGAAAAAGATTCAAACATACCCTACTTCTTCCTGCCATCAGAGATCCTACAATTATTAAATTAGGCGAGCGGTGTCTGCTTTCAGCATCATGAATTTTTACCAGCAGATAATTTCTCTTTTCTATTGTTGGATATTTTCTTGGTGCATTTTAGGGCTGTCATCTTTGGCAGAGCTAATCTGGTTTTCTCCAGCCACAGTTCTGCTCGTTAATCCATTTATGGATTTTTACGTAGTTTCTCCTTGGAAGGTGAGGGAGTGCATTTTACCTCAGAGGTTTTCTTTCAAGCCACTTAAGAGAGCTCATCCCTTTTTTCTCCGTCCATAGTATGTGTCTGAACCACTCTAGCATGCTGGCCTTTTGAAAATTCATCATAGGGCCTGGCTGGGAGGGTGTTAGATGAATGTATTTGTATACAATAAAGATATTTACAAAAAGTTTTTTACTTACCTTTTAAAAAAATGACTTCTCCTTCTTGGCTTGAAATCTACCTGCACATTTTATGTATCTTCTTTTCTGTGTCTAGTGCCCTCCTAAGCACAGTGAAGGATACACAAATATACAGGCACACACGCATGCACACACAAACTGAAAAATGTACCATTTTTGAATTCTACTGAATGTTTAAGGAAGAATTAACATCGATCCTCCTCAAACTCTTCCAAAGAATACCAGGAGTGGCGTCTGGCTGGCTCAGTTGGTAGAGCATGTGACTCTTGATCTTGGAAGGTCATGGTTTGAGCCCCCCATTAGGTATGGCGATTACTAAAAACAACGACAACAGCAAAACAGAAGAGAGAGTGCTTGGGTGGCTCAGTCGGTTAAGCATCTGCCTTCGGTTCAGGTCATGATCCCAGGATTCTGGGATTGAGCCCTGTGTTCCGGCCCTTGCTCAGCGGGAAGCCTGCTTTTCCCTCTCCCACTCCTCCTGCTTGTGTTCCCTCTCTCACTGTCTCCCTCTGTCAAATAAATAATAAAATACAAATCTATTAAAAAAAACAAACAGAAGAGAAACACATCTTAACCCTATGAAGCCAGCATTACTTTGATACCAAACCCTGACAAAGACATCACAAGACAATAAAACTACAGTCCCATATCCCTTAAGAAAATAGAGATGCAAAAATCCTCAACAGAATACTAGTAAACAGGTTATGACAGCATGTTAAAAGGATCATACCACATGATCGAGTGGGACTTATCCCAGGAATGCATGGAGAGCTCCATGTAACAATATCAAACAATATTGGGGCACCTGGGTGGCTCAGTGGGTTAAAGCCTCTGCCCTCGGCTCAGGTCATGATCTCAGGGTCCTAGGATCGAGCCTGAGCCCCACATCAGGCTTTCTGCTCAGCAGGGAGCCTGCTTCCCCCTCTCCCTCTGCCTGCGTCTCTGCCTACTTGTGATCTCCCTCTCTCTGTCAAATAAATAAATAAAATCTTTAAAAAAAAATATCAGTCAATGTGATTCAACACATTAACAGAATGAAAGAAAATAATCTCATGGTCATCTCAAATGATGCAAAAAAATACCTGATAGACTTCAATACCCCTTCATGATAGAAAACATTTCACAAACTAGAAATACAAAGAAACTTCATAAACATGATAAAGGGGACTTATGAAAAAGCCACAGCTGATATCACACTTAATGGGAAAGAGTAACAGTTTTCCCCAAAAGATCAGGAACAAGACAAAGATACCCACTATGGCCACTTCCATTCAACAGTTACTGAAAGTTCTAACCAATCAATTAGGCAAGAGAAAGAAATAGAAGCCAACAAGATTGGAAAGGAAGAAGACAGACTATCTTTATTAACAGGTGGCATGATCTTATATATAGAAAATACTAAGGAATTCACCCCAAAGCCCCCAGACTATTAGAACTAATCAACAAATTCAGAAAAGCTGCAGTGTGTTTGTGTACACTAATATTGAATACAAAAATCAGTTGTTTGTATACACTAATATTGTGTTTAAAATCAGTTGTATTTGTATACACTAAAAAATCAGTTGTGTTTGTATACACTAATATTGAAATCCAAAAATAAAATTAAGAAAACAATTTAACTTACAACATCATCAAAAAGGAATAAATTTAAAGAAATACAAAATTTGGACACTGAAAACTATAAAACATTACTGAAAGAAATTTTAAAAGGGCCATATAAATGGAAGTGCATCCAGGGTTAGTGGTTTGGAAGAGTTAATATTATTAAGATGGCAGTACTCCCCCAATTGGGGTATATATTCAATATAATACCTACAAAAATTCCATTTTTCAGTACAGAAATAGACAAACAGTAAAATTCTTGCATAATTATGAGGGACCCAGAATAGCCAAAATAATCTTAAAAAAGAACAAAATTGAAGGACTCATGTTTCACAATTTCAAAATTCACTATAAAATCACAGTAATCAAAACACTGTTGTACTGGTATAAAAATAGACATGTAGATCAATGAAATAGAACTGAGAGTCCATAAATAGCCCATATGTCTATGTCTATTTGATTTTTGACATAGAAGTCAAGACCACTCAGTAGGGAAAGAATAATCAGTTCAATAAATGATGCTGGGACAACTGGGTATCCATATGCTAAAGAATGAATTTGGACTTTAATCTTCTACTTTTTACAAAAATTAACTCTAAATCTATGATTTATGGCTCAGTTGGTTAAGCATTTTCCTTGGCTCAGGTCATGATCTCGGGGTCTTGGGATTGAGCCCCGTGTCAGGCTCCCTTCTCAGTAGGGAGTCAGCTTCTCCCTCTCCCTCTGCTCTTTCCCCTCTGCATGCTTTCTTTCTCTCTCTCTCAGATAAATAAATAAAAATCTTTTTTAAAAAAATAGATCTATGATTTAAATAAAGAGCTAAAAATACAAAACTCTTAGAAGAAAACAGGGATATATCTCCATGACCTTGGATCTGACAATAGTTTCTTAGATATCATATCAAACACACAAGCAACAAAACAAAAAATATACATAAATTGGACTTCCTCATAATTAAAAACTCTTGTGCATCTAATGACACTCTCAAACAAGTTTAAAAGCAATCATCAGAAAAAAAAGGCAACCATCAGAATGGCAGAAAATATTTGCAAATCATATGTCTGATAAGAATTTATAATCCAGAATATATAGAGTGCTCTACAACTCAACAATGAAAAGACAACGACTCAACTTAAAAATGGGCAAAAGGCTTGAATAGACATTTCTTCAAAGAAGATTCAAATGGGCAACAAGCAAACGAAAAGATGCTCACCATCATTAGTTATTAAGGAAATGACAATCAAAGCTATACTTAGATACCATATCACACCCACTAGGATGCCTAGAATAAAAAAAAAGAACTCTGAAAATAATAAATGTTGTCAATGATGTGGAGAAATTGGGATCCTCATAAGTTGCCGGAGGGAATGGAAAATGGTTTGGCTGCTATGGGAGACAGTTTGATGGTTTCTCAAAAAGTTAAACATAGAATTATCATATGATCTAGAAATTCTACTCCTAGGTCTGTATGCAAGAAAATTGAAAACATAAATTCAAAAAATATATACACAATTTTTTATAGCAGCATTATTCATGATAGGCAAAACATAGAGAACAATACCTAGCATTTCTTAAATGGATAAACAATTTAAGGTATATCCATACAATGGAATATTATTCAGGCACAAAAAGGAATGAAGTACTGATACATGACAGAACATGGATGAAACGAAAAGCAAATGCTTGAACCAGATAGTGATAATGTGCAACATAGTGAATGTACTAGAATGTACTCAATTGTGCACTTGGAAATGGTTAAAATGGTGAATTTTATGTTGTGTGAATTTTCCTCAGTAAATATAATGATAAAAGAGTACCATCATTCTCAAGTAGTTCACAGTCTAGTGAGAAGGAGATAAAACAAACATACATCAAAAACCAAGTAGAGGGGCACCTAGGTGGCTCAGTCAGTCAAATGGCCAGCTCTGGATTTCAGCTCAGGTCATGATCTCTGGGTTGTAAGATTGAGCCCCAGGTCAGGCTCTGCTTGGTGTAGAGTCCGCTTGTCCTTCTTCCTCCTTTAACCCCCTCCTCTGCCTCTCCCCTATTCACACTCCCTCTCAAATAAACAAAACAATAAAAAATAATAAAATAAAATAAATAAATTTAAAATAATAAAAAAATAAATAATAAACAACAATAAAATATAAATAATAAATAAAATAAATGGAATCTTTTAAAGAATCTTAAAAAAAAAAATCAAGTAGTGGCAGTCCTTACTTTCCCTAGCAGTGTGGAGTCATAATATGACTGTGCAAACTGAAACAATGCCAAGATACCTTTGGATTTTTTTGTTTGTTTTTCAGCTTTATTGAGGTAAATTGACAAATAGAAATTATATATATATATATATATATATATATATATATAATATATTTAAGGTGCACAGAGTGATGATTCAATATATGTATACATTTGGAATGATCACCAGAATCAAGCTAGTGAACATATTCATCAGCCCTCATAATTACCTGTGTGTATCGTGACAATACTTAAGATTTACTTTCAGCAAATATAAGTATGCAGTACAATTTTGCTATCTATAGTCATTATACTGCAAATTAGATTTCTAGAACTTATTTATCTTGAATAACTGAAACTTTGCACCCTTTGACCAATGTCTTCCCATTTCCCCATTCTTCCCTCTCCTGGCAACCACAATTTCATTTAGGAAATACACCTATACATGGAATTGTTGGGTCATATGCTTGTTCTCTTTTTAATTTTCTCGAGGAACCTCCATACTATATTCCATAGTGGCTACTAATTTTATATTCCCACCAACAGAGTACAAGAGTCCCTTTCTCCCACATTTTCACCAATATGATCTTTGGTCTTTTTGATCATGGCCGTTCTAACAAGGGTGAGGCAATATCTCTTTGTAGTTTGATCTGCATTTCCCTGAAGATTAGTGACGTTGAACATATTTTCATATACCTGTTGTCCATCTGTATGCCTTGTTTTAAGAAATGTCAATTTGGATACTTATCTCATTTTTTAATTGATGGTCTTTTTTGTTGTTGTTCGTTTGTTTTCTATTTAGGTGAGTGCCATATATATTTTATTTCTTTATTTGTTTAAAAAGATTTTATTTGTCAGGGAGCACAAGTGGGAGCAGCAGGCAGAAGGAGAAGCAGGATCCCTGCTGAGCAAGGAGCCCGACCCTGGGATCGTGACCTGAGCCAAAGGCAGATGCTTAACTGAGCCACCCAGGTGTCCCATTGCCTTATATATCTTAGATATTTTAACCTCTTGTATGTAGTTTTTGCAAATATTTTTTCCCATTCTGTAGGTTGCATTTTCACTCTGTTGATTGTCTCCTTTGTGGAAAATGCAAAGAGATTTTAATAATCAATGGAAAAAAATAATATTGTTCTATAGCATGAAAACATTTTGTTAGAACAAAGATCTTCTGTACTGTGTAAATAAATGAAAAACTAGTAAAACCAATACTTAGTACAATATAACTGAAACATTAAAAATATTTTGAACAATGTTTTATTTCTTTATTAAAAAAAATATCAAGAGTAGTTTGCCCTGTCCTTGCATTGTTCTCTTAGCATAACCTCTGCTATTGAGCACCCATCTTTTCTATGGCATGGCAAATTATCACATTCCTTTTTAGGTTTGGATCAGCTTCTGATATTTTATCTTTTACATTTTATATGTCATAAAATATCTGTGAGGTTTTGTTTATTTTATGTCAATAAGTTCACCACTAAGTTCCTCTGGTTGCATGTCTAGAATCTCTTGAAAAATAGCAGTGTCAATGTTCTCAAGGTCAGCTCTTTCTTCTATTAACTCCATTTCCATGGGATTCTACTTCTATTCCCAATGTTACCACTTTTCATTTCTTTGCTACATTTTCATCTTTGTTGATCAATTCCCTCTTTTGATTAATCACTTTTGCAACATGCCACTTGATTTATCACTGAGAGACAGGGAGTCCACCTGACAACATGCTTTGCTGTCTGTGTGTGAACTTATGACAGATGCACAGGAACTAGTCCCTGACAGATTTTGAAGGAAATGAGGGGACTGGTCACTGATCGTGATGTACTTCACGATATGCACATGCACATTTGTGAACTAGAGTTAGCAGCAACATTTTATCTTATGTAATTACAGTTAGTATACCATAGAAACTGAAATTAGAACTCTGTTTTGGGGAAATTGGTGTTATTTAACTAAAACCATGATAATTATACTGTATGCATATTTGAGCCATACAAAGCAAGGACTATGTTTTCTAAAATTGTGCAATATGGAGTAACATTGCAATAGAATTTTACAGACTGGATTAATGATGAGTTGGATTTGTATAAGGATTAGGCCAATAGTTATAAGCAACAGAGGAGGGAAGAAGCATGGTATCAGTGGGTCAGTGGGCAGAGTTACCTGAATATACCAGAAAGAGTACAGTCCTTACCAACAGAGAAGGAGGCAGAGGGCAGACTGGGGCAGGACTTGAAACTTAGGCAGATTTGTAAACTGGAACAAAAAATCCGAAATGAGAAAATCATGGTTAATAGGGGCAGAAAACCAGAGTTTTTATGTAGGCTTTGCTTCACATTCCATTTCTAATCTTTGGTAGGTCATGGATGTTGGTTTCCTCATTTGCGAAATGAGGGTAATCATACTTAATCCAAATGGCTGAGCATAGGGGTTCTTGAAAGCAGATAAAAACTTATGACTGTGTCCATTCTTCAAACAGCATTTACTGAGTGCCTGCTTTCAGACAGAAACTGGGCTAAGTATTTCTGTCACAGGAATGATAGGAAATTGTCTTTCTCTCAATGAGTTGGGAGATGGGAGGAGGAAAGAGATGTGTAAACACAAAAATTCCTGAACAGTCTGGTAGCTGCTTCTAAGGAAGTAATAGTGAATGGTTGAACACAGAGCAATCATGATAACATATTACAGCACTTTAGGAAGAATTCTATGGCAACTTCTCGCAGCATGACTTAAAGAGGATAGATGTCTAATTTTAGTGAAGAGTTTATAGCTCCTGTTTATAGATCCCAGGTCTAGGGTCAAGCCAATGGAGTGAGATGCTAAAGTGGACTGGGGGAAACATTTGGAGTTAAGAAGTTCAAGATTTTGAAAGTGCAGAGTAATTCCTTGAATCATCTACATATACAGTAATATTCCCAAGAATGATGGCAGGATTAATCTTCATTTTTAAAGGTATTCTATATGAAAATAAGTCTCTGATAATTAAGGGCATTGACTTTAATCTTTGATAAGTTATCGTAGCCTGGGAGCTAGATAACCAAGAGGCAGCAAGGATGTTCATTACTTAGAGCATGCTGCATTAGTGCTTCTCAAACATTAATGTGCATAGAAGTCACCTAGAGTCTTGTTAAAATGCAGATTCTGATTCAGAATCTACAGATGGCTTTTAGGAGTATTGACATTTTAGTAATATGAATTCATTGTTGGGTACATAAGTATTAATAATTGTTATATCTTTTTTGATGTATTGATCCCATTATACAATGATCTTTCTCTTTTTACCATTTTTAACTTAAAGTCTACTTTGTCTGGTGTAAGTATAGCTACCCCTGTTTTTTTAAGTTACCATTTGCTTGAAATGTCTTTATTTATTCCTCACCCTCAGTCTATGCGTCTCTTTAAGGCTAAAGCGAATCTCTTGTGGGCAGCATATTGTTGGATCTTATTTTTGTGTCCATCCAGCCACTCTATGTCTGTTTTTGGAGAATGTCATTCACTTAGGTTTAAAATAATTACTGGTAGCTAAGGACTTACTAACGCCATTTTGTTCATTCTTTTCTGTTTGCTTTGTAGATTCATCATTCCTTGTTTCTTATGTTGCTCTCTTTGGTTTTGGATGTCTTTTGGTATCAGTATGCTTTGACATCTTTATTGTATTCTTTCGTGTAAATACTACAGGATTTTCCTTTGTGGTTACCATGAGACTTACATAAAACATCTCGACCTATAATACCCTATATTAAACAAATAACAACTTAACTTCAATAGAATTCACAAACTTTACACTTTTACTTTTCTTCCCTCTCACATTTTAGGTTATTGCTATTGCAATTTACATGGTTTTTATATTGTGTAATTAATAACAGTTTATTATAGCTATGGTCATTTTTGCTACGTTCATTTTTTTAAACTTTTAAACTGGAGTTGTGAGTTATGCACCACTATTACCATATTGCAAAATCTAACTATGAATCTAAATTTATCCTTACTAGTGATATTTATGCTACCCTTTTAATGGTTTTATAATGTTCATTACCATTATTTTGCTTCTACTCAAAGAACTCCCTCTGACATTTCTTATAAGGCAGGCCTGGTGGAAATAAGTTCCCTCAGCTTTTGTTTGTTTGGGACCTTGTTTTTTCTGAAGGACAGCTTTGCTGGCTATAGAATACTTGGTTGACATTTATTTTCATTCAGGATTTTGAATTTATCAACAATTCCCTCCTGGTGTAAAAAGCTTTTGTTGAAAAATCTGTCTCAAGTCTTATGGTGTTCCTTTGTTTGTAATTTCTCTCTTTTCTCTCTTTGCTTTTAACATTATTTCTTTGTCTTGATTTTGACAATTTAATTACAATGTGCCTTGGTGTGATCCTTTTTGAGTTCAGTCTATGTAGGATTCTTTGGATTTCATGGATCTGGGTGTCCATTTCTCTTTCTAGGTTTGGGAAGTTTTTAACCATTAATGCTTTAAATATACTTTCTGTCCCTTTCTCTTTCCTCCTTCCAGAAATACAAATATTGTTTCTTTTCATTGTGTCCTATAATTCCCATACCATAGGCTCTTAAAACTCTTTTTCATTCTTTTTATCCATTTTGCTCCTCCGATTTCATAACTTCAAGTGTCCTATCCTCTAGGTCATGAATTCTTTCTTCTGCATGGTCAAGTCTACTTTTGAAACTCTATTGAATTCTCAATTTAGTTATTGTATTTTCAGCTCTAGGATTTCTGTTCTTTTTTTTTTTTTATGGTTGCCATTTCCTTGTCAAACTTCTCATTTTTTTCATGCATTATTTCATAATTTTGTTTATTGTCTGCTGTGTTTTCTTGTAGTTCATTAAACTTCCTTAGGGAGATTATTTTGAATATTTTGTTTCATGTTTATTGATTTTCCTTTCATTAGAGTCAGTTATTGGAGCTTAATTAGTTTCCTTTGGTTGTTTCATATTTACCTCATTTTTTGTGATCCTTGATTCCTTATGTTGGTATCTGTACATTTGAATAACAGGTTTGCTCTTACAGGCTTTATAGGTTTGCTTTGGCAGACAGTTCTTCATCAATCAGCTCAGTTTCTGTTTCCGGGTATATCTGTTAACAACATCTTTGGGCAAGTGGGACTTGCTATTATGGTCTATTTTAGGGCGAGGCAACTGTTTGAGCTCAGAGGACAGGAATGGTTGGTTATGCCACTGGCTGAGAACACTTGGATAGGACTGATGGCTTGGTTCCCTACCCAGGTGAGGTTATAGGATGGGCTCAGTGGTTGCCTGGATTCTCTGGTCAGGTTTACTAGATGGTTGAGACTGGGTACTATATTCAGTAGTAGAAGGGGCTATGAAATAGCTTCTCTGCCATGGAGGGCAGCAGGCTGCAGACTTGGTTCTGTAGATGAGCAAGGCTGCTGGTTGGGATTACTACTTGGGCACTACAGGTGTGAACATGGATTGGTATCCATGATCCATGTACTGGTTGTTGCAAGACTCTACTCCCTTTTCATCACAGTCAGATTCCCAGTGGTTGAACCCCGCAGATTCCCATGCAACCCCTGTGGTGCAAGATTAGAGTAGGGGTTCCCACAAAATGACCCACAATGTTGGATGGAGGAGCTGGTTGTTCATCCTGGGTTCTCTTTTCCTCCTGGAGGAAATGAAGGATCAGGGAGGACCCCTTGGCATGGTGTTGTGCTGGCCTTGGGGAAGGGCAATGCAGTCAACATGTACCTGCTTTTCTTACCCTTCTGATGCAGTCAGTCTTGGTCTCCGTGGTTGCCTCAGCTTCACTCCCATATTCTGGGATTCTCTGAGTGGTATCTTGTTCTTGAATAATTGTTAGTTGTTCTTGTGAGGGGAAGCAAAGTCAATAATGACCAAGGTTGCCATCTTGGTGACATTACCTCTTCTTGTTAATTTTTTACTCCAGGGTAAGTTCTCAGAAATGGAAATGAATAAAAGATATGGGCATTATTATAATTCTTAGTTCTTATTGCCAAATTATATTAATCAACCATTATATTTTTCTACCCGAAATAAGTAAGAGTATTTATTGGATACTATAGTCTTTTAAGTGTTTGCTAATTTAATGGGTGACAGGTTATAATCTGTTTTATTTTAATTTGCCTATGATTCTTTGATTACTAAAGAGATTAGGCAATTTTTCACCTGCAAGCGTAGTGGCGAAAAGCAATTCCATGAGCTGTGGAGTCAGATCACTTAAGTTCAAATCCTGAATCTGCCATTTACTAGATGATATATTGGGGATGTTACATAACTTCTCTGGGATTCTTTCTTGCTTTGGAAAATCTAAATATGTATTACACCTATGTCATGTGGATATTCTGAATTTTAAATCAAATAACTTATGTAAAGAACTTAGAATAGCACTTAGAACATATAGATGGTAAATAGTTGTTATTAATAGTTATATTTTCAGTTGTAAATGATCTATTTGTGCTTTTTGTTTGCATGCATTTGTTACTGAAAGTCTCAGCACTCATAATAATCAGAAGTCAAGGATGCAAACAATGATTTAGATCTGTATTGTCCAATCTGTAGCCACTAGCCACATATGACAAGTTAACTAATTAAAATTACATAAAATAAAAAATTAAGTTCTTCAGCCATGCTAACCACATGTCAAGTGGCAGTAGCCACATATGACTATTGGCTATTGTGTTGGAGAGTACAGATTTACTTATTTATCTATTTATTTATTTAAAGATTTTATTTATTTATTTCACACAGAGAGAGACAGCAAGTGAGGGAACACAGCCAAGGACCAATAGGGGATTGGATCCCAGGACTGAGCTGAAGGCAGATGCTTAACGACTGAGCCACCCAGGTGCCCCTGAAAAGTACAGACTTAGAGAACATTTTCATCATCACAGAATATTCTATGGACAGTGTTGATCTAGAATTTTCAGATTATTGAGATTAAAGTGTCTTTTGAACCTTGAATTATCCAATCATTTATCTTAAATCCTTACTTCACTGTGCTACTTTAGCTTCGGCATATGTTAAAAGTTCTGTTTTTGAGATTTTCAGATGTATTTCTTTAGTTTCTTAAATTAACTGATAACAACATAATGTCAAACACAAAGTTGTCAGGAATGGGAATTTACACTATATTTGAATAAGAAAAAACAAGGGAAACTGAAATGATAGAAAAAATATTTTATAAATTTTGTAGAGATTATAATAACAAACCAGACTATTTTTAATCTATTAATTTTCCAAAAATAAACTACATATAAGAATCTTTGTTTCTTAAAGTGTTTAAAATTAGTTTCTCTATTATTTGCATATTCTGTATAATTATCAAATTGTGATTTCTTACATGTTCCTAACACATAAATAAGTTTACCGAGCAGCAATAAAATTGATCTTGCTAGATGTAATCTAACAGGTTACAAAAATGTTATTTTTAAATAATAACTGTACTTGCTGAAGTACTTGAGGTAACAGGCCAAAAAGTACTATGTAATAAATTGAGTAAAAATAATTATAAAAATGATGAAAACAAACAAGAATAGTATACCTTATTTAAAATTTTTGGTCTTCTAAGGTATTGATTCTTACTAGAACTCTTAGGGCTGAAAATGGGTCATTTACCAATCAAAGAAATTTTAAGTACATTTGAAATGAAATCTTGACCTCTAACACGGATTTTTGGAATCATATGGTGTCCGTATTATTAGATATATATATATTAAGAAAAATAGAATATTAGTAGTAAAAGCAAAATGCTAAGGGGATTCAAAAGGGAAAGCTAACCAAATCATTTGAGGAAATCAAAAAATAATATATGGATAAGCTCACATTAGAAATGGACCTTAAAGGATGGGGAACATTTTCTTTTCTTTTTCTTTTTTTTTAAAGATTTTATTTATTTATTTGATATAGAGAGATCACAAGTAGGCAGAGAGGAAGGCAGAGAGAGAGGGGAAGCAGGCTTCCTGCCGAGCAGAGAGCCCAATGCGGGGCTTGATCCCAGGACCCTGAGATCATGACCTGAGCCGAAGGCAGAGGCTTTAACCCACTGAGCCACCCAGGTGCCCCATGGGGAACATTTTCTTATAAAATGTAAGAATACTGATTTAAGCTCATGACTTTTTAAATGCATGATGTAATGTAATCCATTTCAAATATGATCCTTTTTTGGCTAGTGGAAACACCATCTTTGGCCACTGGGGACACTTCCTCTTGCTCCTGTGTCCTAGAACATGACTCAAGTAGTCTTTTATACCTTCCTTGCTTTCCTAACAAAGTGTCCAAGCTTACCTTAAATCTGTCTTGCCATAAGCTTAGAGTCATTATAGGCAATATTTTTTTTAAAAAATCTGAAATAGTGGAAAGAAGTTTTGAAAGGTAGAGGAAAGAAAGGCATTTATAAATGTGGAGGGAGGAGTTGCTTCTGTAGGTCTACCCAAAGGAGTGAGAGTGGGTCTTTGATTACAGACAGCATGGTTGTGAGGAATTGGTTCT
>CM052886.1:113825072-113885765 GCA_028534135.1 Potos flavus
GGTAAAATCCACAATAGTTGGTTACTGGTTGAATATAGGAGTTTGGAAAAATTAAGAGTTAAAATATTAATGAAATCTGAAGCCTGGAAACATAGTCTTTCAACAGGTATAGAAAAGCCAGGAAGAGCAATTGGACTTGTGAGAACCTTAACATTGGGGACATATCAAGGTAAATAGGTATATAAATATAAATGTCCAGAAGGCAATTGGAAATGTAAGTCTAAAGCTGAAGAAAGAAAAAAGAGAGAGATTTGGCAGTCTTTGTTATTGAGTTGGGCTAACCCATCCCCTCACCCTCCTCCCCTCTAAAACCCTCACATTGTTTCCTGGAGCCCATAGTCTCTCATGTTTCATCTCTCCCTCTGATTCCTTCCCTTCATTTTTCCCTTCCTTCTCCTAATATCTTCCATGCTATCCCTTACATTTCACAAATAAATGAAACCATGTGATAATTGTCTTTCTCTGCTTGATTTACTTCACTTAGTTTTATCTCCTCCAGTTCCATCCATGTTGATGCAAATGGGTATTCATCCTTTGTGATGGCTGAGTAATATTCCATTGTATATATGGACCACATCTTCTTTATCCACTCATCGGTTCAAGGGCATCTTGGCTCCTTCCACAGTTTGGCTATCATGGACATTGCTGCTATGAACATCGGGGTGCATGTGGCCATTCTTTTCATTACATCTGTATCTTTGGGGTAAATACCCAGTAGTGGAATTGCTGGGTCATAGGGTAGCTCTGTTTTTAACTTTTTGAGGAATCTCCACACTGTTTTCCAAAGTGGCTGTACCAGCTTGCATTCCAACCTACAGTGTAAGAGGGTTCCCCTGTCTCCACAACCTCTCCAACCTTTGTTGTTTCTTGCCTTGTAAATTTTTGCCATTCTAACTGGTGTAATGTGGTATCTCAATGTGGTTTTGATTTGAATCTCCCTGATGGCTAATGTTGTTGAACATTTTTTCATGTCTGTTAGCCATTAGTGCATCTTCCTTAGAGAAGTGTCTATTCATGTCTTCTGCCCATTTTTTGACTTGAAAAAACACCTATGAAAAGTCCACAGCGAATATCATTCTCAATGGGGAAAAGCTCAGACTTTCCCCTTAAGATCAGGAACATGACAAGGATGTCCACTCTCGCCACTATTGTTCAACATAGTACAAGAAGTCCTAGAAACAGCAATCAGACAACAAAAAGAAATAAAACGTATTCAAATTGGCAAAGAAGAAATCAAACTCTCTCTTTTCATAAATGACATGATACTTTATGTGGAAAACCCAAAAGACTCATACAGAAATTCAATAATGTGGCAGGATACAAAATAAATGCACAGAAATCAGTTGCTTTTCTATATACTAACAATGTAACTGTGGAAAGACAAATTAGGGAATCGATTCCATTTACAATGGCACCAAAAACCATAAGATACCTTGTAATAAACCTAACCAACGAGGTAAAGGATCTATACTCTAGAAACTAGAGAACACTTATGAAAGAAATTGAAGAAGACACAAAAAGATGGAAAAACATCCCATGCTCATGGATCAGAAGAATTAACATTGTTAAAATGTCTATGCTGCCCAGAGCAATCTATACGGTCAATGCCATCCCGATCAAGATACCAATGGCATTTTTCAAAGTGCTGGAACAAACAATCCTAAAATTTGTATGGAACCAGAAAAGACCCTGAATCACTAACAAAATGTTGAAAAAGAAAAACAAAGCTGGGGCATCGCATTGCCTGATTTCAAGCTATATTACAAAGCTGTGATCACCAAGACAGCATGGTACTGGCACAAAAACAGACACATAGATCAATGGACAGAATCGATAGCCCAGATATGGACCCTCAACTCTGTGGTCAACTAATCTTCGACAAAGCAAGAAAAATATCCAATGGAAAAAAGACAGATGTACAATATATTGACTTGACAATTCTATGCATCACTCAATGCTCACCATAAGTATAGTCAACATCTATCACCACATATTTTTACAATATCATTGACTATATTCCCTATGATGTACTTTTCATCTCTGTGAGTTATTTGTTTTACAACTGGAAGTTTGTACCTCAAACCCTTTATCTGTATTACCCATTCCCCCCCACACACCCCCTGGCAACTACCAGTTTCTTTTCTATATTTAAGAGTCTGTTTTTTGTTTGTTCATTTGTTTTGTTTTTCATATCCACATATAAGTGAAATAATATGATATTTGCCTTTCTCTGACTTATTTCAGTTACTATAATACACTTTAGGTTCATCCCCATCCATGTTATCGCACATGGCGAGATCTCATTCTTTTTAACGGGTGAGTAATATTCCATTGTTTACATATACCACAAATTTATCCATTCATCTATCAATGGACACTTGGGTTGCTTCCATATCTTGTTATTGTAATTAAGCTGCAATAAAATAGAGGTGTATATATCTTTTTAAATTAGTGTTCTCATTTTCTTTGGTTAAATACCCAGTAGTAACATTACTAGATCGTACAGGTTTTTTGTTTTTTTTTTAATTTTTTGAGGAACCTTCATGCTGTTTTCCGTGGAAAGATTTTTACTGACAAAGATGTCACCAATTGCTCCGTATTTTTAGGAAAAGCACTTTGGGCTGATTTGACAGTGGTGATGGTTGCTTTGCAATGAGCCAGTCATTCTGTCTTATTCAATTTCCCTATAGACTATGGGCATGACCTGTTTTGTATAGTTACTAGAAACATTTTTATAACTTGTGGCCATGGAAGAGAATAAAAGGACCTGTTCTTGTGAGAAACTGAAAATGCCAACTCACCTCAGGAGCAGGATGTTTTATCCACCAACCCGTTTTTTTGTTGGGAAGTGGGAAGGCACATTTTCATGACTCTTAAATATATCAACTGAAATCATTATTTAGTGGGTCCACAATTCCCAATTTCACTAATTAATTAAATGTTATACTCATTTATTTGAATCATATATTCCATAGAGAACGTCACAGACCATTCCTTCTTGACACTGGATTTTAACTTAACCATCTGAGAAATTACTGGCTCCAGTTAGATTGAAATATTTACCTATCCAGTTTGAACGCATAGTTCATTTGGCAGGAATGCAAATATTTTCATGAGCAAGAATTATCTTTTTTTTCCCCTTAAGTTCAACATCCCATATATCATATGTTTCTGTTCTGAGTTTGTGAGGGGGAAAAACTCTATTTTATTTTTTTTTCCACTGGCTCAATTATATGTGTTCCAAGAGAATCCTGGTATCAAAAATTACTCTTTGGAAAGATGAAAGTTGTATAAATTTTCTCTAGCAGGTATATAAAATCCATTGAGGAAGGTGATGACCTCAGACACCTTTTAAACTATCTTGTAATCTATAGGAGCTCACATAGGTTATAAAAATAAAAGCTTGAATGGAGCTGTCTTCTTCTCCCACTCACTTTGCTTATTTCTTTTCAGTCAGTTTGAGCTGAAGCGGCTCGTGGGGTTAATTCCTTGACTGTTCTGTCAAATGTTAGGCTCCAGTACACATACTTGTGTATATATGAACAACTGTTTTTTAATAACCTGCCAAGAAGCTATAATCTTCCATTGCAGTCCCCCTGGGATTTAATTAGAATGGTTTTCCACAGCCTGACATGTTTATGGGGCATAGGTAAAGAGACAGTTCATAAAACTGTCAATTTTCTGAGAAATTAGAGAAAAATTGGGCTGCTTAGTGCTTTGGCAATTCTGTGCTGCTGATACTAGCATTGCAGGCAATGAAATCAAAGGAAACATAACAAGATACTGATGCATTAGATACGGGTGGGTTAAAAATAATGTACAAGGGCATTTGTCAATTTGAATGCATAAAGAAGCAAGTGGAGAAAGCAAAATATAAACTGGAGTAGCCTGACTTTGGCGTGTTTGGGAACGAGGAGGTAACCACTGAACAGTAGTTTATTTGCACCCAGAAGATTTATAATTTTGTTTAATAGACAAGACCAGGAAACGAATTCTTGAGAAGATGTAAAGCCTTCTTAGGGAAATGGTAATGTGATGAGCAGTGCTTTGATTTGAGGATTCTTCATTTAAACTATCTTTGCCCCTATTGGTAAAAATTATTAATGTAACGTAGACTCCAGATTAAGAATCAAGTCTGTTTTAACAAATGAACCAAAGGTACTCTGGTCAAACCTCTTTTCACACTCTAACATCATACTGCCCAAAAAACCCCAGCAACAGCAAGAGTATAAAATAGTGAAATAAATACAAAATATATAGTTCTAGAAGAAAAGGAAATCCAGCATTGAGTGCTGTCAAAATGGCCATGGTGTGAGTAACAATAATCACCCCGTATGTGCTAAAATCCCCTATCCTAGCCAATGGCTGGGAGGGGTCTTCTGAAGACAGGTGGCATCCTGAATGCTATCACTCAGAACAGAGCTGGACGGGTAAAAGGCAGAGCTTGGAACCTGGATATCGCCATGGCATTCTGACTTTGTTTCTGGAGAGTCCCTCCCTACCATCTGGTAGTCTAGTTCATGTCCTAGGAGTTTTATTTACGCATCCATCTACTAATTTATTGATTTAGTGCTGTTTTCCAGGCATTGTGCAAGGGACTTGGGGTTCACAATGAACTAGACACAGTCTTGTTCATACAATGGAAGGTCATAGGCTTTAGAGTCAGATGGACTTGGATTCAAGATTCTGACTCTGCCACTTACTAGCTATATGACCTTGGTCATCACTTCACCTCTATGCTACTCAGTTTGTACCAGGAAAAATGAGGGAAATGCTACTTATCTTAAGGTTGGATTAAAAATATTTTTATCTTCTTTTCTTGTTCCTCAAGACCTCCTAAATTAATGAGAGGTGTAGACACAATGAGGACATAAAATAAGATTATAGTATTAATTAATAAATGCTTAAGAGGTATACACTGGATCTCACAGGGAAATAAAGGATGGGTTCCGCCTGGGATGTTGGGAAAGTTTTTGTAAGGAGGTAATATTTGAACAATATTAAAAAAGGTTTTTCAAATGGAGACTAAGGAGAAGGAAGCTGATGGGTAGTCAAGAGACCATAGCCATCTAATGTTCCTGAAACACGGTGTGTGCACATTCGTACCTGTGTGTGAACTCGTATGTACTTGTATACATGTGCAGGGGATGTTGGGGGAGTGGTAGGACAGAGAAGCACCAGAAGTTGAAGATAGGTAGGGTCCCAAGGGTAAAAGCTCTTTTTGTGCCAACAGTTTAGAATGAAAAGCCACTGAGGAATCTTAATAAAATTAGAAGAAAAGATTTGTATAGTTTCACTATTGATTTGTATAGTTTCGCTATTGATGAAAATAGTTTATTTCTGAGCCATTTCAATGGTGTATTGATGCCATTGACTTTGTAGGCAAAACCAAACCAAACCAAACCAAAACAACAAAAACAACAAAAGAAAAAGACACTGTTAATTTCACATATGAGAAACACATGGTTAGCGTGGGGAAAGATGTAAAACCAAGGAGGGGATTTAATTAAGCCTCACTGTTACTTCCTATGACAGAACCTCATTGAGTTTTTGAGAGAAGAAATTTGAGGGTGAAAAAAGCTTGTTGAAAAATACATCCTATAGCAGAACATGGTCTTGATTTAAAAGAAATCAGGAATTTATCCCAAATCAGGGACAGAATGCATTGATAAAGTCCATTTCATAGCATTTTCTAGCAACAACACTTTTGTATGACTTCACAAATCAAGAGGCCTGCCAACACTGAAATTATCTCCAGAGTTAAATGCTTATAATTAAGGTCTATGTAGAACCGTAATTAATGTAATGTTATACTTACAATTTTGTAATGATAATAATAATACGGTGTACTGTAGCTTCTGCCATGTAAGCATCTAAAAATGATTCATAATCACCAACTAATTAAAACTCTTAACAACATCTCAAGGATAAGCTAAATGGGTTATTCAGAACTTAATGCTCAGTGTAAAGTAAGTTTAGTCTTCATTTGAAACAACTGGAAAATAAGTGATGGAGAAGGGAGACATCAGATATATTGAGCTGGGATTGATCAGAGGATTGATATTTACCAATTTTACATGTGATTTCCAGCAAGCATGCTAGAGCACACATTGTTGTGCTGATCCTGAAGGATGAATAATCTCACAGAATAGTGACTCCGCATCTTAGGTGTTAGGACGTCACCTACTGCATATGACAAATAATCAAGCCTTTTTAAGTGAAATGTTTTGGCCTCCATAGGTGATAAGAAGGTAGTGGTGAAAACATGTTTGGTTACGATTCCTGAACAAAGCAGAGCTTGATTTTGAGTAGACAACTGTATTATCTTACTATCCTACAAGTGGCTCATTTGCTGTTCTAAGTTATACCGTATTTTATTATCATATTGTAATACTTGGCGAAAAAATGAATTAGGTTTGCAATGCTTTTAACTTACTCTGGTGCACAGACAATATAGACAATATGTTCAAAGTATGTTACTATTCTGAGTTCATTTCAAACAAATTTACTCTCCCCTCCAAAAAATTATTTAGCTTGCTAGAATTTATTTTTTTAAAGCTTTTATTTATTTATTTGACAGAGAGAGAGAGATCACAAGTAGGCAGAGAGGCAGGCAGAGAGAGATGGGAAAGCAGGCTCCCTGCTGAGCAGAGAGCCCGATGCGGGGCTCGATCCCAGGACCCTGAGATCATGACCTGAGCTGAAGGCAGAGGCTTAACCCACTGAGCCACCCAGGCACCCCTAGAACTATTTAAGAATAGATGCAAACTTGTTGAAAATTTCTTTTTAAAGACTTATTTATGTATTCAAGAGAGAAAGAGAGAGAGTGCACGCACATGCACACATGGGGTTGGAGGGCGGGCAGAGAGAGAGGGAGAGAGGGAGAATCTCAGGCAGACTCCCCGCTGAGTGTGGAGCCTGCTGCCAGGCTCAATCCCATGAGATCATGACCTGGACTGAAACCAAGAACTGGAAACTCAATCAACAGAGCCACCTAGGTGCCCCAAATCCTTTGAAAGTTGTAAATTGGTGATAACTTTTAATTTGTTTTGGAAAAAAAAAGTTCCAAAGCACAGTTTTTGCTTGCGTTTATGTATGCTTCTGATCCAAGATATTATTACAGGATATGTATGCATTTTTCATTGCTTTATATTATTTTCAAGCATGTGATTGCAGAAAGTTGATATTGGGTGTGATAATAGAATATTTCAAATCTTGAACTTGAGAGTGGAATTCACCATCTATGCAATAAATAATCTTATTCTTCTTATTCTGTAGCCATAATACATTTATATTATTTACTATATATTTATTATAGTAAAATCATTTAAATTAGTTTAGTATATAAGAAGTATGCTTTGGTACTTTCAATTAATTTCCTTGGCTGGTTTCATACATTTTGTTTTCTTCTTTTTCTCCATTTATAATTTTTCTATTTCTCTTTCCCTCAGAGTATTGCATTTATTTTTATTATATACTCTGCTGTTTCTCTCTGTATTTTTTTGATTCCTTCCAAAGTTTCAAAATTATTATTGTTACTTTTAGGAAAAGTGGAAGCAATCATTAGATACAGATTGTGTGTGACTTGTCTTTTATAAACCATGGACCGTCAGAGGGAGAACATGTTAGGAGCCCAGGACATCATGGTTTTATTTTTTGACATGTTTTTTCATGTCTTGTGTTTTTATCACTTTTTTCATGTTAATAAACCACTAATTGGTTCTCATCTGTTCGTAAAATAAAACTAACTAAATAACTGCCATCTCTCTCTCCAAGTACAGAGCGAAAATGAAGAAAGAATGCTTATAGGCAGACATAGAATAAAATAGAAAAGGATAAGAGTCAAGGAGAGATGTGCTAAAGGTCACCAAAGTAATATAGAATTCATTCAGATCAAAGAAAGTTGGGAGTTATTTGACAGTGTTTAATATGAAGCAGCTGCACTGGGAAGTCTTCTGTAATAATTTATCCTTCTTTTGACTTGCAGAGCACTGAGCTGTCCCCAAAGAATTCAGATCATTGAATGTGGCCACCTTTTCTGATTTCCTTCGCCTATTCAGTTCAGAAGATGTGATGTAATGTGATGTGTCAGTGTATGTATGATGGAACTGTCAGTCTCTATAAGTACTCAGCTCCAGAACCCTGGGGTGAAGTGCTACAAAACACATCTTTGGTGGAGCAGAAATAATGTTGCCTTTCCTGCACTTCCCACGGCTACAGTAGATGGAAAGAAATGAATTCAGAATTCTCTAGCTGGTCAGGCCATCTTCTCCGTGAGCTTTGCCTCAGGCACCCTGGATATTGCCGCATGAGAGCTATATTTCATTTGTCCTCAGATGCTCTCAGCTAAAGGGCCACGTTTTAGGGCTGAAATCTCTGCCTCACAACCAACCTTACCAGCTTCGACTACCCATAAAAAGAAATCCATCAGACTTTGCTAGAATTTATGGCAAGAATGGTCTTCTGTTTCATGAGTTCCCAATAAGGCAAAGCCCGGCTTCATCAACTATCCAAGTAAAGTAATAAATTCAAGTCATTATCTGATAGTAAATAAAAATCATGGACAGGTCAGTGGAGGATCTCAGTCACCAAAAGGTGATCCTCAGATAGTATTTGTGAGAACTTCTACTAGATATTGTGAGAAGCAGGAAACAAAATGCTGTAGTTTACAGTGGAAGCAATCACTGACCTTCAAATTCATTGTTACCAGAAAGTCTGAAATTCAAAGAGGTAGGAGCTCTATTTTCTGTCATTGACATTGGACAGTCCAACATGGTAGGGTGGAATAGAGGGGGCTTCAGAGCTTCTGGTCAGCCCCACACCCTCATTTACCTCTCACAGAGGTTAAGCGAAATGCCTCCCCACAAGGCCTTCAAGCTTCCCATATTCCCTCTTTCTCTGCAGCAAATATGTGTTTGCATCAGTGTCCTCACATATTCTTTTCTTCTCTCCCATTTCAAGAAAGAAGTGTAAGGGGCACCTGGGTGGCTCAGTTGTTAAGTGTCTGCTTTCGGCTCAGGTCATGATCCCAGGGTCCTGGGATCAAACCTCGCATAGGGCTCCCTGCTCAGCGGGAAGCCTGCTTCTCCCTCTCCCACTCCCTCTGCTTGTGTTGCCTCTCTCGCTGTCTCTCCTCTATCAAACAAATAAAATATTAAAAAAAAAAAAAGAAAGAAGTGTAAGGCAAGCATGGTCTCCCCTGCCCCTCTCTGGTGAGCCTCGGCCACATCCTCTCCTGTTTAGTCTGGGGTCTTCCTCCAACAATGACCTTTTCTCCTTTCTTAACTTTTCTCCTGCTTCCAATCTAAGGAAATAATATTGCCCTCCATTCAAACCTTCTATCAGCTTTGTGATTTTTGGAAAATGTTTTTTATCATTTTGTCTTGGAAAATTTCATATATACCCCAAAGCAGAATAGAAAAACTAGTCCCTATTTATGCAACACTCAACCTCTCACCAGTCCATGGCCCAATCTTGCTTCATCTCTACTTCCATCATTGCCTCCCTGCCAGGTTGTTTTAAAACAAATCCTAGAAATTATATTGTCTTTAGTATTTATTACCGAAATAAAAGGACTCTTCCATTAAACATGACAACAGGGGCACCTGGGTAGCTCGGTCGGTTAAGCATCTGACTCTTGACTTTGGCTCAGGCCATGATCTCAGGGTGGTGAAATGGAGCCCCATGTCAGGCTCCAAACTCAGCAGGGAGTCTGCTGTAGATTCTCTCCCTCTTCCTTCCCCTCCTCCTGCACCCTCCCCCAACTCGTGATCCAGTGCTCCAGCGCGCTCTCTCTCTCGCTCTCTCTCTAAAATAAATAAATAAATAAACCCATGATGACAATGTCACTATGGCACTTTAACTGAACAATTATGCTTTAATAACCATCAGATATCTAGTTAGTGCCCAAATGTTCTGAATTGTCTCAGAGAGTTTCTAGAGAGTGAGTCAAGACTCAAATAAGATTACATTTTGCTATCAGTTGTATCTCTTAAGTGTCATCCTTCTCACTGTCTCTCTTGCTGTCTCTCTGTGTCTCCCTGTCTGTTTCTCTCTCTGCAATTAATTTGTTGAAAAATCTGTATCATTTGTTATGGAGAGTTCACCAAGGTCTGGATTTTGCTGATTGTGTCCTGTGATGACATTATAGCAGGTTGTGAACACTCTGCTTCTTACAAATTGGTATTTGAATCTAACGTCTTGATGAAATTCAGGTTTTATATTTTTTTTAGTAAGAAATACCTTTTATTTATTTTTTAAAAAAGGATTTTATTTATTTATTTGACAGAGAGAGACATAGCGAGAGAGGGAACACGAGCAGGGGGAGTGGGAGAGGGAGAAGCAGGCTCCCCGCTGAGCAGGGAGCCCGACTCGAGGTTTGATCCCAGGACCCCGGGATCATGACCTGAGCTGAAGGCAGACGCTTAATTAGTGAGCCACCCAGGCGCCTCAAGAAATACCTTTTAGATAATGTTCTGTTCTTCCATTAGGAAGTGATAACGTCTGGTTATCTCTCGTGGGATATGGGTACCAGTTGACAGGTACAGTGTCATACCATTGGGGGCAGTGCAGTGCAAGTGACCTATTCTTGGTGAGAGCAATAGGGGTACATTGCCTACTGTAATGTGAATCCTAAAGAAGACTTAAAAGCAACCACAAAACTAAAGCTAGCATATTTTTTATTTATTATGAACGCTGCCAGTTATAAGTACTGTTACTGGAAAAAATCTGTTAGACTAAGTTATAAACAATTGCTGTGGTTACTGTTGACTTTTAATGATATATCTGTAAGCTTCAAATTAACATGTTTTTATTACCTATCCTTTAATAAACATATTCTTCTACGTGGAAGTTAGTTCAGACAAGTCCAGTTTCACAGTTGGCCTTGCCCCTTGATACTCAGTGAAATGTTTTCATTTCAAGGATAAGTACATGAGGATTTGGATTGACTAGAGCTTGCTTTGGGGGCAATCTGTGTCTCTAAACCCTGTGGGGCTGCACAGTCCTGTGTTAATTAGAAATCTATCATAATATCGCAGTTGTAAAGAGGAAGACATAGAATGAGCTACTTGAATTCTCAAGTAGAAATTTTGTGTAACCACTTGAAGTTATTTGTCCTTAAATTTTAAAAGGCTGAAATAGAATGTGAATTACAAGACATAATACTTTTGTTTGGTATGGGCAAATTTTAGTTCTATGTGAAATTTTACCGTATTTGATTGAAATGCTTAACATTGAATTTATTCTTTTTGCGTCTTAATTGTTTTGAAACTAAAGAATGTGTTTGTATAGGAAGGCAAGAGTAACGCTTGATTCTTTCTCTTTATTTACTAATTTTCAAAAATCGAATTGGTTCTTCATCATTCTTGAAAGGTAAGCGATTAGTTTTTTTTTTTTTATTGTGAACTCATTGATTTAAAGATATTTAATGTGTTTTGGAACAGATTTAATCAGTGCAACCAGATTGCAATTATTATCCTTCTGGATATCTCAAATGCCCATCTTTGGCTAATGTGGGAATCTCTCCGAGTTATCTTCTGAGTCCTTTTGCTACAACCTTAAAGTCTTTGATTGCTTTCCTGCTTTTTGGTATGACAAGACGTTTCAGATTCATTTTGTACATTTCTTTTTCCAGGCTTCGCATCAGTCATTTCTCCGAGAAGAACTGGTTTCTTTGTGTGTGAAATAGTGTTAAGATTCAGTAATGGTACTTATTGCTAAGATGTTGGTAATGGTTTCTAGACATTTGCAGTAGATAGTGCTAAATTAAAAAATAAAATGCTCAATAAGTTCATACTGTTATTTTCATCAAGACTCCAGGATTTTTACTTTCCTTCATCAATAATACATCTCCAATACAGGATGATAATCTAGTTTTCATAAATGCCAACATAAACACTGATTTGTTTTATTACATAATTCCTGCACAATAGCCTCAGACTAACACCACCAAAACTACAACTGAAACTACGAGTAATAAAAACAAAGTTTATTTCATACTTTTGTCCATGGGGCCTCTTTTACCAGGATACACAGTCATATTAGTGTGTTTTCAAGTCCCTTAAAAAATTTCCCCTTTTTCTAATTGTATCAGTTTGATGCATATTTATTTTATTTATTTTTTTAATTTTTAATTTTTTTAAATCTTTAAATTTTTTATTTTTTTATTAACACATAATGTATTATTTGCCCCAGGGAGTTGGATGCATATTTAGATTCATTTGTTTCATTTGGCTTTAGATTACGGATTGTTATTTAACATTTAAGTTTGGTTTATGATTATGTAAAGTATTTACAAGATTCCAAAATAAATTCTACAGAGCAAGCTATCTTCATAGACATTTAGCTTCTACCCCTGATTCCCTCTACCTCTCTACTTTAGGTATCTTTAAAAAAAATTCTGGTTTATGGCGCCTGGGTGGTTGAGTCAGTTAAGCGTCTGACTTTGGCTCAGGTCATGATCCTGGGGTCCTGGGATCGAGCCCCTCCTTGGACTCCCTACTCGGCGAGGAGTCTGCTTCTCTTACTCCTGCTCATGCTCCCCCTGCTTGTGCTCTCTCTCTCTCTGTCACATAAATAAACTCTTTAAAAAAATCTGGTTTATCTTCCCATTTTTAGTCTAAGCAAATATTGACTTATGCTTCCATTTTTAATATCTACAAATATAAAACAGCATATCATGCACATTTTTCTAAACCTTGCAAATGTTTTTTTAAAGTCTCTTATTGTATGAGGTCATAGTTAATACAAGGGTAATGATCCCTACGAGGAGAGTTTCAGTAGGTATTAAATGAAGTAGTATTTATGAAGTGCTCCCTGCACATAGTAAGCACATGTTAATTGTTGGTTTTCCCTTCTCTCTGAACTCCATCAATCTAGATCTTCCTTATACCTAAAGGACCCCCCCCCCGCCCCCATGAAGCCAGCTCTGCCTCCTGCCTACAAATTTTGGGCAAAGACCAATGAAATTCTTCAACTTCAGTCTTTCTCACTAATGATTCCCTCAAATCCTAATTAAGAACCCCCCAAAATATTAAATTCATCTTAGAGTGATTTTTTTTAACTCATTTTAATTTCCCTGAATATGTGTATGTGCAAATCGAGTGAAATATCTTTGAACATTAGACCTCATTTTTATTTTTATTTATTTATTTAGAAGATTTTATTTATTTATTTGAAAGAGAGAGAGAGAGATCACAAGTAGGCAGAGAGGCAGGCAGAGAGAGAGAGGGGGAAGCAGGCTCCCCGCTGAGCTGAGAGCCCGATGTGGGGCTCGATCCCAGGACCCTGAGATCATGACCTGAGCCGAAGGCAGAGGCTTTAACCCACTGAACCACCCAGGTGCCCTTAGACCTCATTTTTAACCCAAGTATTCCAAAGATCAGGGATTCTGACTTGTGCTTTTTAAACTTCCCAAGAGGGCAAAAGTTGAAATGGGGCTTTGAGCTATTCCATGCGTGGGTCATCGTGTGATGGGAAGGACTTATTCATTCACGTAGTTTGGGCCATAAATTCTTCCAAACCATGGACTAGGTGAGGAACAGATAATATATATTTTTTAAAGGTCTTAGTGACTGTCACTGAGAACAACTAACTTTTTTTTTTTTAAAGATTTTATTTATTTATTTGACAGAGAGAGAGATCACAAGTAGGCAGAGAGGCAGGCAGAGAGAGAGGGGGAAGCAGACTCCCTGCTGAGCAGAGAGCCCGATGCGGGGCTTGATCCCAGGACCCTGAGATCATGACCTGAGCCAAAGGCAGAGACTTTAACCCACTGAGCCACCCAGGTACCCCGAGAACAACTAATTTTTAATGAGTTTACCTCCTGGGGGTGCCTGGGTGGCTCAGTTGGTTAAGCATCTGGCTCTTGATCAGGGTCATGAGTTTAAGCCCCACGTTGGGCTCCACACTGGGCATGGAGCCTACTTAAAAAAATAAATAAATTTAATGAGTCTACCTCTTTTTGAATAGAAGTAGTAAGACTCTGCTATGCTCAGCTCATTCAGATAGCACAGGTGAACATTTCATATTACACCTACTCACCATCTGAGAGCCCACCACTCAACAACGCAACACCAGAGTACAACTCTAGGCCATGAAATGTCTGTCCTTGGCAATGACAACTGTCTGAGTGCTCATTGGGGACCAACACTGCTCCAGAGGGCATGGTATGATGACATTAAGCTAAACTTCGTATACTTCACTTCCAAGTAGCTCTGAGAAGGCAATAAATCTGTCAACACATTTAATGCTTGCAAGAGACAGGACTAGGTATGCAATATTTGGTAGGCTACCCAAGCTATACTGTGACCCTTGGCAACTCACTTTATTTCTCTTAGATTTAATATTCTCGTCTGCAAAATGCAGACATGTGGGGTACCTGGGTGGCTCAGTCAGTTAAGCATATGACTCTTGATTTTGGCTCAGGACATGATCTCAGGGTTGTGAGATCGAGCCCCACTTCAAGTTCATGTGCTGGGTGTGGAGTCTGCTTGAGATTCTCTCTCTCCCTCTCCCTCTGTCTCTCTCTCTTCTCTCTTTCCCTCTCAACAACAACAACAACAACAAAATGCTGCTGTTGTACAAGGTAAGTAAAATTTCTTCCAGCTCTGAAATTTGAGAACTCATGGTTGAGCATGAACCTAATTCACATCAGTTAATGATCATATTGGTGTAAATGTCACATAATCCTCATTTTGTCACTTTCATTTCAATTTATAAGTGTTTTTGCATTTGGAAAAGAACTTCAAGGGTATGTGTGGGCTGATATTTATATTATTTTAGCTGAGTGTGTTGGAGAGAAAGACACTATAATAGCCATTAAGAAGGAGGAAAATGTGAGTGGAAAGATTGGATTTTGTTGGTTTGAGTGATGAATTTGAATATTTTGGTGCTCTTAAATATTCGGATCCATGAAGTTACTTTATTACATGTGAACACTGAAATTTTCTGAAATCACATGGAAACTATTGTATAAAAAGGTAAAAACTGCAAATATTTATTAAGCACTTACATGCTGGATGCATTCAAATAAATTCTCTCTTTTAAAACTTACACAGATCCTGTGTTGTTTATTACTGTCCCTGCCTATAACCTGAAGATCGGATATGTTAATTGTTTTGCCTCCAAATCACTGAACATATGAAGGACATAGATAGAATTTGAACTTCATAAAGCTGTTATGAGTTAACATATTTAAAGATTTTTTTTATTTTATTTATTTATTTATTAGAGAGAGAGAGTGAGAGACAGCATGAGAGGGGAGAAGGTCAGAGGGAGAAGCAGACTCCCCATGGAGCTGGGAGCCCGATGTGGGACTGGATCCCGGGACTCCGGGATCATGACCTGAGTCGAAGGCAGTCGCTTAACCAACTGAGCCACCCAGGCGCCTGAGTTAACATATTTAAAGAGCATAATAAGCATAATAAGAGCATTACTCAGCATCTAGTATGCACTATGACTGTCACACAGTCTCCTTCATCTTCTTTTTGTTATTATGACCCCAAAGTCTGTTATTGTTCTTTTAAATATTTTATTTATTTATTTGACAGAGAGAGAGAGAGAGAATGCACATGAGTAGTGGGGAGGAGCAGGGAGAGAGGGAGAAGAAGGCTCCCTGCTCAGCAGGGAGCCCAGTGTGAGATTGGATCCCAAGACCCCAGGATCATGACCTGAGCCAAAGGGAGATGCTTAACCAGTGAGCCACCCAGACACCACAAAGTCTGTTATTTTAACCTGGTGAGAGACAGTTTAGTGAGCTCACATTTCAATACACAAACTGTAGTTACTAGGTGTGTGGTTGAGGGCAAACTACTTTATCTATCTATTCTCTGTGCCTTAGATTTTTTTCTTTTTTTCACTTATGAATTGAACATAAATAGAGTAAGTTTTTTATGAGGATTAAATGAGCTTATATTTATATATAAAGTCTTAGAACAACACTTGGCATATGAAACACACAACAATTAAAAAATATTTCTATTGATATATTTTTTTCTACATTGATTTTGAAGAAACAATTCTTCAACTCCTACCATTCATAGTGTTATAAATAAGAGAAGTAGTAGAATAGAGACTAAATAGGAAAATAGAAGGCACTGATAATACTCATTGGTCAAATTTTGTGATATGATGGAGAAATGATTTCTCTTGTTGTCTTTATGACTTAGAAGGTTAAGTCAGCTTATGTCCATTCTTATCACTGCTTTTTAAAAGTAATTCCTCTGACAGCTACTTATGGTGCTGGGGAAAAAGCAAATTCTAAAAAAACGGGTCTACTTTTTTTTTTTTTTTTTTTTAGCAAATGTCTATTTTCCTACTTTGAAAAGAGGAAACATGTAGTTGAAATGTGATTATTTTATCCATCCATCCATCCATCCCTCCACCCATCCATTTCTCCATCCATTTATTCAATCACTCCTTCAGCAATCATCAGGATTGCTCCACATAGGGAAAAGAAAATCAGTCTTGGAATCACACGTCTAGCACTGAAATGATGCTCTGTCTCTTGCTAGCTGTGTGATACTGGAAAATTTGCTTAATCCCTCTGAGCCTTAATATTCCCAAGTGAACTATCAGATTAATAACACATTCCTTTCTGCTGGCTGACCAATCCACCAATGTATGGAAGGCAACAGATTTATTTTCCTCCCAAAATAATGTGTCAGCCTAGCCGACACAAAGTTTGTCTGCATCACTGTTTAACTCCATGTGGTTTCAAGTCCTGATTCATCCTCCTGGAGTAGGAGCATCACAGGATATAGAGCTGGAAAAGGCCCTAGACCTCATCCTGTTCAACTTCCTTATTTAACAGATGAGAACATTTTGGTCCAGACAGGGTAAAAGAGACTTGCTTTGAAATCAAATCTGCTCAATTGCAATGCATTATATTGTTTGCCCCTTTATTTTTCATTTTATCCTTTCCTACTTATTTCACAATAAAAATGAGTACCTTTACTTATTTATCTTTAGAAAATCCCCTGTCCTTGACATTCAATATTCAAGAAAGGTATATTTTTTTCTAATCCACTTTTTTTTCTTATATCTTGGGTTGAAAATATCCCATTTTTACAAATAAGTCAATAAGTTTAAAGAAATACCAATCTAAATCTTCAAAATATACTTTATGGAACTTTCTAAGTAAATTATAAAGATTATATGGAGGAAAGAAAGCATAGGACTAGGCGAGAATAATTTTAAAAGAGAAATGAGGCAGAACTTTTTCTACAGATATCAATATACAATATAAAATGACAGTAAATAAAATTATGTGGGTTTTGGTATGGAAACAGAATAATAGATCAATAGAACAGATTAGATTCCAGAAAGATACTGTGACTGTGAAAAAGGCATTTTAAACAGTGGGAAAATCATTTAACAAATGATATTGGGATAACTGGATATACACATGGATAAAGATTTAGAACCCTACCGTGTACTTGTGCACAATCTATAAAAAATGATAGCTAATATACCATTAAAAGATAAAGAAAAAGTTGGCCCCATACATAAATAATGATTATTGCAACCCCATTGCACCTAAAAGAGTGTATGTGATATGTATGTGTACGTGTATATGTGTGTGTAATGTCAAGGAAGGAAATTGTCAGAGCGAAGGTTAAGAGGTTAATGGTTAGGAGAAGCTTTTAATTTTTATTCTCTACGTATCTGTATTTTTACTATTTAACATTTTTTCTATCATTTCTTGTAATTCTTAAAGAAATAGTCCAAAGTACAAAAAACTCCCCATCAAATGGCACATTTTCTAAAAATTTTTGGCAAATTTTGTGTCTGTGTGCGCCCAATGTGTAAACCAAATTATATTTTAAATTGAGTAAGGGAACTATTAGTTTTTGGGAAGTTAGAGTGCTTTCTTTCAGAAAAGCGAAAACCATCCTCAATCTCTCCAGTTCTTAGGTTTAGGATTTGGCACATCTGGCTTTCTTTAATCGAGCTTACTTCTATTTGTGCTTGATAGCTGAGTGACCTGATGTAGATTAACCATGTCATGCTGACTCCTGAAAGATGAGGTCTATTCTAGAATCTGCTACCTGCTTCTGCTTAAGCTTTTGTTAAAGTTTTCTGTAGCTGAAACAGAGTTTGAAGACTAGAAGACCGGTGATTTCCATGTGACTCAGTGGAACACGGAATAATGAAATTCTGGTGTATAAATATATTCACTCTCTATCCTGTTATTTGGGTAAAATGGCATGGGTAAATAACAAGGGTAGGTTAAGTAAATACAATAATTAAAAATAAGAAGCACATGCGGGAGACTTTTTTTTTAAAGATTTATTTATTTATTTATTTGAAAGTGAGAGAAAAAGCACGCTAGTGGCGGGAGGGGCAGAGGGAGAGGGAAAAGCAGATTCCCCGCTGAGCAGGGAGCCCAACTCCAGGCTAGATTGATCCCAGGATCATGACCTGAGCTGAAGTTAGATGCTTAATCGACTGAGCCACCCAGATGCCCCTGGGAGACTCTTTTTAATGCTTACTATGTATGAAGTCAGTCTTCACAATGGCAGTCTAAGTTTGGTGTACTCAAGAGCAAACTACAGCACAGAGTGGTTTGCCCAAATTCGCAGACCTGGTGAGTGTCAGTACCGGGAATGCAGTCCAGGCCACACCAATCCTGAGTCTGTTCTCTAATTACAGCCAGTAATGTAGTGAATGTTCTTGCCTATGTTTTCTTTGATCCACATGGGCAAGGTTCCCTAGGTGTGGAAGTCTTGGTCGTAGGCGGTACCATCTACAACTTTCCCAGATATTTCCAATTATTCCACATTTGTCCTAACACTTTGAAACAACTTTTAATATTGAGCATGAAAGGGTACACCATTGCATTTTTATTTTTCATTCCACTTACAACTCGAGAGGTTGAAATGTTTCTCTTATGTGTCCTATAGGTTTGTAAGATTTTATTTTTATAACTGAGTACTAAGCCATATATTTCATATAAAGATTCACGAGCTCTTTGTTCTGTTCCTTTGGTCTGTTTCCCTAGGCCTGAGCCAATACACATTGTCATAGTTACATGGGCTTTTTAAACTTTTTTTTTCTCTCCCTCTTTTTCTTCCTCCTTCTCTTTCACCTGAAACATCTTGTATCACATAGGACAAATCTGTCACCACTTTCTACCTCAAAATAGAATTGACCTTTGATGGCCTTTTAGCTCTTGCATAGAAACATGAAAGTAAAGTTATCGAATTCTAGAAAATAAATTCATCCACATGGATGAATTTGAGAAAAGGGATATGCTAGGTCTGTCCAGCCTGCCCTTTCTGAATATGTTGGAAGTTCTAACTAAATTAATTGGTGAACTTCAAGGTTAATGAATTATACTCTTTTTATTCCATAGTTGGCTGCCAAAAGGAATTAAAGACTTCTTTTTTTTTTTCTTTTAAAGATTTATTTATTTATTTATTTGATAGAGAGAGAGAGAGAAAGCATGCATGAGCAGGGGAGTAGAGAGAGAGAACCCCAAACAAACTCCAAGCTCAGCGGAGAGTGGCATGGCGCTTGATCCGATGACCCATGAGATCATGACCTGAGCTGAAACCAAGAGTTGGACGCTTAACTGACTGCGCCACCCAGGTGCCCCAGGAATTAAAAACTTCTTAAGTAATTACTTATGGACACAGCCTCTGTGAGCTGTCAAGTGCTGGGTCTAATGTTTTGGAAAATGTATTATTGTTTTAATAAATACTGAGGTCTTTATGTATTATTTTTAACTGATATTATGATTTCTATTTCTCTGGTAGAATATGTATATATACATATATATGTATATATATTAGAAACTAGGGAGTCACATTTAAACATTGATGACCACCATTTTTTTTATGCAAGACCAGGTGCTTGGGATTATCTAATAATTTATTTAGCACTGATTCGAAATCCTTTGGATGATCCGAAGGCAAGTTTGTGCTGAGCTGGAGTCAGATGTTGCAATGTATATTTCAAGCACTTGTTGATGTTGGATGATTCCAATTTGGTGATTAGGACTGCACTTTGGTGTATATATTTTAATATTAATTTTAATGTTTTAATTTTCACCTCAATTTTAATCTGTAACCCAAATTTATCAACTAGATATCATCTAAAATAAACAGGCTGAAAAATCAGATGAAAATCTCTGTAGGGATTTATATAGTTTGAAACAAAATTATGAGGCTTGATATTTTTTCCTTTAGACTTACAAACACACTGCTTTTGGAAGAACCAAGGCGACCATACTCATTTCAATTACTTAGATTATAGATATTAATACCCTTATTAAAATTCATCTTGGGCCATGACTTAAAGAAACAGTTTCTATCACATGCCAAGTACTGTGTTTGGCCATTTCGTATCAATTACCTGATTTGTTCTTCTCAGCAATCTTATAGATTAGGTTCTTATCTCCGATTTATGAAGAAACTAAGGCTTAAAGGAGTTTCCTAAGGTGCTGTAACCAGAAGCAACAACACTGGGTTTCAAACACAGTTCTATTTTTCTTTTTTTTAATTTTTTCAGTATTCCAAGATTCATTTTTTATGCACCACACTCAGTGCTCCATGCAATACGTGCCCTCCTCAATACCCACCACCAGGCTAACTCATCCCTCCAAACCCCTCCCCTCCAAAACCCTCAGTTTGTTGCTCAGAGTCCACAGTCTCTCATGCTTCATCTCCCCCTCTGATTTCCCTCAATTCACTTTTCCTTTCCTTCTCCTAATATCCTCCATGTTATTCCTTATGCTCCACAAGTAAGTGAAACCATATGATAATTGATTTTCTTTGTTTGACTTATTTCACTCAGCATAATCTCCTCCAGTCCCGTCCATGTTGATACAAAAGTTGGGTATTCATCCTTTCTGATGGAGGCATAATATTCTATATAGTCTTTATCCATTTGTCTGTTGAAGGGCATCTTGTCTCTTTCCACAGTTTGGCGATTGTGGCCATTGCTGCTATGAACACTGGGGTACATATGGCCCTTCTTTTCATTCAAACGCAGTTCTAGTAAAAGCACGTCTGCCTTATTTCATATCATCCCATTTGTCCTTCTATTGGCTAGGAACCAAATGATAAAAAATCAACAAAGTTGAATGTCAGTTCTGAGTCTTGAATTAAATACTAATAACTCCTCGAATTTGAAAGAGCCCTTTCCTTTTGACAGCCAGTGATAGTCCAACTCAATGCTTATTATCCTGCTAATTTCCTTACTTAATTTCCTAAGAGGCACAAATGATATGCAAGTAGAGGCAACAATATTGCATAACTGGACATTTCTAATGTTAGTTGCATTTGGAAGTGATCTCATTACTCCAACCTCACAGATTGGACTATGCCTTTTAGAGGCTTTATAAAGTCCTAACTCTTCACATCCTATCCTCTAGTTAGAGTTCATAAACCCTAAATATAGAGTTATATTAGTGACCTATGGTTAACACTGGCAAACAGGACCCCTTCCATTAGATTTTCACCCCATATTTAATTCGATCATGGAAAGTAGAGTCAACAGATTTGAAAACAAAATGTTTTTGAGATAGAATAGTCCTAATTTTTGTATTGAATTTTAAATTTTTTAAAAGATTTTATTCATTTATTTGAGAGAGAGAGAAAGCATGAGCAGGGGGAGCAGCAGACAGAGGCAGAGGGAGAAGCAGGCTCCCTACTAAGCAGGGAGCCCAGGTGGGGACTAGATCACAGGACCCTGGGATCATGACCTGAGCTGAAGGCAGACGCTTAACGGACTGAGCCACCCAGGTGCACTTGAACTTTAAATTTTAAAATAAAGACAATTATTACAGTTACTTGAAAGAACTAGGGGAAAAATTGGAAGGGATGGTGTCAATTCACGAAGCTTAAGGAACAAATTTTCTTTGTTTGTAGAAATTTCTATACGGTTGACTACAAAAAATAGCCAAAGGAACAGAGGAAGATAAGTCCAAGCTGACATCTGCATCCAGCTACATGGGCTAATGGATTGAGGTCATTTTAATGCAAATTATTAGCCAGTTTTGTAATTTCATTTTCATTTCACAAGTATGAGCTGATAAAATGCCAGGTCCCCATTTAAGAAGTCTGATTTGAGTCAAAAACAAAACAAAACAAAACAAAACAAAGCAAAACAAAACAAAACAGCTGCAAATCGGTTGACAGACTTCCTGTGCCTTGCTGTGTGATATGGTAATGCCTATGTCTCAGTTTTCTCCGTGTTGTTCAAAGGTAGGTAGGACTCCCAGTAAAATTGCTTTACATTCCACAACATGTCCATTTGCCTGCCCTCTAAGGTTTTCTCCAGCTCTCAAACTCTGTGACTCTCGGTCTGACCAGGCACCATGGCAGAAGGAATAAAAAATGAATAGCTCCAGCTTTCAGTTTCAAATTGGAAAACTTTAAACTTTTCTTTTAGATGAACCTGACCTGATAGTATGAATCTCACAAAAAACACTAGCATGGATCATTGGCTCTCTTTTTTCCCAGAAACAAAGGGTAGATTTTACACTTGATCTTAGCCAAAAGGCCGAGAAGCGATCAAAGGATAGATTTTAATGGATGGGAGAGTTTTGGATACAAATACCAAATACTGAGTATCTGGATTCATGTTTTGCTTCTGCCACATACATATCACATGACTTAAGACAAATTTTTTAATGTCTCTTTGTTTCTTATCTGCAAACCAAAGGGATTAGATTATGTGAGTTAAACTCAACATCTAAATGCTAAAAATAAACTGAAGACATTCTCAGTTTCTTTGTATGAGATGCACATGTAATTGAATGGAATATCAGGGTTAGCTGATAAGATGGGGGAAATATCTAACTACATTGAGAAAACCAAGAAATGCTTAATATTATAACCAAAGCAAGTTGTCAGAGAGTTCCACATATGCCTGAACATCACTCTTCACATCCTCCTCAAACTGTAAAAACGTATTTTAAATACTTAAGGTTATAATAGATACCTCTAAAATCAATTTGTTCAAGAGTTTTTCAATTTTATTGCTTAGAATTAATTGCTGGAACATTTTGAATACATATAGTTCACGTGGAAATTATTTATAGTCATAGGGTAGACCCTGGTTGACCTTAGTTTATCTGTCGTTCTGCTTGGAAGCTGGGGCACAGATTAGACGACTTCTCTAGGCCCCCGCCTGTCCCTGGAATATGTGGATAATTGGTTTTAACAGGGACTTAAGCAGCACATGGTTTGAGTATAGCGTAGGCAGAATCTGACCCTGGGAAGACAGACATAATGTTAATTTTTAAAAAATAAGAGCACTTGAAGAAAAGCCAGAAATAAATCCAAACTTAGTATAAACAAGGCAGAGAGAGGCTTACTCATCACAGGGAAAAGTCAGGCTCATTAAAGAAGGTAATTATTACCTCTGACATACAGAACTGTGTGCTGCTTTAAATTAAGGTTCCTAACGAGGCATTTCATTGTATGTCCTTAACTGAGGGATTTAAGGAGGCAGCCTTTCTTCCAAAGTCAATGCAAATGGGAGTTCTATGTTCAAGAGTTTTTCTGGAGGAGGATATTTCAGGAAAGAATAGTTCAGAACTATTAAATATACCAACGTACACATGTCACAACAGATGGGTGGTGTGCCCAATGCCCGCCAAGCCATGTGCTTGTGAGAGGAAGATGTAAACTTTGCCACACGCTTATGATGTGCTCATGCATTTTCTTTTCTTTTAAGATTTTTTATTTATTTATTTGACAGAGAGAGAGCAAGAGAGGGAACACAAACAAGGCAAGTGAGAGAGGGAGAAGCAGGCTTCCTGCTGAGCAGGGAGCCTGATGCGGGGCTTGATCTCAGGACCCTGGGACCATGACCTGAGTTGAAGGCAGACGATTAATGACTGAGCCACCCAGGCGCCCTTGCTCATGAATTTTCATGTTAGATGACAAGAGTGCTGTCTTTGTTCCTTATCTGCTGTTAATGTGATTAATGAGCTTGAATAAACAGTTTCAAGAGAAAGTCATAAATGTTTACAGTTTTTCCATTTTTATTAGTTTCTGTTTATTTCATTTTTCTCACTCATCAAATGTCTTTTTTGACATTTGATCAATGTCAAATGTCATTGACATTGACATTTCTGTACCTCTTTCTGGACCTTAATGCTTATAGGATTCAAGGTGGACTTTATTTTATTTCAGATTGAACATCCTCTCACCTCACGAGATGAGGATTTGTCTTGGTCACTAAAAAGAAACTCTTTGTAACTGTCTCTAACCAGTCGCCTTATCAAACACTCAATATTGAACACCAATATGTTCTTTTAATACTCATATTCAAAAATGCGTTATGTTTTAAGGAAAATAAATTGCTTTTCAGTTGAATACTTATTTTAAAAGATAAATTTTGTGGCTCTGCTTTTCAAAATTTAAAAATTCCTCACCAAACCACACTGCTATTACAAGAAATGAAATGGGGATGTTTGCTCGAATCTAAAGTTTGCGTTCTACTCTTTTTCCAAGCATATAACAAATTCTGGAAAACCTATACCCCATTAACATGATTTCCCTAAGGATTCTTACCTGTTCCAGTAAGTGATAGTATAGCAATTTTGTAACCTCATTTTCTATATCTATCAGAAAAGCAGCAATGTCTACCAAGCACCCAAGAGATACACTAGTCCAAGATAGAATCTATGATCTGTACCTACTATAGAGAAAAAAATCTAAATCTTTCTAAACTTCAGCATATGAGAGCATTTGAGTGTGACCCATAATATTACTAGCTGGTTAAAATCCATTTCCAGCTAAATTACAAAGTCCTATTGTTATTCACACACACCTCACCATGGGACATTCAAAGTTGGTTCATGTCCTTGGTAAGTGTTCAAAATGTTCTCTAAAGTCAAATATTCTATGACATGAAATGTTATGTCAGTGTTTGATGCTGACCTAGCCTTAGTTTCCACCATGATGTCATGCTTAAAATATATGTTTAGTCTGTTTTTAAAATAAATACATCATTTTCTGATTTTGTTACATGCTATCTTTTCAATCTTGACAACTGGTGCAGTCTTTATTCTTTTCTCTTTTTTCGCTCTGCATTATTTATAGATGGTAGGACAGATGTCCTACCACTAGCCATTTCAATTAATCCAGTTTTTCCTTATATGTTCCACATTATTTAAAAATGAAATTCAGCATATGAAATTTCTATTAAATATTAAAATTATCAGGCAATTCAAAGTAAGGTATTTATGATGAAAATATTCAGTATCTGTTTTGAATAAAAGTGAAATATATTCACGTGTACACTACCTATGTCCAATACTTCAGTTATTTGATTTTTAATTAAGAGTTTAATTCTATTCACATAAAATCCATTCATTTAAAGGGATTCATTACTTTAATCAATGGCCACATCTTCGGGTCTCAATTTTGTGTGGGTACCTAGAGACCACAAAGCAGAGAAAGCATGCCTCAAATATGTATCTTCAAGAATATTCCATTAAATGCATATTAATAATCATTTCATTAAATTTCAATGTTCAGTCACTGAGAGATCTTATTGGGCTGTCTCATTCTCTCCATAGTTATTCACATCTAAATCATATGCCTTAATGTCTTTATAGGTCAATTTCTCACCCGTAAATTGAAAGGGTTGTAAATGTCCTTATCATATTTTGGGACTATTGAAAGGATTCCTTTGACAATGTCCATTTATAGTCATGGTTATAGCTGCAAAAACTCATAGTTCATGGGCCTTTAAACATATTCTAGACCTAATTTATAGATGGAAATACGGACATTCTAAAGAGTTTAAGCTCAATCAAAAATGAATATCTGGTTTTATCAATGGTTTAATGAAAGACGGAAAGCGTGACTTGAATTTCGTAATCCTTCACCTGCTACTTTGTTTCAATTAGTGTGGGATTATGACAAAATATTTAAGTTACTACAGTTTCACGTGCTATTTCAAAACAGGCAGTCCTACAGCTACCAAACGTGCTAGTATTTTTGAAATTTACAAAATAACCGTTTCCAAGGATCTTTTGGCGGCTAAGCTTTAGAGCTATTTGCAAGAGAGTTTGAACATTCAAATCTGAGATCCTTTAAAAGCTTTTATTTGGGGTGCCTGGGGGCTCAGTGGGCTAAGCGGCTGCCTTCAGCTCAGGTCATGATTCCAGAGTTCTGGGATTGAGCCCCGCAGTGGGCTCCCTGCTCAGCAGAGAGCCTGCTTCTCTCTCTCCCTCTGCCTGTCGCTCTGCTTACTTGTGCTCTCTCTCTCTCTCTCTCTCTGCCAAGTAAATAAATAAATAAATAAATCTTAAAAAAAAAAGTAAAAGCTTTTATTTTGCATTTTCGTCACTTCCCAGGCACAAGCTTGTGACTACTTATGTGAAGTTTGAGACAATTCAAGGTAAACACTCCAAGTTGCCTGCAAAATCACCTTCACGTGTTACCCTCCTTACACTGGGCCCCTGCCATACCCCTCTTGTCTCAGCAAAGGGCGCTGGTGCTAATGCTTCACTGTTGCTCTGACCTCATCTTTGTTAAGTTCCATCAGGACCTCGTCTACAATTGCATCTCAAGCATCTGTGGAACTCCTTCTCTCTTTAAACATACTCAGTTTCCATGATCCTGAAAGCCAAGCAAAATTCCAAGATCCGATATTGCTCAATACTGTCATGATTGTTCATTATGACTATCATGGGCACCATACTTTTTCTGCTCTCTTTTCTTGCCAAATTTAAAAATGTTTCACAATACATATGATTTACTGGTTCATCCATTTTTATTTATTTTTTATTTTATTTTATTTTTTTTTTTTTGGTTCATCCATTTTTAGAGGCAATCATTTGTGAAGGATGTTTATTGGAGACCTGATAGCAGAAAACCATATACCTGTCTCTGTCCCTGCCACCAAGACATACTTAGCATATAGTAAATGCCAAACAAAACATGTTCTTTTACTTACTCACTCCTCACTTTTTTCCCTACATTTACCGAGTCTCTTCCCCATTTATTTAAATTTATCTTATTAGAACCAATGTCATACTTTCTATATGTAAATGCTACATATGCAAAATATAGGTAAGTTTTTAAAAAAATGACCACTTAGGGGCCTCTGGTGAGCGACTCGATCTTGATCTCAGGTCTTGATCTCAAGGTCATGAGTTCGAGCCCCATGTTGGGCATGGAGCCTACTTAAAAAAATATACAGTACAAAAATAATCACTTATAATGATGCCACTGTTTATTTTTAATCATTTTCTCCAGGAGTTGTTTATATGTATATACACTCTCATGTCACAGTTTTATGTTGAAATCACTGTGGTCTTATATTCAGACATGCTGCCTTTTGTTTTATCATTTCCAAAAACTCAGACAAAGAGAATAGTGTAAAACATAGAATAAAAAGGAAGTGAAAAATCTGTCACCCTGAGATACCATCTCAGTAGTGTTTCAAATGTTCAAACATTTCATATCACACCTACAATATTTGAGGACATTGTAAATATAAAAATTTCAAGGAATCAAACTTAAATTGAGTTCAATCTAAGGTCCTACCACTCCAGTTCCATGTGGCTCCTGCAGTCTTTTTGCACACAAAATCATATATGAGTAATATCCAAACATTACTATAACTGAGATTACTTAAAGTGTTTTTCTATCGCTCACTTAATATCCCTTAATGTCTTGAATACAATACCATATCAATGAATCCATTGTGCATTACCTCATTCAGGGTTTTCAATTTTTTATGTTTTTTTTTTAAGATTTTAAAATTTATTTTAGGGATACATAGAGAGCACAGAGGGAGGGGCAGAGAGAGAGAGAGGGAAAGAGAGTCTCAAGCAGATTCCGTGTTAAGCGCGGAGCTGAGAGGGGCTTCATCTCACGACTCTGAGATCACGAACTGAGCCGAAACCAAGAGTTCCATGTTCAACAGAGTGTGCCACCAAGGCGCCTCTCAACTTTTTACTTTTAATTAAATAATATACATAAGTGTTTTTAAAAGCACTTACCATCATAAGGCTTGAAAATAAAAACAGCTGGTGATGGCCCCATCCTACTCTGAACTAATGCCTCGGAAATTCTTCTGAACATTTCTTGTACATTCAAATCTGTTTTCCAAAATAACACTTTTAAACTGCTATTTTTAGACTTCCTTATTTTAGACATCATCTATTGATTTCTTGCCACAGAAAAATGCAATTTAGTGTTTCTAGGCTCCCCAGCCCTTCTCCTTTTCCACTTGCCTGCCTGTTACGTTAGGATCCTGATGCTTGTGTTAGTTCACGAGTCACTCTTTATAGCATTACCACTGTAGGCATATTGTTCATGGTTAAGAAATGCAGAGCATCACCATTATATTCCCTTTCTATTTTGTATTGTTTTCTTCCTTTCCTTCTATATTTATTATTGACTTACCTCCAGATTCTCTGATTGGACTGTTGCATCCCTATCAACACGGTGAAGTTTTCCTTGGAGACAATCCACCTGTGAGCGTTCAAGATCATTTTACCTGGAGGCTTAACCTTTTTTTTTTTTTTTTAAAGATTTTATTTATTTATCGGAGGGACAGAGAGGGCACAAGAAGGGGCAGTGGCAGAGAGAGAAGGAGAAGCAGACTCCCTGCTAAAAAGGGTGCCCATCTCGGGGTTCAATCCCAGGTCTCTTTGTTCAGTGGAAAGCCTGCTTCCCCCTATCTCTCTGCCTGCCTCTCTGCCTACTTGCAATCTCTCTCTGTCTGTCAAATAAATAAATAAAATCTTTAAAAAAAATACTCACTTATACTCACTCTCCCCTTTTTGGTGCTTCGCTCTTATGCTCCACTGTGTATGATGTCTGTGAACCTAGAGCTTCTCCAATTCAAAATATTTCCATAGTAAACATCTCATCTCCTGTAGGATGGCGGAGATGTCGTTCCCTGGTGGAATCAGATGGTACAGGGTACCTGGGGTATAATTACTATTTATACAGACTGATAATCAATCTCTCTTTTTTTATCCTCATCCTATGTCCTTACCTTCATATACACCAGCTGTTTCCATATCTTGAGACATTCTTGGATTGTTTAATAAAAATTAACTTGCTCGTTGTTGGCCTTTCTTAAAGAATGGTGATATTTTGGTTTGTTATCACACAGCTATTGACTTTACAGCTTCCTAAATATCCTTGAATTCCCCCTCTGCTATTGTGTGTCCTCTAAAACTCTTTTTACTTCGTGGTGTTTTTCTTTGTAATTCATTTGAATAAAAATGTCCCAAGAGAGCCAAGACACAGATCTGTGTTCAACTCGCCATTCCATTCCTTTCTCAATGGCGAGTAATGGCTTGGGACCCAACTTAAAAAAATTTTTATTTATCCCTAAAATGATATGTACCAAATTGAATTGCAAGTTCTTTGAAATAAGGATCTGTGTTTAATTTGTCTTTGTGTCTTCAACATCTAGAACCAAGAACAATATGTTTGTAACTAAAAACATATGACATGCTCAATGGGTGTTTGTGGAGGGACAAAGGAGAAATGGTAGATGCAAAAGAGAAATTGATATTATTTGCGAATTTATAGATTAACTGTGCAACATTTAAAAAGAATCATGATGGTTTGTTTGGCTTGGTAATGAATACAAGTGATAAGAAAATAAAATCTAAAAAAAACTTTACATCTTGGGGCCACCGTTTCAGATAGAGAAGTATCATCAGAGTTTTTATAATGACCTATTGAGAAACATTGGAAGTTTCATTTGGATCCAAGATTTCCTTAGCCTCACTGCTGCAACTGGATTTACTCTTCTAGATTATGTAGTACAACATATGCCACAAGCACACACACACACACACACACACACACACACAAGCCCAAAAAACCAAAGCACAATATGACTCATAACTGACATCGACCAGGAGAAATGCATCTTGTTCAGGAATGTTTTAACGAGTCAAATACACATACAAGTGATTAAATTTTATCATTTACAAATTGCATTAAAAATAAAATTAAATTAAAAAAATAAATTTTAATTATGATGAGGCTAAGAAAAAATACAGAATATGCAAATAAATAATAAATAAATAAATGAATAAATAAATAAATAAATAAATAAAAATTGCATTGAAGTGATTGTCAAAAGAGGATACCACACGAGAATACCCCCAGTGCTTAGCAGGAGGAGGGAGAACTGTAAATTACCGCTACAGGGTAGGGATGGCCAGGTCATACCCAGCAGTATTGTGGACAATGAGTAAGTTGCAGATTTCAGGAAGAGAATCTACTCTCTGGTTGTTGCAAATTTCAACATTAGACGAACAAATATAGGACACATTCACGTACCATCTACATCTACCTAAAGCATTTGAACTTTACTGACCTGAATGTGCTCATGTTCTGTAGTTATTTTGTGTCCGCACATCTTTTCTCTTTGAGAGGCTCCTCAAGAGCAGAAAGCTTCTTAGGTGCTAAACAAATACTTTTTTTTTTTTTTTAAAGATTTACTTATTTATGTGAGAGAGAGAGAGCAAGAGCAAGCGAGAGGGGTAAGGAGAGGGAGAGAGAATCTCAAGCAGTCTCCACGCTGAGCACAGAGCCACTTTACAACCCTGAGATCATGACCTGTGCCAACATCAAGCATCAAATGCTTAACCAACTGTGTCACCCAGGCACCCCAGGTGCTAAACAAATACTTAAGAACCCATAAAGATACCCCATTTGGTATGCCTCCTTTCTCCTCAGGAGCAATGGCCTGGATATCGCCATCTAATTTTTGGAATAAAACTTGTAGGAAAAGTCAGTTCACAATATCTTTCAAAGCCAATGAATTCTGTAAAAGGAGAGATTTGCAAGAATACTTAAAATTCCCTCAACATGAGCTAATTCCCAGGACCCAGCCCTATTCATCTCTCATGCCAGCCAACCGGCTGCAGCTCTGGTTATGGTTTTCTCAGGACGGTGTGGTAGTGTCTTCTTTCTCGACTCTAGAACCACAGTGCAGAACACATTTGCCAGTCTCAAGGGAGGTTCTTACTGACCCCAGTCATACCATTCAATCAAAATAGTTCTTTATATACATTATGCCTAGGGTGTTGTTATTTTTTTTTTATAAAAACACTGAGGGATGAGCTTTAGGATAAGTCCTGAAGAGTCTTGCTTTTCTTTAATGATTCAATTCTGAAAAGAAGTTGTAGGATAAACTAAACTCTAATCCCAAACAGTTTTCTCAAAAATAGAGACAAACATTTTTTACTTCTCTTTTTCTCCGTACATGGCCCTCTGCAACATTCACAGGTACTAAAGAGACACCAGTGAGAAATGGTTGTAATTAAGACAAGAGAAATATTTATATTAATTTTGATAAATATTAATTTGTCAAATTTTGTGGATTGTTAAGCAACGTATGAGTTTCAGCGCAGGCAGTGTGTTTGTCTCCTGTGGGCCCAATGGAACATTCTATGATTTTGGATTGAGTCGGCAACAACAGATTGTCAGAGTTCGCATCCAACACCAGTGAGAGCATCCGTGTGGGAAACACCGTAGAAAACCATATATATCTGAGGAAGGAGCTCAGAACATTCTCTCCTGAGGAATTCAACTTCATATCAGTAGAGGTAAAGTGGATATAAGAAAAATGCCGTGTCTGTGGAGAGCATTAGGAAAGGTCATATATTTCAAAAAAGAATATTGTTTACAAGGAGTGTTAATAGGTTTCAGGGGAAATGTTAATTTTTTTCTTCCTGGATGAAATAGCTACTGTAAGTTTTTAATGGTTAATCATTCATTCTTGAATTTTTATATTAAGCATTTTATATTACTTTATTGACTTAACTTTTATGCTCTTCTTCATTTTGACAGTAAAGAATGACCAGGCAATACTCTTTGAAAATTGGAGACCATTTGCAGCTGCTCTCTGTTGAGGAAAGTGAATAATAGGGTGCCCTCAAGGAATTTCAAAGGTATCACTCAACAGAAACTTTTGTGTCTGAAGAAAACTAGATCATTTTATCATGGTAGGCATACTGATATGTTTGCTTTAATAAAATGCCATATTTCTGCCTTTAATCTCTTGTCAACCAGCTATTAAAAAGCCCCAAAGTGCATGCGTGCAGCACATGTAAACACTTGTGGTTTTGAGGGTTACTCCAGAACATACTAATAAAGCATGTAATTTGTATTTTGTGCACAGACTGTAATAATTTATTGAGTGGTAGAAAGAAGCTCGAAAAGGATTTTCTCTAACTTTAGCCAGCAAGTCCATTTAATGTTAGGGCTCTATGCAATGGTACATGTCTGTGCATGTGCATACAACGAAATCTGTTTAAAAATACACCACAAAACCTTCATAACGAAAGTAGGGAAAAATGTAAATTAATGTCACGCACATCAAACATATTCTATCCAGTAACGTTGCTCTTTTAAGTTAAACAGCTAGAAGGGTGTGCTCCATATTACTTCCCAAGGGACTGTGTGCATTCGTGTGTGTTATGTGATTGTGTGTGTGTGTGTGTGTGTGTGTATCACACGCTGATGATACCTTGGCAGATGTAGATTAAGTTAATTCAAGTAAATGAAGACAAATCACACTAGCAATGATTTCTCACACTTTATGAACAGGATCTCCGTAGCCCCTGTGAAGAGAAGGCAGAGGACAGTTTGATTTCCCTTTTTTGCGTGGAATAACAAAATACAGGTGGTCACAGAAAAGTTTATTGTCTGACCACAGCTTCTATCTTGCTTACTTGAGTAGCTGACTGATCTATTTATGCAAGAGCCTTACAGGTAAGGATGGCGGGCCACTCATCTTCCTGATCTTGCTTGTTTCCCCATGAGATATTTTGCACACAGCAAATAACTAATTTGAATGGAAAGGTCTTGGAGGTGTGGAGGAAGCGAGAAGCTCACTGCATATAGGCCAGATTTCTGCAAAATGTGAAATTCTGTAGTTTGGGAACAAAACCACACTTTATTTACTCTGACGAACAAAAGCATATCCATTTTGGAGAACATGTCTGTGCTCAGAGGAAATGGGTGTTAGGAATCCGAATATGTTTATTCCGAAAAGATACAAGACTTCTCTCCTGGAAAACAACGTACTGTTCTCCATGCTTTCTTGCTTAAAATGTATACACATATATTAGTTTTAAATGTGTAGACAAATCTTTGGTGATTCAGGATCTTTTAAATTTGAGGACTAATTGAAATGAATCTTTCGTGCCACCTTTACGGGATAACCCACTTTTTCATTTTGTACATTGACTTAGATCTCATCATCCAGTTCAGTTTACCCCACTTGGGATTGCAGAGCTTCCAATAGCCATTGGAAAGTAGACAGGCATTTTGCAAATCTGTAAGGAGACAAGAGCAAAAAGTGCCTGAGACCCCTAGTACTTGAAGTAGAATTGAAATTGCACCCAGGTATGCAAGGCCGATCAGATCTGCAAAGGGGTTTTCTTCAAGGGGCTGAGCCAGTTTTCTAGTCTCATGAGAAGGAAACCTTGGGCCTCATGGCCATTCTATTATTTCTGTGGTCTGAAGTGCTCCACCAGTCACGTGCTCATGTAATAGGTTCAGAGGGAAAGAGGAGAGAAGGGGAGAAAGGAGAGGGGGAGTGGGCAAAGAATAAGAAAGAAAAAGAACAAAGAAAGCTTTAAATGGGGCACCTGGATGGCTCAGTTGGTTAAATATCTGATCCTTGGTTTTGGCTCATGTCATGATCTCAGGGTCCTGGGATCAAGCCTGACTCAGGCTCTACGTTCAGTAGGGAGTCTGCTTGAGATTCCCTCTCTCCTTCTGCCCCTCTCCATCATGCTCTCTCTCTCTCTCTTTCTCTAAAATAAATAAATAAATCTTAAAAAAAAAAAGAAAAGAAAGAAAATCTTATCATTTACATGTTCACCCTGTGCATATTGGCTAGTAGCATTTTGTTTTGTAGTGACAGAGGTTCTGAAGTCAACATTAATAAAAAGCCAGGAACTAATATTCTCAGATTGATAAAATTACAGTTTGGAAAATTTCCAATTGGCATAAAATGCAGAGATACATCAAGTAGAGATTAGTTATTTAAGGTGCTAAATTAAAACAAGCTTAATTGGGGCTCTTTTGCTTAACATCTTTGGTGTTTATCTCTGGGTCTCTAATGTGGGTGTGGATGTCAAATCATCTTTCATGAAGTGCCTTTTTGCTAAGGTGATTACTTTTAACGTACACACCACAAAAGGGGAGGAGGGGCAAGTAGATCCAAAAGATTCAGAGTCAAAACAAAGATAGTTTCCCAGGTCACATTTAGATCTGTAATTCTGTAAGATTGCAGAGGTTCGTGTATATCAAACTTGCTTTATTTTATGGTAATGTGTTGGTCAAAAAGCCTTTTGGAATGTTTTAGATAAAGGTGGGCATATCCAAAGAATAATAACAAAAGTGAACATCATGTACAGACTGTCCTGTAAATTAAAATGATTTGAAAATCAAATCAGTATCCACTACTCTCTTTTTTAGGGTTTTCATATTATTTATTTATTTTTTCAGATAAACCTGTCATACATAAAGGCTATAGTTCCTAGTTCAAGTGATTAGTTTAAAATAATGCCATGATTGCAGTAGAACCATAATTGATATCAAAACACACGCCATTGGCATCACAGGATACAATGCAAGTTGTAACTCACTAAATCTACTCATACTATATGAATGTAAGCTCTGTAAAATCCAGTTTTTTTTTCTTCAATAAGAAGAATGAAGGAAAAGCAATACTTTTTAAAAAAAATTCAAATGAGCATATATGTATTTCTATATAATGAGATCAAGAACTAACTGAAAAAAATCCAGAGCTAGGGAAAAGTATCACCAGTTAAGAGTTTCATAATGTCCGTGGTTTGTCAATATCTTAATCATTGATCCTTTATAAGACCTTGTGAATTTGTTATTTTAGGTTTACAATATTCCATGATTTAAGATTAAGTAGATGTGAAACATTTAGATGTAGATTCAGACACATCTGAATGTGTCTGCACACTACATTTTGCTGCATGTGACCTCCAAAATGACACTACTAGCTGTATTTATTAGAATATCATAGTTTATATTTCTTCAACTTTCTTTAGTGTTTACCCTTCGTATTTGAAATAATTTGAATGAGCTTTTAAAAAAAATCATTCTAGGGTCTGTCAGTTTTGGGGCCTGATTCAAAATATCAATAAATTCAAGCGCAAGCCCTCCTAAATTCTGATATTTAAAAAAAAATTGCATTAATTCATTTATTCATTTACTCATCCATTTCTCTATGTGCCTTTGGGAGGTTCTACATCAATCGTGTGTTGGATGGGAGAATGAACGAGCCTGAATGAAGTTCCATCCGTCTGAGCATACACCTCTTATGTATGAAATGATCTTTAATTCTGAATGAACTTTGTTTTTTTTTAAAGGCATTCTAGATGCTGAGGATTGTGTTGTAAGACAATGGATTAAATTTCTCGGCCTCATGGAGATTATATTCTAATGGCAAAATTTCATAAAAAATACTCCTACATGTCAAACTAAACTCCATGACAACTGGGAAAATCATTTTTCTTTTTCCCATTTTTCTTTTTTTTTTGAGAGAGAGAGAGATGTGCAAGTGGTGGGGGGAGGGGCAGAGGGAGAGAGAGAGAATTCCAAGCAGACTCTATGCCCAGCACAGAGCCTGACTGGGGTGGGGGCGGGTGTGGGGGATGGGAGGGGGAGGTGGGCTCAATCCCACGACCCTGAGATCACCGCCTGAGCCAAAACCAAGAGTCAGATGCTTAATGGACTGAGCCACCCGGGTGTCCCTCTCTTTCTTTTTTAGACTCGTGTGGTTTCCTTTGCCTTTCACCAGGAACAAGCTGGGAATGCCTTAAAATTAGTTGGTGCAGTTCTCAAGGGGAGGACACTTGCTGCAACTCTCACACATGCGTTTGCTCATGATGTCATTATTAGGGGGCACCTCAGGTATAATCACAGAAAAAAAAGAGATTTCTACACAGCATTAGATAGTTGAAACCAAAGTAAAAAAACATTTATCAGTTGTTTCACCCAAGCGTTCTTCTCACTAGAAATGTCAACTTAGCACGTGCCAATGACCATGTGTTTTTAGATGTCTAGAAGAGGCATTTGTGGTGCCTGCCCTTGAGATTAGATTAAGGTTGACCAGATAGAAAGAGCAAAAAACAATCTCTCCCTTTAACATCTATCACTGCTTCTTCTATATTTTCTGATATAGGAGTAGCAGTTCACTGACTGCTACTTGAAGTCATGTTTTATTTTTCTAGCAAGAACATTTAAGGGGCACCTGGGTGGCTCAGTCGGTAAAGAGTCTGCCTTCAGCTCAAGTCATGATCCCAGCGTCCTGGGATTGAGTCCCACTTTGGGGCTCCTTGCTCAGTAGGTAGCCTGCTTCTCTGTCTCCCTCTGCCATTCCCCCTGCTTGTGTTCCCTCTCTCCCTTTCTCTTTCTCTCTTTCGTAAATTAAAAAAAAAAAAATTAAAAAAATTAAAGAAAAAGAAAAGAATATTTGGAGCCCAGAATTACTGCGTGGGATTGCACTGACTTGTATCACCAAGAAGAGGGACATCAGGTGTAGTGGGGGCCCAGGATTCAGACACTGGGACAGATTCCAGAGTAGCCTTATTTGCTTGAGGGAGTAGAATCTTTCTAACAAAGCTCACCTTCAGGATGAAAGAAATCAAAGCACAGAAGTTAGAGCCAAGGAAATTGACTCATGGTCGGAAAGGGAGATTCTGAGACCAGAGGAGGATCTGTCGTCCATATCCCCACTACCCCCAATTTAACCCTATGGAATCATGCCTCAGTGTTAGGGAGCTACGAGAGAGAGAGAAAAAAAATCAGAAATAAATGTTTCTGTTCTGTGAGAACACAGCTGCATGGCTGTAAGGCCCAGGGAGTGGGTGAGTGTCGTGGGTGACAACAGCGGGCTATCTCTGGGTTGCAGAAAAACTCAGTTCCTTAGGTGGCTACTCAGGGACACTAGAGAGCCCATCTCGGACCCGTGGGCATCCGTGTCTGTGGCTGGATTGGCTATGGAGAGTTTCAGGCCACACGAAGTTAGGACAAAGAAGCTTCAGCAGCAGCAACCGCAAGAAAAAAAATCAAGTTGACAGCCCCAGGGAGCTAAAGCAAAATGCTGACTTTACCCAGTATTTGAACTTTGACTATGTGCCTGGAAAAATTCTAAGTGTTTTACCTGCATAAACTCTTACGATCCTCAAAACAACTCTGTGAGTTTGGTCTTTTTATTATTCTCAGTTTACAGACAAGGCAATGGAAGCACAGAGAGGTTAAGTAACTTGCTCAGGGTCACACAGCAATAAGTGACAGAGCTGCTATTTTGATCTGGGTAGAAGAGGACAATGAATGATTGTCCTAAGATCCAAGAAATATTGATTTGGCTGAGAAGAAGGGATTTTGCTTTGAAGGGGGCATCAAGGGATACTAAAATAGCCTGGAAGAATAAGAAACCTATTTATTTTTCTTTTTCATTTTTTCTTTAGTCCTAGGTTAATGTGGCCTGATAACATTGCTGTGGAAGTAGTAGAGCAGCAAATACCTTTTTCGTAGTCACCCCTTTCAGGAGCTGGACTTCAGTTAGTCCCAAGAGAAAAGGAGAGAAGACTTTGTCTCATAGGTCTCTCATGGATCAGGGACTGGTGGAAGTGTGATACCACGGCAGCCCTGCCATGGACCATTTTCATTTCTCATTTGGAGTTTAGGAAACAGACTCAGAGAAGTTAAGCAAATGTCCCAAAGTCTCAGAAGGACTCAAATGCAGGTCTAACAAATTCCAAAGGCCACGCCCTTCACGGAGCACCTGTTGCTCCTCCCCAAAGAAGAAATATACCAGAACGAAAAAAAAAAAGTGGATTTAAACCATCCTTTTGTTTTTTTTTTTAAAGTGGAATTCATAAAAAATAGTAAATGATTAAATTGATAATTCACCGGAGTTAAACATTCCTGAGAACATGATTGACTGAGATCCTATTCATCTATTTACACAAGGGAATAAAGGCATAAACAGTGTCGCAAAGGCTTTGGTTGTTAACCAAAGGTTTTCCCTAAATGCATTGGTGCTGCTTTTGATTAGGGCAAGCGCAGATGCTAACCCAGCTAACTCGCCCTAACGCTCAGGAAGCACTTTGAAAACCAACTGTGACTACTTTATACAAACTGGTAGAACCCATCAGAACCTCTGCCACACAAAGCATTATAGTAGATTCGCCTGTGCAGTCATTCCCTAAATGTTTATATTAATGAAATGGCCTGCTTCTGCTCTGAAGTGTTTCTCCTCTTCCTTCTCTCATGGCCCACACACTATGTTAAACATCAGGTCTGACGATGCGGACAGCAGTTTCTGATTTTAATAAGTTATATTCTGAAAACTGTTTGGAAATCAAATCCCTCATCTCAGAGGATAACGGTTATAAAGATGGCTAAATATTACATTAGCCCACTTAATCTATCATGCAGACTAAGAGAGCATACGAGAGGGGGTCTGAAAGTGTGGACAGAAGATAACATTGGTATCATGAGAACAGGGTTTGGAATCTTTGGGTAAAGGAGCAGTGCTCCTTCTCACTAAATCATGTATTATAAGCCTCCTTTGTAAGTAATGCTGATACTAGCAACCAGGCTCCAGCTCTTTGTCTGTGCCACACATGGTTCTGAGTACCTTATGTATCTGTTAATTCTTACAACCCCCTGATGCTGGTGCTATAATTGGTTCCATTTCACCAAAGAGAAACATGAGACACAGAGAAGTTAAGTACTTTGCCCAAGGTCACACAGTTGGTGAATGGAACCAGAATTTGTAAAACGGGGAAAAAATTATATCCACACTCACAGTTTGGAGCTTCATTGAGAAGATATATATGAAAGCACTCAGCAAATTTGAAAGGGCTATAGAAAGGATTGTTTTTTTAAATTCGGAGTTAAAATGTCATAGAGAGTAAGGATGGGAGAGGAAAGTTTTTCCCATTTTGATGAATGCAGGAAAAGCCCAAAGACAAAATTGATGTGAAGCTCGCATTTGGAAATTCCACTTTGTCCTGTTAGCATTTCACTTTTGATGCCCCAAGCTTCTTCTGGCCCTCCTCACCTTCCTCCTATGCTCACAAAGCTCACCGCTGTAGGCCTACTTGAATTTTGAGGGTAGAGTGGGTTGATGGTAAGGGAGAGCTAGAGTTCATGTTTTTCTGATGCTTCGATATCGGTGAGAGAAAAACACACAACGTACTAGATCAGTGGCTGGTCCTTGGAGATTTTTGCTAGGCGGGTTACAGGAATACTCGGGCAATTGGGAGTGAACTCTGGTGTTCAGATCATTTGGGTTGTTTGTATGTTAGACACTCAGTGGTAAGATCTCCAGCAGTTTTTCACAACTGGAATCAAAATACAAACCTCTTCAGACTATTTCAGAAGTCAAATATGAACAAAATTGCTCTTATTAAAGTTTTAATCAATTCTAGCTCATACTGAAATTGACAGACTAAAAACTTCTAACACTACGCTCTTAACTTCATGAACTCATAATATTAAGGAAGACACAATCCTCCTCTTCCAAACCCAAGTTCAAAGAAACCAAAATATAATATTTACATATTTCAGACACTATCACATTTCATTCTATATTCTACTGAAATTGAGGTAATTCTATCGGTCAGGGCTGTCCTCATCACCATTACATGTTGATGGTGCTTTAAGAATACATTTAGTATTTATTTTCTTGCATGACCTCAATTGCTGAAAACAGAAAACTCAGATAATTTTCACTGTAGGTGACACCAATGAGATCTTTGTTTCTTTTTTCTGTGAAAATGTGCATTATTACAAACCACCTTCTCTAAGCTTTCCCAAGAGAGAAAGGGGCTCACTATAAAAGATGACTCCGGTCATTTTCTTAGATTCAGTGGTAGAACTTTGAATACCTCTCTCTAGTTTCTTTTGAATATTATACTAGTTTTCAAAGAAAAAATGCTACAGATAATGTAGGACACATGGACCTAAGAATGGTTGCTCCCCCCCTTTTTAGGCACTTTTTAAAAGATTTTATTTATTTATTTGAGAGAAAGAGTGAGCGAGAGCGCACCAGCCAGGGAGAAGCCGAGGGGGAGGGAGAAGCAGGCTCCCCACTGAGCATTGAAGCCCCGCATGGGGCTCTGTCGATCCCAGGAGCCCAAGATCATGACCTGAGTCCAAGGCTGACACTTAACTCACTTAGCCACCAGGTACCCCTCTCCCCCTTTTTGGAGGGGCTGAAATTTTATTTTATTTTATTTTTTTAAATATATTGTATTTATTTCAGAGAAAGAACAAGCAGGTGGAGCAGCAGAGGGAGAGGGAGAAGCAGACCCCCCCTCTGCTGAGCAGAGGGCCTGATGCGGGGCTCGATCCCAGGACCCTGGGATCACAACCCGAGTGGAAGGCAGCCGCCCAACCAACTGAGCCACCCAGGCACCCCTGAAATTTTATTTTGATTATTGCCTTAGCAGCAATCAAAGAGCAAATATGAAAATAATAATCAAAGAGCAAGAGACATTTGCTTAATTGTGACAGTGGTGAAAAATCAAAGCCTTTAAAAATCTTCAAATATTAATTAATATGTTTAAATAAATTCTGCTTTAAAATGAGTAGTCATAACTGGCACTTACAGGTGGCTCAGGGACACCTGAGGGACACCTGAAAATCTGGTGACGATCTGTACCAGCCATACACCCTTATAGTGCATTTTCTAGAGAATGAAGATCTTTTAAGGATTTGAAAGCCAGTATTGGTTTGGCTAAGTGAAATTTCTCAGAGATTTGTTGCTGGATGCCAAAGAGGAATGAGGAGATGAGTGGTCTAGTCAACCTGATTGATGTCAGGCAGAGGTGGGTATTGGCAACCAGATATCCTGAGGGCAATGCTTGTAACACACTGCAACAGCCTTCAGTGAAAGGCACAAGCTTATGAAGCATCTCTCTGTGGTCGTCCAGAAGACTCTGAATTAGAAACTGGAGGTGCAGCTGCCTTACTATCTCACCTAAGATTTCTGAGCAGCTGTGAATGGTCACATAGTAACATTCTTGGGATAAAGCAACAATGCCTAAATCTTCATGGTAAATTTCAGCCTACAAAAATCCTAAGGATTTGCCCCTATATTGCCATGCAGAAACCTAGCATGGCATCAAAACTTTGTAACCGATTTCTGCAAACACATTTCAAGTGTTTTTCTTCTTTTCCACTAGAACTTTAGGGTTACTCTCTTCCTATTGCATTTCTATGAAAAACGAAAAGGTTGATTCTTATCTTTCACCAGGGAGCCTTTCGGGTATATAAATAATAGTCATAGCCATGTGTGTTTGATTTATTGCTCAGACCATGCTAGCGTTCTGCATGGCCATTGGTGTTCAAAGTTTAAGAGGTTGCATGTCTCCTAGTGGGACTATTATATTTTAAGTACAATTCCTGTAATTTTTTTTTATTCTTCCCCCTATATTTAATCTCAGATTATACCATAAAGGTAACCAGCTGCGGAAATGGAAGAGTGCCCAAGGTCCTACAGAGTGGATAATCTGAAAAGGGCTGATAAGATCTTTTCAGTCTCAGCAGGGCAAGGACAGAGGGCAGTGTGTGGTTTGCTTTATGCAAACCAGAGCGCTTGCCTCTCCCTTCGTACCAGAGTCAGGCCTGTTAAATTGAGGACACAGTGTTCTGAAACTAGGAAAGCTGTCTCTTTTTAGTTATTATGTGTGAGCAAGCCTATTCTGCTTAATTACAAAAACATGATGATGCCAGAAATCTGATCAACTACCGAGAGATTGAAAATCAGGTTTTGGGCATGTCTATTTCCTCTGATGCGTCCAATTCCATTGAAGGAACATGGTATAGATAGGTTAATCTGGAGATGCCTCTAGGCAAATTCAGTCCTTTGCAGAGGACTTGAAGCACCAGAATCATTTTACACCCATGGATTATTTGTGCAATATTTTTCCTCGCTAAGTTAGTTAATGAAAGGAAAGCCTCTAGAGAAAGTACACTTATATCTTGCTTCTTTATTGATCCATTTAATATCTTTCCCCTTTCTTTTGGGGGGAACTTAATCCAGTGTATGGTGTTCTTGTCTGTGACAGCATGGCTAAAATAAATCTCAATTTGGGGGGAGGGGCAGAAAGTATCCGGAGATATGTGTCCCTTTCCCATCTCTGCCACTAATTAATTGTATCATTTCAAAGAGGCACCAAGCATTCTCCCTCCATCTCTCTGTTTGCAAGAAGGATCACTCATGTGGCTAAATTTCCAGGAAAGAGGGTAATATGTTACATTCGGATGGGGAAATATACTCATCTGTGTAGCCAGCTTACTTGTTCCCACATTGGCCACTTATATTCACTATTTCTTTACTTAATTCATTTGTTCCTTCTTTCCACAAATATTCTTTTGTATCCCAATTATGGGCCAAACCCTGTGCTGGGTTCTGGAGTTAAGGCATTCCATTTTTCACTGAATTTACATTTTATCAGGGAAAAGAGACAGATAAACGGGGCCAATAATAAAATGGTAGATGCCTTTACAGGAGAAGTATGGGGCACTTCAGGAGAACATGAAGCCTATCTTATCAAGTTGAGAGTCTAGGGAAGTTCTGGAAAGGGACATTTAGACAGAAACCTAAAAAATAAGTGAGTGGCACACAGAAAGCAAAGAAATCATCTCCTACTGAGGGCATAGGTAGTGCAAGCATATCAAGGTGAGAGCTCATGTTCAAGGAAACACACAAGAAATTCAAAAAGCATGGATAGTAGGGTATGAAAGAGACAGGGTAAGAGATGCGGCTGGAGAGGCAGATTCGCCATCCCAGAAGAAGGGCTTTGAAGCCTTGAACTGGGAGGAGGGTATCATCAGTTCCAAGCTTCGAATGGTACTTCTGGTCACTGCTTGGAGACGGACTGGGGGAAGTCAGGTATCTTTAGGGTGCTTAATAAACGTTTGCTGGTGCATAGTATCCTTTGAAATCTGAAGATATGAAAATCTTACCAATCCCCACACAAGTCATTGGAAATAGATTCTTAGTCGGAAGTTTCATCTTCTTTCTTGTAGGCATGTACTATGGAAGCATTTTAATTTTTTCTATGGCACCATTAAGAAAAGATGCTCAAATGGGAAGCCCTCTTCCATGGGCAGATCTAGGTTTGATTAATTTGTTAGTCATCACTGCCATCGTCATTACCGTCATTATAACGTAGTCCCGTAGATGGGAGATATGGGTAAGAAAAGCTTTGGTGACACGTGAGACATATTAAGTTTAGTTATAGCCCCACCCTTTTTCCTCCTCATTTAAATATTTGTACCAGGACCCTGTAATTGAGCATTTCTGTTTTAGAAGCCCTTGCCTCTTGCACCATTGGGAGAAATTCTTCTGGTTATCTTCCCTTCTTTGTAAGCTAATTCATTTCCCACAGCCTTATATGTCCCACTAGTGTTCACCAGTTTTGATATAGAGTGTATTGCTGATGGATTAGGTATCTGCTATAATCTATATTCCTTGTTTGGTTTTCTTTAACTTAAGCCCTGGCCCCGATTGGATCATACTACTTTAATTGTTTGGACAATACTGGTCCCTGGTAGAGCAGCTCTGTGTCTCATTCTTACCCATCCTCAATAAATGAGGAAACAGAAAACTCAAAGGTTGGAATAACGACTTGGAGGAACAATACAAGTCTTTATTTAGGAAATACACTTGCTTCAACAACACCGAAAACTGTAACATAAAGCTATGTGAAGTAGAAATTACAGTCATTTTTTTTTGATTGCTTCATTTACTTTATTAGCCTGAATAACTGTATACATATATATATATGTAACTGAAAAACTTTCTATATCTACCTATCATCTATCTGTCTCTCTATTTATCTATCATCTATCTATCGCATTCTATACAAATGACTGGTAAAATCCTGAGGTCCAAAATAAAGAAGTTAGGAGAACTTCACATATTGTGAAAGGCTTCATTCATCAATTTACAAAGTACTGGACCAAGAGCTTTTAAAATAAAAGAGCACTGTTAAAGCATTTAAAATATTTAATATACTTTACATAACCATTTTACACAAATAGGGTCTTAGATTTAGTAGGAAACATCAAGATTATTTCAACCTTAATAGATGAATGAGTACTCTCCACAACATTTGTAATAAAAGGTCACATCATTGTCCCTATATTTCTAGTGATGGGAAAGACTTTCACTTTCTAGTGAAAGACAAACATATTTTCAGGCAATATCTTCCTTTCTGTAATTTTCATCTTCTTGGTTTTTGTTCTGCTTTCCAAAGGTCTTATTGAATTCATCTAACCTCTGTCCCACCTGACAGATATTTAGAAATGGCTATTATATTTCCACTTTTTTTCCATCTCCTATTAAATACCCTTAAAATTTTCAACTGTTACTCAGAATTTTGTTTGTCAAAGATCTATTGAATTCAGACACCCATATCTGAACACAATGCTTCCAAGGCAGTCAGAACAGGGCAATGGAGAGTCAAGAGTCAACTTCTTTGCTCTTGAAATAACAAGGAAGGAGAGAAGAAAGGAAGGAAGGAGGGAAGGAAGGAAGGAAAGAAGGAAGAAAGGAAGGAAGAAAGGAAGGAAGGAAGGAAGGAAGGAAGGAAGGAAGGAAGGGAGGGAGGAAGGAAGGAAGGAAGGAAAAGGGAGGGAGGGAGGAAAACAAAAAAGTTTTTTTCATCTTTTCTGACTAATTTGCAAAGGAAAATATCCATTGGATTAACAACTATCCTTATACTTGTGGTTTCCCATTCTACTTTTGACTTAAGGTTTGCATCGAAAAAGATAAATATAAAAAACACAGACAATTTAAAAAGGAATCAGAGATTACATTGGGTTTTCTTTTTGAAAATAAACACAATCATTGCTCAGATTAAAGAGCTTCTTGTAGGAGGTTTGCTCTTTAGGTTATTAAGTGAAAAATAGAAACATGTAAAATGTACCTCATGACATAAGAATTTCATAAATGGGGGTGCCTGGTTGGCTTAGTGATGTGACTCTTGATCTTGGAGTCGTGAGTTGGAGCCCTGTGTTGGAACCCTGTGTCGGGGGGTAAAGTTTAATATTTCTATAAAAACTAAAAAAAAAAAATTATAATTGTTTTACCTACAATTCTTCTATTTTATCTCTAAGTACTTTTTACTACTATTTAAATTTAATTTATAGAAAGTCAGCATTTAAAAAAATTTCCTTTTTTCTCCACCAAGCAAAACTGAATTCATTTCTACAGTTAAGATATAGTTTTAAAACTCAAACGGTATTTTTTTTTAGTATTTCATTTGGGACACCTGGATGGCCCAGCCAGTTAAGCATCTGCCTTCGACTCAGATCATAATCCCAGAGTCCTGGGATCAAGTCCCGCATCAGGTTCCTTGCTCAGTGGGAGCCTGCTTCTCCTTCTGCCTCCCGCTCTCCCTGATTGTGCTCTGTCTCTCTTTCTTGTTCTCTGATAAATAAATAAATAAATAAATAAATAAATAAATAAATAAATAAAATCTTTAAAAAATATATTTTAAAATTAAGAAACATTTCAATCATTTTAGCTGGGGTGGGAGAGAAAGAATCCCAAGCAGAATCCTCGCTGAGTGTGGAGCCCAGTGCAAGGCTCAGTCTCACAACCTTGAGATCATGACCTGAGCAGAAACAAAGAGTCTGATGTTTACCCTACTATGCCGCCCAGGTGCCCCTCAGTTGTAGTATTTCTAAGCCAGGAAACTTGCTTTAGTAACTTTAGACGCAGTGATAAATCTCCTTGATGTTCTTGAGCTCACACTTAAATATTTTTTTTCTTCAATTGTCTTTTCCATTTCTTTCTCCACTCTCTTTCCAGGCGTTCTTTCACTTTCAGGATTTATCAACATCTTGCCTAATTCTTTTAAATTACATTCTAGTAGATGTAGCACAGATCCAATTTTCTCTGACTGTTGAGAATATAATGCCTTGCTCTCCTGGTTTATACTTACCTTCTATGTGGGAGACAGAAAAAAAAAAAAAAAGAGGTATTAAATGAGGGAGGAAATCAATGATAGGGAGACCACTTATTAGAAGAAAAATAAGTGTGCAAATAATGTTTACATGCACTGGATAAATTGGTATGGAAATTGGTTTATTAAGTTGGACAGTCAACATATTTTAGGAGCTTTTTATGCACAGCATAGAAAAATAAAAAAAATATACACAGATTTGTATTAATTAAAGATAAAATAAAATAAAACATAAATAAATAAAATAAAATAAATAAAATAAAACAACCTAACATTATTTTTAACAATAAAATATTATAAAATAAAATATTATATAATTATATAATTATAAAATAAAATAAAACAACCTAACATTATTTTTTTATTTTTATTTTTTTAGACTGAGAGTGAGCACATGAATGCAGTGGGGAGGGGCTGAGAGAGAGGGAGAGAATCTCAAGCAGGCTCTAGGCCCAGGCAGAGCCTGACATAGTGCTTGGTCTCATGACCCTGAGATCTTAACCTGAGCCAAAACCAAGAGTTGGATGCTTAACTGAGCCCCTCCCAATGTTATCTTTTAAATGAAAAATCACTGAAAATATCCTTTCACAAATATACCTAGCTGACATTTTTATTTTGCCATTCATTTTGTATTTCCAAGAAGCTTGCAATAGACTATGCATTTAACTACAAATATAATTGCTTCCCATACAAAGAAACTTCATATTAGTGAGTTTGAAAGCAACTTCCCATCTCTTTCATATTTCCAGTCCCTCTTTTCCATGCTTAAATATCCTTCTAAGAGAAGGAATAAAGAGTTTATTCTTTGCACTTACTCAGATTTAGGAGTGGTGTAATTTTATAGTTTTTATTGTTTAATCAAAAAATTAATAATAAAATGTATTTACATCTAAGCTTCAGAATCTATTGGAAGAGTATAAAAGTTATGTATTTTTATGTTACAACATTAAAAACACGGATTACATATCAACATCACTCTGTCTCTAATATGATCTACTGAGAAAGATACATCAATCACATGACATTCTTGCCAAAAATGTATAATTTTAATGTGGTGATAAGAAAACATCAGATAAACCCAACCTGAGGGATGTGAGACTAGGATTCATTCTGCAAAATACGCTATCAATACTCTTCAAAAAACTATGTTAAGGTCAGAGGACACACAAAAAGATGAGACTGTGGGACACTGGAGGAGACTAAGGAGACATGACCACAGAATAAACTCATTGGATCCCGAGACAGCAAAAGAACAATAGTGGGAAGAGTGGTAAAATCTGAATAAAGGTTGTAGTTCAATGAATAGTATTGTACCCATGCTAATTTCTTAGTTTTGATCACTTTTTAATGGTTATAAAGTATGTTAACATCAGGAAAAGCTAGATGAAGAGAATATGAGGACTATCCCTGCTACTTTTGCAAATTTTCTGTTACTTTGAATTTATTTTAAAATAAAATTTTAAAAAATCTTACACTTTTCTGAGTGTTCTATAGAGGCATGCTTATACATATTTATTTTTCTCCTTATTTGAGAACTGTGTTTATTTAATATTATAGATGGTGGCATAAAATCCTAACTAACTTAGACCTGAAAGGGGACTGATGATCATGCAATTCCATCTCCTTATTTTTATAGACAAAGAAGACCGGGAGCCAGGGAAATTGGTGACTGAGCTGAGATCATCATTCAGGAACTCTGACTCTCGGTGTGGGGTGTGTGCATGTGTGTGTTTCCACATCATTCTAATTCCAGACCAAAGAAGGCTATTAGCAGAATTTATGATTTAATTACTTTAGACATTTTTTAATTACAAAGAAAAACTGAAATAAATTAAGACCTGCTTGGTACCTATAATCTACTCAGAGCTTGGTTTTTGTTTTTGTTTTTATCCATAAAAATGCTAACTGGATTTGTGTTACTAAATGAAATTTAGAACTAGTGATATACAAACATATTTATCAAAGGCAAATATTATTTTATTTATTAGTGCTCTCTAATGCCATATAATTCAAGTACAATCTATTGAATAAAATAGATTTAATAGATTACTTATTTTCTATTGATTGTTTCTTTGAATTTTCTGAAGATAATTTATTAACAAAAGTCTATCTCCACTATTACTTCCAACACATCTATTTACAGACATATTTTTCTTTTCTTACTAAGTGAAAATGGAACAAATGAAGTAATTTTTCAAAGTTTTCCATAATTTTTACTTCAGTCATACTGAAGCAAGCCTCTGGATTGTTTGGGTTTTTTTGTTTTGTTTTGTTTTTTTCTTTGCATATGTGAATGTGTATGTGTGTGTTTTTCTTTTTCAAAGTATAAAGTCTTTGGCTCTTTTATAGAAATGAAAGCAAAAATTTAAAAATCCTAGGTGTTTCTAATCTGAGCCAGTTACTAGGCTTCTAAATAGCAAGAGTATTTGGTTCATAGCAGTTTCATATTATATTCAAGTAGTTTTCCATGATCTTTAAAATGTAGTGTCCTGTTAATGTTAATAGTAATGCATTTAGGGTCTTTAACCAGAGTGTGGAGGAGGTAGTGGTTATTTACTAGTCATAGCGATTAACATAATACTGTGGCATAGTTACTCTTCTTTAGCCTTATTATTTTTACTGAAATATCATCAAATATGAGTGACGACATCTGTGAATGAGTTTGACTGGCTTTTTCCTATAGAAGGAGGCTTTCACATGCAATACTGACTGCAATTCAATGCTGTCATCCTATGGAGGCTGCCTGACATCTGATGACCAGACCTACTGTTTCGTAGAAACTGAAATGGAGGGAGTCTTACCCCATAATGTGGTCAAGGAGAAAGTTTTGCTTAAAAAACCACCCAGAAGAGGATCAATAAAATTGATACGCCTCTAGCCAGCCCAAGAAAGAGAGATGACACAAATTATTAATATCAGAAATTTAAGAAGGGATATCACTATAGATCCCATGGACAATAAAAGGATAATGAAAGAATACAGTGAACAACTCTATGCCCATAAATTTGATGACATAGATGAAATGGACCAATTCCTTAAAAGACACAATCCACCAAAATTTGAACAAGAAGAACTAGACAATCTAAACAGGCCTATGTCTTTTAGAAACTTAAATCAATAATTAATAGCTTTCCAAAAAAGAAAACACGAGGTACAGATGAGTGCACTGGTAAATTCTACCAAACATTTAAGGAAGAAATTATAACAATAGAGATTGTATTATGTACAATCTCTTTCAGAAGATGGAAGCAAGAAAGAATGTTTTCTAACTCATTTTATGAGGCCAGTATTACCCTAATATCAAAAAAGAGAAAAACATAATCCAAGAAAAGAAGATTTACAGATCAATGTCTCTCATGAAGGTAGAAGCAAAAATCCTGGCAAAATATCAGCAAATCGTCCAGAAAAAATGTTTAAAAATTATATACCATGATCAAGTCAGATTTATCTCAGTTATGTGAGGTTGATTCGAAACAATTGAAAATCAATTAATGTAATTCCATCATAGGCTAAAGAAGAAAGATCACAGTATTATATCAGAAACTACAGAAAAAGCTATTGACAAAATACAATACCCATTCATGACAAAAAACTCAGCAAAGTAGGAAAAGCGGGGATCTTCCTCAACTTGACAAAGAGCATCTACAAAAAATTTACCATTAACGTCATACTTAATGGTGAGAAACTAGAAGTTTTCCAAATACGATCAGAAACAAGGCATGTATATATCCTCTCAGCACTCCTTGTCAATGTAGTATTAGAAGTCCTAGCTAATGTAATAAGATAAGAAAAAGAAATAAGAGGTATACACTTTGATAAGGAAGAAATAAAGTTGTCTTCATTGGTAAATGACATAATTGCCTATGTAGAAAATCCAAAAGGATCAACAACAAAAAAACCTCCTGGAACAAAGAAGTGATTATAGCAATGTCACAAGATACAGGATTAATATACAAAAGCCAATTATTTTCCTATATGCTAGCAATGAATAGGTAAGAATGTAAATTTAAAAACACAATACCATTTACATTAGCACCCCCAAAAGCAAATACTTAGAATAAATTTAGCAAAATATATACCAGATTTGTATGAGTAAGACTGCAACACTCCAATAAAATAAATTAAAAAAAAAACTAAATAAGAGACATACATGTTCATGAATAAGAAGACTAAATATTGTCAAGATGTCAGTTCTTTCCAAATTATTCTGTAGGTTCAACACAGTTCCAATTAAAGTTCCATCAAATTATCTTGTGAATATCAACAAACTTATTCTAAAGTTTGTATGGGAAGGCACAATATTAAATAAGACAAAGTTGGTGGACCGACACTACCCAACTTCAATACTGACCATAAAGCTATAGTAATTAAGACAATGTGATATTGGTAAAAGAATAGACAAATAGAAAAATGGAATGGAATAGAGAGCCCAGGAATAAACTTACATAAATACAGTGAACTGATCTTTGACAAAAGAGCAAAAGCAATACAATAAAGAAAAGACAGTCTTTCTAACAAATGGTGCAGGAACAGCTGTACCTTCATGTGCAAAAAAATAAATTTAGATACAGACCTGATACATTTGTCAAAACCTATTGAATGTACTACTCCAAGAGCACAACTCCTGTAAAGTATAGACTTAGGGTGATAATGATGTTAATGTAGGTTAATTGATTGTAACAAATGTACGATTTTGGTGTGGGATATTGATAGAGGGGCAAATTTTGCATATATGGGGGCAGGGGATATATAGGAACTCTATGCTTTCTGCTCAGTTTTGCCTTGAACTAAAATTTCTCTAAAACACAACTTCTATTTTTAAAGAAAACAAAAAAAGAATGCACTATTGATAATTTACCAGCCTGGGTGGATATGAAGGATGTTACATTGAGTGGAAAAAGCAAATTTAGAAGGTCATATAAATTGATATACACATAGGATTCCATTATAAAATTGTGCTACATTCTGGAAATGACAAAATTATAGAGATAGAAATTAGTAATTGTCAAAGCTTAGAGATGTTGGTGGGTAGGGATTGGGTGTAGCTATAAAGCAATGGCAGGAGGGACATCTTTGTGGTAATGGGACAGTTTTGTGTCTTGATTCCATGGTGGTTATAGGAATGTACACATATGATAGAATGGAATGGAAGACACATGCACACAAACATTGTACCAATGTCAATTTCTTGGTTTTAATAGGGTACTATCATTATGTAAGGTGTGTTACTGTTGGCAAAAACTGGGTAAGAGTGTGTGTGGAAGCTCTCTGTATTATTTTGCAACTTTGTTGAATCTATAATCAATTCAAAGTAAGAAGTTTAAAAAAAAAACAAAATAAAGAAAAAGGCACTCTAGGTCTTGACTGGAAGTGAATTGGAGAGGTTTGAGGAGCCCCGTGGGGCATTCAAGAGGGATATTCATAGGGGAACAACCTGTTGTCCCACATCTTCTATTAATTTAAAGGACTTCTATGTGTTCGTTCTTTCTTCCTTGTGAAGAGGCTAAGTTTTTCTCTCATTTTCAGAGATAGTCAACTTAGAAGATTCATCTTATTGGACAGTATGATTAAGCTTCAGAAGGTAAATTGTGTTCTGGTCAGGATTCCCAGAATGGCACAAATCCAACTTTATATTAAACATTTGGAGAAGAAAAAAAAAATTAAATCCCAGCACCCATTACTCAGAAAGTGAAGCAAAGTGAAGGTGTCTTAAAAACTTAATTACTAACTAAACAAAGAAAGACTGGAGCAATGCTCAAAGAATTCATGTTTGAAGTAGTGGATAATCCTGTAATTGCCACTTCTCAGAAAAGTTCTGTGTAAATGTGGAAGAAAGCCGTTATTTAAATCATGGAACATTACACATCAAAGCTCTTTCTGCCAAGGATGTTTAGCTCCTTTAAACATATTTTAAGAAAGAAAAAGAACAAGAACTTAGGTCCAAGATTTCAGTTGAAGCTGAAGGAAGGAAAAGAAAAGAAACTTGCTTTGTATTTCCAAGCGCGTTCTTTTCTAGCGTGCACACACACACACACACACACACACATACACAAATGTAGTCCTTTGTGATGAGTTAAGATGTAAAAGCAACATTTCCTAGTGGAAGCGAGACGCAAACTGTTTTGGATCTGTCTTTTCCTCATTTTTCGGTTCCTAATATGGTCTCTTTCACGTGGATTTCACACACAGTCAGGGACAGGCAAACCAAGTGTGAATCAGATTACGCCATTTGCCTCCTTAAAATCTTACAAATGACTCCATGTCATAGATCTTTAACTTTTCAAGCCTTCAATGTGAAATAGAATCCCTTGTCAAGATACCTCCTCCTACTTCCCACCTCTACTGCTTTCAGACGTGGTTTTCTAGTAATTGCCAATTCAGTTGTTTGCTCTTTACAACAGCATGTTGCTTCACACTGTGAGGTATTGGACGTGCCTTTCCTTTTTTTTCTCCATGTTTGTTCCCTCCCCAATACACACAGACACTCCTCATTCCCTTGTCTTAGTCTATTCGGGCTGCTATAACAGAATACCATAGGCTGGGTCGTTTATAAACAAACAACAGAAATTTCTTTCTCACAGTTCTGAAGGCTGAGAAGTCCAAGATCATGGTGCCAGCGCATTCAGTGTCTGGCGAAAACTTGCTTCCTGGGTCATAGGTGGCCATCTTCTCTGTGTCCTCACATGTCAGAAGGGGCAAGGGAGCTCTCAGGGGGCTCTTTTATAAGGGCGCCAATCCTGTTTGTGAGGGCTTGACCCTCATGACATAATAGCCTCCCAAAGCTCCCACCTCCTAATACCATCACATGGGGCCTTAGAATTTAACATATGAATTTGGGGGGAATACAAATATTCAGTCTATGGCACTAAGATAACTTTTACTAGTACTCACGCCTGAGTGAGCCATCCCTTAGCCTTCCTGGGTGTGCTGATGTTCCCAGCACCTCTCTATCAAAGCCCTTATAAGGAACGAGAATTACCTATTAACCCATCAACCACCCCTTTTGACTGAGACCCCCTAAGATAAAAGGTCACATTACCCACATTTCTTAACAACTCAGCACATAGTATACACTTAGTGAATAAAATGAAATTAATCTTTCTGGTGACAGTATCTCCTTTCTTATGCTTTATTGACTCAAGAAGCAGTCTGTTGGATCCCAAGAAATTTTGGGAGGTAATTAATTTGTAATGTACTTATATTTTAGGGTTCCACAGGAAACTCTTTGATGTTATTTGCCTCTGTGATGCTCCTTTATGCAGTAGTTTGACATTACAACGAATTTCTATGAGGCCTTTCGTCATAGTAGACTTTCAATTTTTCTGTTGAGAGTATAGACTTTTGGCCATCAAGGCATCTCTGGTGTTTATAAATATCCCAGAGTTGTCCACAGGATTTTGGGGTATGTGCATTTTGTGGGGAGAGAATGTATAACTTTTTTGAGAAATTCCAAGTAATCTGGAAAGAAGGAAAGAAAAAAATAAAAGGAAGAAGTTACCAAATGGAAGTGAAGGGTAGATGTCTAGGGAATGCAGGAAGAAAGAAGGACAGAAGCTCAAAAAGTATAAAATGATACATAAAAAGAAAGTGAATAGGGCCAGGGACAAATCTCACTCAATCAAACTTTGTCCAAACTTAGATGTAGCATGATATGCAGCCCATCTTTTGGGGAATATTTAAGTGTGAGTATAAGCACATTCTCTTTTCCCCACCAGAGTGAGAAAAGCCAACAGGGGGCTTAAAAGAAGATAACACCCAGGAGCTCAGTATTTGGCTAAATACTTATCTTTCTAAGTCACAGTATCCAATGACTATCACTAAAGAGAGAGACATATGTTATTTGTGTCATACTTGCTTTTGATCAAATGTATATACAACGTTTAGTACCTGAGGACAATTATCTCCAGAAAAGATATTTCATGATCAAGAAACTGAAGTTAAAAGAGTGAAAGCTTAATTTCCTTTTGAAATGACCAATGACCAAGATGAGGACAAATTTCTGTATCATCTCAGCGACTGGAACACGGGACTCCACAAGCGCGTCCAGGTGTGACCTGTGCGGACATTTATTTAATTCTAGGAGACCGCCTAAGATATGACAGTTTCTGTAGCTCCAAGGAACCGTCCATCACACCTGAGCCAATAGAAACTTAAGGGATTTCAAGTTCCAGAGGAAAGGGGAGAAGTGAAAAGCAAGTATCTCAGAGGTCTACCTTAATTAAACTCAATTAATTACAAAATAAACTAAAACTTAAATGAACTGGCAATTTTAACTCACTGTTGGGAAAAAAAAAATCAAATCAACAGATTTCCAAAATTCTAACTTGAAGAAGGAAAAAGTACAGCATTTATAAATGAAAGCCAAGACATTTATTCAACCACAAAACTGCATTGCCAAGCAGCTTTGAGGATGTTCACCAGGCCACTGTTTGGTTAAATGCAGCTTGAAGACTTTTGACTACAGGATTTAATTTGCTGGATTCACAAATGTGTCAGTCACTCAAGTAAGGAGGCCATCTAGAAGTATTTTTAGCCAACATTCCTAGAGTGAGCACCTTAATTTGTTGCCTTATAAAAGATCAAGAACGGCAGGGCATGCTTGCAAAGATTCCAATTTTACATGCATTTTTAATACAACATGTTTCATAAAAACCTTACAGAGTGGTTACATTTCGTTAGTAATGGTCCTTCATCTCAAATCCCTGGAGGGTTCTTTATTCTGGGAAAAGAGTATCTAGGCACCCCCGGGTACTGTTTAGGAGGAATGACTGCATGATCATCTACTCCCGTGTCAGTTCAAGTTAAAATATTTTATGGCACTGTCAAAATTTGGTCAATAGCAAATAACTTATTGTCATAGTCTATTGCAATAACAAGTAAGTATTTGTCAATAGCAATGCAAAGAATAGCTTATCCGTCCTGAGTTTCTGCGTGGGTGATGCTAAATCAAATGTCTACAAAGAGAAGAAGAGAGGAGGATATTCTAAGATTAAATCTGGTTATGGAAGGCATTTGATATCTCCATCAAGGGAAGATTCATGCTCTTAAATAACAGAGAAAGAGAGCTTTGAGGAATGAAGATAGGTAAGTATCGGAGTGAGGATTTTCGCAAAGACAGCAAGGGAGATTTTTTAAGAGTCCTCAAGTTGGAAGTGTATTTGAAATAGCTTATGGAATGATTTCATATTTATTCTACATATGGACTCTTAGAACGAGGTTATTTTTGTGATGTAAATTTTAATGATAATGATGATGTTTTTGAGTCACGATTGCCTGGGATAGAGGAACATTTTACAGAATCAAACAGAAGCTCTTATTTGGATTTCCGTAATGTTGGTGTCACCTTGCCCCCTTCACCTTGTGATGGTCTGGGAAGAAAATGTCTATACCCGAGTCATTGCTGGGGTCTTTAAGAAATGGAGAGGATACTTGCATATTCCTTGCCCCTTTAGATGTCAAATTCATTTTACAGGACTCACTTCTGAGACCTGACAAAGCACTGTAAGGCACTGATTCCCTGAAGCATGGCCAGATCATAAAGTGTGAGCATTGGAATAGAATTTGGGATTATCTAATCTCCCACCTCTCCTTAAAATAATACTCTGGAGTTCAGTCTGTGTGCTGGCACTGCAAGCATTCTCCAGGGACAGGATTGTCTCTTCTTTCTGGGGCAGAACTTTCATCAATGCTCTAAATATTGGAAAGATGTCTTTCTTTCTATTGGTATTGCTTCTGACTGTAATTACATCTGTCTACTTTTCTCCATCATGGCCCTTTAAGATAGCTATGAACTCCCCTCCAAGTTTCTCCTTGTCTTCATAATGTCTTCATAGATAGTGTGGTTTCCAGACCTTTTCTCATGTTGCTGATCCTCTCCTGGACATAATTCAGGTTTTCATGGTAGCTCTTCATAGCTAGAGACTTATCTTCCATATGTATTTTGACCATCAATAGCCAAGGATCCTCCCTAGCACTGTAAGGGCGACATGAGTTTGTTTCTCCGATAATTAGTTACATATGACATAGATTTATGGTGTGACCTCTAGAGAGTGAGCCAGGCCTCTATTTCTTTTAAAACAAAAACTGGGACAGTGGGTACATTATCGTTATTGAAATTCTAGAGTGTAGACACAGGCATAAACCCCCCTTAGGAAAAGCAGAGCACATGGGATAAACTTGAACCAAAGGATGATGCAGAGTCCTTGCGGAAGAAAAGGAACACTATCTCAGAGGCTGGCTAGAAGAAAACTTTATTGAGCAAAAATATATATTTATGTATAATAAATATATGAATATTAAATAATAAATAATATATTTATAAATATATGTTTAATAAATATATAAATAAAATAATATATTATATATAAATATATAATAAATAATAAATAAATATGTAAATAAAATAATATATTATATATTAATGTCTACTTTTCTCCATCATGGCCCTTTAAGAGAGCTATATTATATATATATTAATATATATAAATATTTATTTGTTTGTTTATTTGAATGAAGGAGAGTGGGGAGGAGAGAGGTGGAGGGAGAGGGAGAGAGAGAATCTCAAGCAGACTCCTGGCTGAGTGCGGAGCCCGACGTGGGCTTGATCTCAGGACCCTGAGATCATGACCTGAACCAAGATCAAGAGCTGGCTGCTTAAGCGACTGAGCCACCCAGGCGCCCCTGAGTGAAAATATAATTTTATCCCTAATGACAACCAACTGCTATTTTTAAATATTTCACCTACTTGATGGTTTTCAAATCCTTATCGCAGTCTTGAGAGAAAGCTATCATTATCCTTATAAAAAGGATATAACAAATATATAACAAATAAGGAATCTGGAGTCCAGAGTAGTTATGTCCATGGCCCAAGTTACACACTGAGTTAGTGGTGAAGTGGGATCCCAGGTGGGTTAACCTGATTCCGGAGACCGTGATTGTAATTCAAGTGCACCAAGCCTCTTAGATATGGCTACCTCATCTTGGGATTAATCTGGTGGTCTGGGGGCTCCCCTGAGTGTGAAGACTGAGTTTAGTGGCCTAGAGCTGGTTACAAGGACGGAATATAAGGCACTGGGACTCCTGGAGCCTGAAGTTTACTATTGACCTGCAAGGGAATTTACTGTCATGCTAGTCAAGTGACATCACTGGATCAGAGAATGACATGAGGTGCCTCATACCAGACAAACCATGAATCACCCTTTACTTACTATCTCATAAAGAACGTTAGCATTAATCATGAATTGAAAAACAAAACTGATTTGAAGGAAAAATCTCTCCTCTATCCATGCAAAAGGAAGGATCAAATCTTCATAATTAGAAATACAAAGACTTTAAAATAGGTTGCCCCAGAACTGACAACTCAGTCCGCTTTAGGAATAATAATTGGAATTATTATTCAAGCCGGTAGTTATTATGTGTTTTGTACTGTTTTAAGTGCTTTTCATGAATTAATTTACTAAATGCTCATAATAACCCCATGAACTGAGTACTGATTATTCTCCTCATTTAAAGTATGGGTAAACTGAGGCACAGATCTATATATATATACATATATTTAAAGGGACTTGTCCAAGTCACATGGTAAGTCACAGAGCTGGCTCTTGGACTCAGGTGTCTCTCGAGCTCCCATTCTCTTTGTCCCCTACATTATAGAGTCCTTCTATTTGGCATGGTAATATTTTTCAATCTCTTGCTAGATATATCCTTGGGAAAATGTTCCTGTCAGACATCAGAATAAGCCCCCACTGAACTTTAGAGCTGAACCCTATCCTGTCAAGAGAACACTCTGGTTCTGGGCTGGGAGTTTAAACCTTGAGTGTTACTAAGTGATCCCCTTCCTATTTTTTGTGTTGAAAGAAATAACCAGTGCCCAAATGGTCTTGTGTATTTCCCTAAGAAGTCCGTTCTATGGTCCCATCCATGCTATGGCTATTGTAGGAATTCTTTTCTAGAACTTATTTAATTTTCTTAATTTCACCTTTTCTTAATGGCCATCTTTTAAAAATTTCACTGACTTCAATTTCCATTAAAAAAAGAAAGACCTTCCCCTGAAAAATTATTCCTCCACATATTTAGATATTTCATTATTTGAAGAGTACTTTAAGGAATTATCTTAATGATCATAATAATTATAAAAAAACAGCAACAAGTTTCAGAAGAAATGAGTAGGGAAGTAGTTTTCACTTCAGTCTATTTGCTTTTTTCTTTCCACCTCCTTTGCCTGGGCCTATGTTTATTGAACTCCGTAGAATGCCAAGACAGCATTTGTAAAGGGGGATTTATTTAACGGTGGGTGTGTTGTACAAATGCAATAATGTGGCCCAACTCTTGTTTAATTTTGAAGGCTCTCTCCTAGACAACATTGCTCATAATGGACGATTCAAGCCAAATTATCCATTATTGTTCCCAAAGTTTACAATTAAACTATCGATCAAAACTGGCAGTGATCCCTCCAGCAGCCTGAGCATCGAAGCTGCTGAATCACATCAGGACCTGAGTGTGTGGAGGCAGGAGAAGGGGACACAAACACACAGATAGAAGACTGACAGACACGCCCTCCAAGAATCACCCTGGGATCCGGCCTTTGGTAATTTTCCTTGAGCCAAGAAACGGGCTGCAAACCATGCACATACACGTAGCGTGCGTGTATGGTTTTAATAGCCAGAGGTCCCCGCAATTTGTGACCCCTATCCCTGGCTGTAAAAATTGGAGTTTAACAGGTTCGGCTCCATAGGGAACCAACCTCAGCTTTTAGGCTCTTTCAGACACTGTAGAATGCATCTTTTCTGGGGAATTCCACAATAAAATGACTGTTATTTATCATTACAAACCTCTTTATCATTTAGTCAATAAAAGGCCTCTCTTTCTCTCACTTTTTTTCCTGTGGCGTGCTCAGAGTCAGAAATCGGTATTAGTCTCCCCTGGCCTGAAGGCAGGAGATGTCAAAATCTAAATCATGATCTACCCTGGCTTCCTGGCTAAATTGTGTATGAAGGCCTGAGGCGAAAAGGTGCACATGCTCATTATTTGAAACAGAGATTTTTCCTCTTTCTTTTAGCTTTTCTTTCTTTTCCTCTTTCTTCTTTTTACATATTGAGACATAAAATAAATACATGTATGACTGGGAAGACATCGGACATGAAACAAGGCAACAAGAACTTACCACGTCGCCTTCATATATTTTCTGATCAGGAAATAAAACAAGTGGACTGTCATTTAGACAAAAAAAGAGCAGTGGATTTCACCTCTTGAACTTTTTGCTCATAGTGGGGGGAAAAGGGTGTTTATGATTGAGTATTGGTAATAGGTAGCTTCAAAATGGAGAGCGGAACTCAAGGAAGGCAGATTTTTAGTTAAGCATTATTGGTGTGATTTTTATTTGCACAGAGAAGCAGATGCAGAGTTCCTAGTGTGGACAGGTAAGAAGGACCCATTGTTTTGCATCTGCAAACAGGTTTGGCCTCTAGGATTCCCTCACTTCCTATAGTCCCTTCTGTGGCAGCCATGTGATGTGAGGGGCTAGCATCTCAGGTCAACAGCAATGTCAAGGTTAAAGTGTCTGCAGACATAATGCGTCTGGGGTACTTCCCGCAAAGCCAAATATCCCGAGTAAGGTCGGAAGCATCACACTTGAACATAAAGTACAATTTGGTGGACTTAGACCTCCTTTTCACTGAATTGCTGTAGGAATGTGCTCTCTCCTGATTTTTGCATGTGCCAAATAAAGACAGCACTCCACAAGGGCATGGTTTGTTTGTTTCTTCATTGTCTTATTTGTTCAATGCATAATCTGAGCTCATCCTATGTGGTGGATACTGTGCCCATGATACGAATATGGCTGTGAACAAATGAGGGGTTATCCAGCACGATGAGATGGACCCAGGAAAAACTTTTAAAGACTATGGTTATATAGAGCCATGGCCAATTCTTTCATTTATAATAGGTCAATTCACAAATGAAGAAATAAAATTTCATGGTATCTCTGACGCTAAAACCTTGATATTTCCCCCTGTCTATCTAATTCCTAGAGGAAATAAAATGTAGAAATATAAAAACCGATATTTTTAGAGCTGAAAATACTTTAGAGAGACTCTTGTTCAATACTCCTATTTTATAGGGGAAGAAATTAGGGCTTCAGAGATTAAACAACAAACAAGAATTGTACATACCTTCAACTAGAAAGGGCAGGGCAGGGGCTGAAATTTGGATCCCTGTCCATATGTCCTTTACTATATCTTCAGTCTTAAGCTTTTCATATAGCACTTACTGGCCATGCATTCAAAGTTTGCTTGACAACGACAAGAAGACAGAGGGAAAATGTTTTCTCAGTGGTATCAAGTAATTGGATAAACTGTCATCATTTGCTCATCTGAGTGCTTAAAGATAAGCAAGAATGTTTGTAGATATACGGTGGCTCAGTTGAGTTCAGTTGAACTACAGAATACATTAATTTTGGGATATGTATGTATATATATGTATACGTATATGGGATAGGTATTTATATATATACACACATGTATATATATATTTTGCTTCACTTTGCTACTGAGCATGCCCCTAAAAGTATCGATGCTCACTTATTATCCTTGACACAACACAGACAGAGATTAAAAGTATCTGTTTTAGACACATGAAGAAATGTTCATCATCATTAGCCATCAGGGAGATTCAAATCAAAACCACACTGAGATACCACCTTA
>CM052886.1:113886265-113905308 GCA_028534135.1 Potos flavus
TCAATTATCATATGGTCTCACTTACGTGTGGAGCGTAAGGAAAAACATGGAGGACATTGTGAGAGGGAGGGGAGGGATGGATTTGGAGGAAATCGGAGGGGTGAAGAACCATGAGAGACTGTGAACTCAGAACAAGGGACTGAGGGGAGGGGGTGGGGAGATGGGCGAGCCTGGTGGTGGGTATTGAGGAGGGCACGTATTGCATGGAGCACTGGGTGTGGTACATAAACAATGAATCTTGTAACACTGAAAAAATAAAAGTATTTGGGGATAAAAAAAAAAAAAGGAAAAAAAAAAGGTATCTGTTTTAATTCTGGCCTTCTAGCCTTGTTTGACCAGCATGTGAGCTGCTCTTTGACATAATCCCTAGGACAGAGCAATTGTATAGGATTCAAATCTGTAAAGCAGAAGAGGCAATCCCTAGACCAACTTAGTCTTAAATAGGCCCCTGCTAATCTTTGAGGCTATCTCAACAAGTTTTGGGGATAAACAGATTACATTGTAGGAACCCAAGAGTATGCACAGCATAACTTCCATTAGGATGAAAAATGATGTGAAGTCGAACTCTTTTTCTCCCTTCTCACCAGACCATAGGACTGGCCAAAGAAAATCAACCACGGTTTAAAATTTTCCAGGTATTAATTTACTTATATTTGAAACAATGTGGAATATCTCAAAATATTTACAAAAAAAATTGCTTCTAAACCTTATATTCTCATCTCAGAGTGAAATCTTATGACAGGTTACTAACCATTTAAAAATTAGATTTTTTGTTGGTAAGGTTGCAGATGGAAGATTTAGTAGCACCTTGCTGTAGACAGCACTAAACCATTTGTCTATTCTTCTGTCCTGAGTATGATATTTAAATCAAACCTTGCCTTTAAAGCATGCAGGATCAAAAAAGAAAAATATATATATTTTTGCACCTCTCATCTTTTTTCTTTTTTGTTTTTTCATGTGATTAAGAGAAAAAGACCTTAGCTCGAGCCTGCCAGCTCTAACTTGCAAACTACAATCGGCTTTATGTACTCAGTAATTTAAAAAATTATTCAAATTGTCTCTCAAACTTACTATTAGGCCTCTTTTATCATTTAATTCTAAATCCACATCCCTTAGCCAAACCTGTTGCACAGGCACGGAGCAGTGGCTCTTCCATATAGCCAATAAATAAAAGAACTCTAAGAGTATCTATAGTTGATTTAGATGCCTGTCGCTTTGTATCATAAGAGCTTATTTCTAACTCAGATTAGCACGGGCTTCCTCCACCGCAAGTGGAGTGGTGCTTAAGTATGTGTGGTCCAGCTGCCTAATGAAGATACGTACCTAATGACAGATACGTACCTCAGAGTGGCAGATTGGACAGTGGCATTGGAGAACCTTTCTTAAAACTGATGAGTGTATTTATGGTGGGCAGTCATTAAAGTAACATGGTAACAGGGCACCTGGGTGGCTGGGTCCATTAGGCGTCTGACTCTTGGTTTCGACTCAGGTCATGATCTCAGGGTCATGAGATCAAGCCCTGCATCAGGCTCCACATTGGACATGAAGCCTGCTCAAGATTCTCTCTCCCTCTCCCTCTGCCCCTACTCCCCCACTCTCTCTTTCTCTAAAAATAAATAAATAAATAAATAAATAAATAAATAAATAAATAAATAAATGAAGTAGCATGGTGGCTTTCTGTAGTGAGGGGGCAGGGAACTGCTTCTGCCATCATGTGTGGGTGCTGGGGTATCCTGCAGAGTGACCTGGGCCCCTGGCTCTGTCTTAGTGTGCCTTGATTCCTTTTTGAGTGTGAGCTCTCTGAGAAAAGGGTGTTTAATAAGTACTTTTCAGATTAAGTCAAGCTTTGCACCTTGATGGGCAGAGGTAGACTGTTCACGCTAATCATACACTGAATCCTAATGGAGATGCTATTTGGAATATTCTATGTTCAAACTCTTTCTAATCCCAATATGTAACTTCATAAAATTGTTGATGGACCACACTTCTGAGATCGATGAACAAGGGTTGTTCATACTTCGGTTCCCAAAGATGGTAATAAATTTTAAATATTTAAAAAATACCCAGCAGGATTTTAGGTTATTATTTTGGCTAGATACATTTTACCTTATATACACATAAAATGTGCATGTGTGTTTTATTTAGAGTTCCCTTAATAATCACTACAATTTACACAATCTGGAAATTCCTTTAACATGGAATAGTTATACTTTCTGGTAAGTGCTACCATTGTACTTGATGGTTATTTTCCCTTCCAGTAAAAAGTTATGCACCCCCTCATTGCCACATGACTGATTGCCTCCCACGGACTCCAGCAGTAAGGCTTAGTCATATGACTTGCTTCGCCAATGACAAGTGAGCCAGCTGTCATATGACCCTTGTGGAAACTGGGTGAGCCATCGAGTGTTCTTGCAAATTCTCTTGCTTTTTTTCTCTGCCATGAGAACTGTATGTCCCAAATAGTGCTCCTTCAGTCCAGAATTTTAAGTTGCACAAAGAAGAACTATAAAATCTTCAGCTTCCAACATTGGACACAACTGAAAAATAAACTTTTTTCTTTTTTTAAAGATTTTATTTATTTATTTGACAGAGGGAGCGATCACAAGTAGGCAGAAAAGCAGGCAGAGGGAGAGGGGGAAGCAGGCTCCCCACTGAGCAGAGAGCCCAATGCGGGGCTCGATCCCAGGACCCTAGGATCATGACCTGAGCCAAAGGCAGAGGCTTTAACCTACTGAGCCACTCAGGCGCCCCAAATAAACAGTTGTTAAAAGCTACTCACATTTGAAGGTATTTTTTCTCCAGAAAGCAAAAAATAACTATTATCCTATTAGTATTTATTTTCAAAAAATGATAATTGGATTTTCAAGACACAGAGATACACAGAATAGATACAAAGGAGAAAAAAAATAAACAAAAAGGGTCCTTATTCTAGAGCACAGATAACCTTTGTTAATGTATATTTATAGTTTAGAAAATTCAAGATGAAAAGAAGAGTATATTTTCAATATATAATTTAATTATGTTATGGTAATACATGCTTTTTATTGTATTTCTTTAAATATGTTATGTGATTGTTATATATCACTAGCAAATTTGTCCTCGTTTTTTTATGCATAGTTTACCTGACATTACTGTGTGGTTAATATTTGAAAGAGAAACATGATGACAAATGGATATCTTACTGTGTTTATTATTTACTTTTCAAAACTGAGTATACTGCCAATGTTTATAATGTCTATATTAAGAAAACATGTTTCTCTACAAGAAAATTGAGACATTATTTTGACGTTGTTTTAATTTATTTCCTATAAGCTAAAATAAATTTCCATTCCACCATAATGGGAATGACTTTGCTTGCTTTGTTTATGTTTTGTTTTGGCAAATAATGATTTGAGATTTTGAAATTGGCCTGACACTTTATTCCAAAAGACGGGTTTCTTCAGAAAAATTTCACTGCAATTTCACACTTAACTCTTACATACAAATCTGTGGTGGATTAGAAAAGTAATGCCAGCAGAAACTCTTTCCTTGTATTTCTCCATTTTTTCACTCTTTATATCTTGCTTGTCAAGAGATATTTAATTGTGAGGGTCCATTTCATTTTCTGCGTGCATATTGCTGCATGCATGGAGTGCTAGTGTTGTAAACCTTTTGTTTTAGAATCACTGAAGGACCAGTACCTGGTGTTGATGGGCTAGGGTGATTGAGGATATTCAGAGTGTACTTTTCAGAGCCGGACTTGGTTTTTAACCATTCTACATAGAAGATATAGATGGATAGATGGATATATAGGTATAGAGATAGATATATAACATAAATAAATAAATAAATATGTATATAATAAGTTGCATGCATTTACATATATTATAAATAAATTAAGAGTGAATTTGAAAAGTTAAAGTACCTATCTTGGACTGTGATCATTCCAGATCTTGTACTTATTTTAAGCATCATCGCAGCTGATAGAAAACTCTTCCTAGAGCAGATTATTGTACTTAACATAGTGCAGTTTTCAACACTGAAAATGTCAAATTTTGTGTATATGTACCATCACTCCAAATTCCTTATAATGTCTAAAGACAAGAGCTATGTCTTTTTCATCTATTTGTGTGCATTTCTTAGCATAGTTCTTGGCTTATAGTGAGGTTTAGTTAATAAAACATTATAATTATGATAATGTGGTGTATTATTAATACAGTGGGCGAATCAGAATTACAAAGAAATCCAGAAGCTTTCCAAGTAACTTTTCACTGGGTGTGCTCCAGCAAAGTTAAGATGTTCATTTATCCAGAAAGTGGACCCCCATACTATGAGGCTGGTTAAACTAAATGACTTGTGCGGTTTCCTCCAACTGTTTTGAGTCATCTTTTCTGACTCAAGAGGTCATACATTTATTGGTAGGGATTGTGTTTTACGTTTCTTGGTGTCACTCATCTCAATTTTTCCCTAAATGGAAACTGCTCAATAAATATTGTGGAATGTAATGATAGGAGGCTTCTCAGATCAGACAAGATCAGGAATAGCACAAGGACTTGCTTGTGGGATTGAGAGGAGCTTGGCCTTCAGAAAGAATGGATGCAAAGTGGTGCCTTTCAAAGGGGTGGGCGATGGAGGTGGCGGTCTCAGGGATGCTGATCTAGAAAGGAGATTAGAAGTTTGATCTTGGACTTGTTGAAGTTGCTGCTCTGGGAGAAGACAGACAGTAGGTAACTGTGTAATGGGTATGGAGCTTATAAAGGAACTCTGGGCTACAAATCTGTAATTTGGTAGACCTGAGATCCTGTCTTGGCTCCAACACTGACTAGTTCTGTGGCCTTAGGCAAGTTATTTTACTACTGCAGATCTCAGTCCTTATCTATAAAATGGAAATAAATAATTTTGCCTACTTTTCAGAGTTGTTATAGAGATATTCTTAGAGTGCCTCCTGCACAGTATCATTTAATCATGGTTTCTTTACTATTGTAATTGTTTTCATGATTTGTTTTAATTCTAGTGAGAACTGTCCCAGTAAGGTGAGTGCAGAAACTGTATTACAGTGCTTGAAGTGACTAAGATTATTGACTGATCCTTTTAAGAAACTGAGAAATGGGGAGATAAAATAACTAGATGCAAGCAAAAGAAAACTATTTTTTTAAAGATAAAAGTAATGAGTATTTTTATACATTGAGTAAAGGTCCCAGAAGAGAGGAAAATGGTGAAGAGAAGAAGGAGTTAAGGAAGCAGTCTACTGCAGGAAGGAATGAGTGAATGAGGGGGCAGGATCCAGAGTAAATCTACAGGAATGGATTTGGTCTAGCAGGAAAGGTGAAACATTTTGGTGATGGAGGGTCAAGAGGTAGAGGCATGGGGAGTGGGGAATCGAAGTGTTTCTTAGCTTACACTGTGTTTAAAAGTTGAAAGTAAATGACCTGCCTTATTAGAATTCCAAATTTGGCCTATTTTTATTACTTTTCATGGGGAATTCCTCACTCCTTCCTTTTTAGGAGACTTGATCACACTTGATTCTCTAAATAACTTTGGAGCTAAAGGGAGGGAAGTCGATATGTTTACTCTTTTATTAGTGAAGAAAGAGCCCCAGAGAATGAATGTGACTTACGCCAGATGAGGAAGGTCCATGCCAGCTCTAACAGGACACAAATCCCTCCCACTTCTGTACTATGTACCTGCTATTTCATCCCATAATTATTTGGCTCTGATCTCACTTTGGAACCTTACTTTTTAACTCTGACTTCTGGCTTTAGCCTCTGACTCTTGTCTCCCCTCAAAGAAGCTTGGTTTTCCCTCACAGTCTTTTCCTGTCTGGCCTTCTGGATTTCACCTCTTATTTGTCTGGTCCGGTAAAGTAACTATATATTCAGTCCTACAGTATCAAAACCCAGATCTGTCACATGGCTAGATCCTTATCAGGCTGGTCTTGAGCCTCTCTCTGCTTGGTAGGGTCAAGCTGGTTTTAATTTGCAGCTAATTAAAGTCAGAAACTGAATTAAGAACTAGATCTCCTAAACCTACTGGGATCTGGGATGTTTATCATTTTAATATACATTTGTAGGTACTTGTATCAGCTAGATTTAAGGGGACAAATACCAATGGAACACTCTGCCATTTAAAGCTTCTACAATATGAATAGGACTGGGTTACTTCTACATAGAGAGTGATCTGAATGGTTAGCTGACGTTTCCTGAATTCGTTTGTACCTACCTATTTCTGAAGATAAATATTCTCACAATCTGCTTGGGCAACGAGATTGCTTTTATTTTGACTTCTTTTCTGACATCATTATCTCCACTCTCTGACATGTCTGGATTTACTTCAACTAGATGTTTTTTTGTTAAATGTTTGAATGGCTTGGTCTAAAGTGTCTCCATCCCACACTCAGGCAACACTTCCAACCAAGTCACATTCCCTGGCGTCCAAAATGGTATCATTTAAATTCTGTCTTGTATTTTCTCTGTGTGCCTGAGAACAGTCTGCTGAATCAAGTAGTATTGAAATTATTAACACATTTAGATAATATTTGTCTTAAGAAATGGTTGGTTCATTAGGCATCATGAGAAATATACAAAGAAGAGAAGTAAAAAGACTCCCAAGTCAAATTCACATCATGAGCTATACCTAAATCCCAAAGGAATGGAGAGGCTAGACCCAGAATCTATTTTAAAGACAAACTAAAATAATATGCCCTCGTGGATAAGTAGAATTAGAGCAAGAGGACCTCAGATTTTCAGAAGTATTGTAACAAAACTAAGGAACTCTAATTTTGTAGTCACATGATATTCTGAAGTTGTGAAAGTTTGGTATCTACTTTAGAAGAGAAGTTTTCTTATTCTTGCAGACAATGGCTAGATGCCAGGATACCTAATTTCTATTCCAATTGTCTTCTTATATTTTAGATGTGACTTTGGCTAACCAGCTCCCAATTGTACCGGTCATCTTGCATTATAGTTGCTGTAATAAAAGCTGCAAAAAATCCATTAAAGCTGATTGAATGTACTGTTTAAAAAATTTTTTTTGAATCCACTGATGCTTGTTTTATACTTTGTGTTTCAGATCTGGGTCTGTTCCAAATGTTCTTTTCTGTTCTTCAGTTAAAGTCACTTCTTGTTCCTTTTCCAGGAAAGAGGGAACAAACATGATTATATTGTTAAGTCTATTTCTTCACTTGACCAAATTTGCAAGATAAATGTTTGTAATATTTTTCTGATTAGAAAAGTGTGTTATAGAAGTTTTAAAAACATAGAACAAATTAAAAATAACTCATAATTCCACTTTTTGGAAGTAACATTTTTATTTATATACTTGTAGATAAATATGATGTCTTTTCTTACGGTAGAAATAAATCCTTGGGTTAGTTGAGTTTCATATTTTTATATATCACTTTTAATGATGACATAGTATTTTATCACTGTATGCTCTCTAATTTCTTTAACAATTATTGGTGACCATTTAAAAATTAATTCCTTTATAATAACTGTATGGTGGATATTCTAGTAAATATGCTTGTAATTATCTGATTAATTTCTTAGTGCAAATTCCTAATTTAATGTAAGGATTCTGTTCATAGTGTAATGGTTAAGATTTTGGGTTTTAGAGTCATACAGACTTAGATTACATATGAGCTCCACCAAAAAACAAACCAAAACAAAACAAAAACTCCCAAATCAAAACATGCCATATTATGGAAAATCTCTTCAATCTCAAACTCTCTGAGCTTTGGTTTTCTCATCTATAAAATGGGGTACTTCTGGTTACCACTGAAGATTGTTGAAGATAATAAAATGCAACATACTTATGTTTATAAATGCATTTCATAGTTGCTCCTTTCCAGGGACTGCTTAATTGTATTTCGTGTAAAATTTCAGTGAATATTTACAAGGAATCTATGAGGTAGATAGTTGAGCTTATTACATGGTCACTTAATCATCTTTATTTTAAAACATAGAATATTTAAATTTTATTATGGGTATATCATCCCAAATCTATCACGTAAATCAGGAACTCTTTGTTAAATTCATCCTTTCCCTTGACCATTATAGCATTTTCTTGCTTGACTTCTTAAATGTTCTTCTTTGCAATTGTTTGATCATGTGGCTGTTAGGTAAAGTTGCCAGATTTAGCGAGTAAGAATATACAGCCTGCCCAGTAAAGTATGAATTTCAGATACATGACAATTTTGTAAAGTATAAGTATGTCTCATTCATGCTAAAAAAGATTGTTCTTAATTTGAAATTCAGATTTAACTGGGCATTCTTTATTTTCTATGGGAACCCCACTCTTGGGACTTCACACATTCACTGCACCTTGATTTCCTTATTTTTTTCAGATGAGAGTCGTACACCAGATGCCATCGACTTGCTCTTCTTGCTCTTGACCTCTCCTCCCCCTTTATTTTATCATCCTGGATAATGAACCTTTTTTGATGAATGTCCTCAGCCTATCCAAAGAGCAAACCATTAAAAAAAGAATATCAAGTAAAATATTTATATCTCTACCTCTACTGCTATATTTATCTCCTGAACACACTAAAAATAGTATGAGGAAAGAAAACCAAAACTAAAACATCAAGACGTCCCTCCCTGGGCAGTGATGTTCTTTCTGGAAGACCAGAATAATGAGAGAACGGGCCATTTTGAAGGAGTGTGTGTTCAGATTTTATCCACCACTTGCCCTCCCGTAATGAAGGAAGGGAGCCCTGCAGATCTCAACAGATACTCAGTTTCTCCATGTGCGCTTAAAACCATAGATAGCCACATCTCTTGGTGGCAATACCAACACTCTCCTAGTCCCATGGTAGCAGTGTAGTTCCACTTACATCACAATATCCTGCCACAGCATATTCCCTGTACGCAGGCTACATTCTCCCAGAATAGAGGCCAGAAGAGCTTCGGAGTTCAGGAATTATATTTTTGCCCTGCCATTTGTCATAACTTGGAACTACGTCCCACTATTTGAGCCCAGGAAATAACTGAAAGATAAATCCTAACTGCTGTTTTTGCTGTTGTTGGCTGGTTGGTTTGCTTTCTTTTGTTTTGTTTTGCTTTAATTACTCTTTTGTCTTTGTTGTCATGTCATATATAGCATATATATTTGGCTTGGGAATTAGAAATCCTTCTTTCTGTCTTGAAGACTTCTCTTTTATCTAGGACAAAACAGTATTCTCATAAACAATTAAGAGAAGCAGCATTTAGTAAGTGACTTGGTATAACTGAGGTTGAATGATTGAATTTTCTCACTTTCTAATCAGTTCATTTGCTAACCAAAAAAATTTGCCCAATATCCTGAAGAGTCAACAGGGGTTTATTAAATGTATAAAATAATGAAGAATTCTGAACTACTTAATGGTAACAGATAAGAAATAAACAAGATGCATCAATTTATAAATCTAATGGCACTTATTTTTTTCTGATGATGCATTTCGTACATGTACATTAAAAATATGGGAAATATGAATGCTAACTGATAAATGTAGAAGAAATAATGAAATTACAAAACTGCCAGTGGGCAACTATTTTAGAAATATTTGATTCAGAACAGGAAATGTCAATGGGTGTTAAAACGAGTGGGTAATTCTGATGAGAAACATGATATTTATATGTCAAATAGTTCAAAATATATCAAAATATTGCTCTAGACCACACTTGTTAATTAAAAAGGAAAAATACCAAATTTACCATGGAGAAAACTAGCATACACCTCCTTAACCAAATAATTACAGTTGAAGTCACCAGAAATGGGAACATTTGACATCACGTGACTCTTGAGATACTACATTGAGAAGGACCCAGTGTCACAATGATTTTGTATTCTCTTGCTTCTTTTTGTACCCTTCTCGCATCTTTTAACATGTTTTAGTTAAATGTTCCCACATAAGGATACAGTGTATACAAATTTTGTTCTAGTTTCATAGGTGAAAATGGTGTATCTTATTAATTCAATGTAATGTATTTAATGTAAATAATAGCTAATGTCTATTGGTTGTATTTATTATTTGCAAGTTGCCTTTTTATGTCTTTTGCTTATTTTTCTTTGGAAATGTTGGTGACTTTCCTATTAATTCCTGTAAGTTATTTTTAGAAATTTGTTACAAATAAGTTGTATTCTTATGGACTTGACTTGCTTTTGATTCTTTTGTATGTGGCTCATGATTTGCTGAATGAAGAATCACAAGTTTTTGCTCTTGCATTTGATGCTGAAAATATATATAAATATACAAACAGTAGCTCCTTTCTTTGGGATCGGCAAATCCACTGATGATAAGCCTGGTGATCTCTCTGCAGTTATCTGAAAGCCACTGAGGAAGGAGATTGGTTATCTTCATCTTAGAGGCTCATTTCCCAAGCTAAGAGAACAAAAAGAAACAAAAAATAAAAAAAAAAACTAACCAACGAAGCACGCACACGGTAACAATAAACCTCACCACCACAACTGACAACTTTGTGTTTCTCTGAGCTCTTTTGGCCTGTGTGTGTGTCTTTTGTTTTGTTTTTCCACTGTATCTTTCATTCTAGCTTGTTTTTTTCTTATGTATTGGTAGATAGGTGTTTACAAACTGATGACTAGCCTATGGAAGGGAGTGTAAGCTCCAAGAAGGCCAGATCCTCTCCTGTTTCTATCTGTGTTCTCAGTATTCAGTGCCTAGCACATTGTAGGCACTGAATGCTGATTGAATTAATAATCAAGGGCATGCTGCCCCCAGAATGATGAAGAAAGACATCTGGGAGAGAAGATTTTCTGAAAAGCAAGAGGAACTAAAGAGAGATGCAGAAAGGTGACAAAGAGAATCTTGACAATTATGCCTCAAGTCAACTCTACTCACAAGTTTTAACAAGATTTTCTTTCACTGCCCAAATTCCTAGGATTCTATTTCTAATATTTTTGTTTTGTGCAAATAGGTTCCACTTGGGAGAGGGAGAAAATTCACTTGAATAACAATGAAGAGACTTTAATAGAAGATAGTTTGGCTCAGGCTTTACTCTAATTTATTTATGGCCCCATGGGATCATCCTTATAAATTATTCCATATCTCTCCTCTGTCCTTTTTATAAGGTAACTTTTGTCAAAAATACACAGTTTTACAAACTTCACAGATTTCCATCTCAATCAATTTATTTTTATAAAACTGTAGCTCATGCACAGATTATATCGACAGTTATAGGTTGGGCATCTGTCGTCGAGTACACAGAAGAGGCCAGTCTCATAAAAATAACCTTGGAATGGGGTCACCAAACTTGGCCCTGAGGAAAGGAAGCAAACACTGGCCTAAGCACCAAACAGCCCAGAATCCTTCTTGGGAAGAGAATGTACCTATTATCTCAGAAAATCCCTTACTGGGCTTAAATGGTTATGGCAGAAATGGACTCCCTCCTCTACAGCTGCATTCCAGGACATTCTGGACAAGAGAAGCTAGTTTGCTTTAGGTCAGAGAGTAAGAGGAGCTTTTGATAGGGGCTGGGAGATCTGAGGGAAATTACCTTCATAGGACTAGTGAACGACAAGAAAATGCTATTGAGACCTAAGACCTAGCATGTTCAGAGGAAACAGGGAACACAAGTGACATGAGAACATCAAGTCCACCGGTTCACTGTTTCCCGTGTTCCAGACATTTTTCGGAACACTCTGAATGCACCGCTAATTGAACCCCTGAATAATCCTATTTCTTAGCTAATATTATTTCCCTTTTATAGATAAGAAAACCAAGGCATACAGAATTTAAGCAACTTGTATAAATTACACAGCTATAAATGGCGTATTACAGATTCGAACACAATCTGACTTTGGAAACTTGCTTTTAAACCACTATGCTATATTGCTCTGAGCCATCAGCTATAATCTTGGAGAGAACATTAATTCTCCCACTGTGCACGGGATGGTGACTGTAGTTATTTTATTTTGTTTTTAAAGGGTTGCATGACTCCAAATGTCTGGCGGGCTTGGGACTGTCCAAAGAGTATATAATCAGGTTATGCATAGATTTATATATTTAACTATTAATTAACCGGTGCTCTCAACTATTCTATAAGCTCTGCCCCCTGTATTAAAATACAATCACTGTGAACCAAACACAGGGATGTTCAGTTATTTATTATCCAGTCTTTAATATGGGTAAGGGCTGAGAGAAAATTTCATTATATGATTTATTTTGTCTTATTAGGTGTCTCTCTCATCCCACCCTGAAAAAGCAGCTTAGAGGAAACTCAGGGATCCTAGAAGGTTAGTGAATTGTATCAGAATGAGTAACAGAATCAAGAGCTCCGTGTATAACTTGGCTCTCCCACTTATATTTGACTAATATTCACAATGCCAGTTGTCTCCTTGGTGTATTTTTGGAAGTCCTTTATGCATCCCAAACCCATAGATATAAATGCCCATCAACACTTTATGCCATTGCTCTTCAATATGTTTCTTTAACTCTCCTCTTTTTTAATTCAAGCACCACCCTCTACCTAATCACCCAAATGAAAATCTTGAGCCCTACTGATGTTACCTCTGTATCTTCTGTCAATGTGTCACGCTATCTTCATTTCCATTCTCACTGCTCTTATTCTGCACCTGGGGGACTGAACCAGGCTCTGAATGGGGCAGCATGACTTTAGGCTAGCCCTCTTCAAATCCAACCTCTGCTCTACACCACTCTACTCTTCTCCTACACCTACTGAAGGAACAGAAATGGCCTGTCTACTTCCATGCTGAACTATCTAGTGTCTGCCGTTGCAGAGTCCAAGCAACTTACCATGGTATCTACAACTTTCCATAGTCAGGCCCTTGCTGTCTGTGCAATCTAGTGTCTAGGAGGTGGTAAGTGCTCAAGAAATTGTCATGAATCATTAAAATAAAATGATCACAAATGAGTCACTTCCCCTTCCAGATCTCATTGGATTAAAAATAAATAAAAAATTACCATTATATATGGCAAATAATATCCTGCTTAAGATTGTAAATAATATGTCATTTCCAAAATCCTCTTTGTCTAAGTTTATGTATTTGAATGTTCAAGTGATGAGACATATTTGTCACTTTTATCCCATTTGCTTATAATTTTAAGTTTTACCAATCACAATCTCCAACTCATGTGTGTTTACATTTATTTAGTGGTATCAAACTCCTCCTTATATTTGGTTTTTGAACAAGTGTATAGACACTTCCAAATCAAATGATTGTAATGAAGAGCTTAAGTTGATGTCTTTGAAGATGGAAAACTGGTTGGCATTTGAGATTTTAAAATGCAACAATATCCATTTGAAAGCAATGTTAGTAACCTGTTGCACTCATATGCCCATTAGTACCATGAGCTTGTAGAGTTTGGAAGCACACTGATTTGGTTAAAATATAGAATCAGCCATTCATCACCAAGTTGATTTTTGCAAGTTACAAACATAAGAAGACATACATTATCCTTATTTTTGAGCTAGGAATAGTAGTACCTCTTTTTCAAGATTATGCTAGGCATTAAAGGTGATTCCTATAAAGTGCATAGCATGGCCCCTAGTAGCTCTACTATAATGTTGATAATGATATGCTAGTGATGCCAGTGCTGGTGATGCTGTTGCTGGTGGCAATGGTGGTGGTGATAATGACGGTGGTGGTGATGGTAGTGATGGTGGTGGTAATGATGCTAGTGGTGGTGGTGATGGTGGTGGTGATGATGGTGATGATGTTGGTGATGGTGATGGTGGTGGTGGTGATGAAGCTGGTGGTGGTGGTGATGGTGGTGGTAATGGTGGTGATGGTGTCGGTGATGGTGATGGTGGTGATGATGTTGGTGGTGGTGATGATGCTGGTGGTGGTGATGATGGTTGTGATAATGCTGGTGGTGGTGGTGGTGATGATGGTGGTGATGGTGGTGATGGTGATGGTGGTGGTGATGGTGATGATGATGGTGATGATGGTGGTGGTGATGGTAGTGATGGTGGTGGTGATGATGGTAGTGATGGTGGTGGTGATGCTAGTGGTGGTGGTGATGGTGGTGGTGATCATGCTAGTGGTGGTGGTGATGGTGCTGGTGATGGTGGTTATAATGCCGGTGGTGGTAGTGGTGACGGTGGTGGTGATGGTGGTGGTGATGATGTTGGTGGTGATGGTGATGGTGGTGGTAATGGTGGTGATGATGTTGGTGATGGTGCTGGTGGTGATGGTGGTGGTGGGGATGATGGTTTTGGTGGGGATGATGCTGGTGATAATGCTGGTGGTGGTGATGGTGGTGATGGTGGTGATGATGTCGGTGGTGGTGATGATGCTGGCAGTGGTGGTGGCCTTTCCTACTTCTGGGCCTTTGCATATGGCTTTATCTCTGTTAAATGGAGCTCCCCCCTTCCATGAACTATCATGTCCTCCTCCATCTTTCTTCACCTAAATCCTACTCTTTAAATGTGAGGTTTCAGTCTGACATCATGTTCTCGGAAAAGCAACTCCTACCTCCTCAAAGAAACGAAGTACCCCTATCATAATCTCTCTTGGCAAGCACCATGAACTTTTCTTTCACAAATGTAATCGATTTATTATTTACAAAATATTACCATGAACTCTCCTTCAATGTGATTGTGGTCCAGTGTATTCACCTTATTTCTGTATCTGTACAGCTTAGCACTCTGCCTGACCTAATTCTAGTCCCTCAATAAGTATCTGTTGTATGAATAACATAAAGACAGGGAATGACAAGGACTACCAACTGAAATCATGGTGAAAGGGAAACATGGCCGCTTGAACGTAATTCAGGGAGTTGAAACAAGTGACTATTTTGTCTGCAGTTTAAAGAGCATCCCCAAAGTGAGAACCATGTTAAGTAAGATACAGAAGTTTTGCAGAATCTATATAAACGGAGTCTCTGGGCACCTGGGTGGCCCAGTCGATGAAGCATCTGGTTCTTGATTTCAGCTCAGGTCACGATCTCAGCGTCCTAGGATGGACCCCTGAGTTGGGGTCCATGCATAGCAGGGAGTCTCCTTGAGGATTTTCTTCCTCTGCCCCTCCCCTCACTCCCCCATGCGCATGTTCTCTCTCTCTTTCAAATAAACAAATAAATCTTAAAAAAAAAAGAGTCTCAAATCAAATACATTACTAAAGGTATATTGTTAAGGAAAAAAAAGGAAAAAAAAAAGAAATAGCAGAGAAATGAAGAAAAATAATTAAAAAGAGCCTCTCCCGATGGTTCTTTTTTGGTTTTGGTGGGCTTCAGCAGGTGGAAGTGTCCCCTAGATAATGAGGGTGACTGAGTGACATTGGGGCATTGCTGGGCACCGACGAATCCCTCGATACTTTACTATCTGAGGCCACAGTCGCTGTGCAGGACAAGAAAGGCCCATAAAGATGACATGTTTGCTTGGCGGCTCCCTGTTGGGGCTCCAATGTATTACCTGGATCTAATTATCTCATCTCCAGCTGACAGAGGGGCTTCCAAGGAACCTTTCCATCACGGCTGCCTCAGCCCAGCTTCCAGGGGGCTGTCTAAGAGCTTGATATATTTTTGGATCCCCTGCTCATTGGATGAACAAGCCGAAGCAAATCATGTATTGACCTCAAAGCATTTATAAACTGTAGAACATTATATTCTCATCAGAGCCATAGGGGCAGTAAACTATAGTTTCTCTGCTGTGAAACATGATTTTGCTTATGCACTGTGTTACTGGGCTCGTACCTAAACAATAATACATCATTTGTGGCACATGTCGCCTTCTTTATTGAAAGGCAAAACAAAGAGTTGAGGACAAAAATCATTACTTCTTTAGCAATTTTTCACAAAATGCTTTTCTTTTGTACTTGACACACAGATGGGACATTGCACTGTGAGGGAAATGATGTATGGCGGCGTGACAAATTTCATTTCCTTTCTAAAACCGGAATCAGAAGGATGCACAGATTTGGAAAAGTTGTGTTTCTTTAAAAAATAATAATAAAATAAGCTTTAAAAAAGGAGTGGGGGGGGGCTTTTGTGGGTCTCCCTGAGAAAGCATTTGTATGCTTTAATAGACTTGTCGGGTATTGATCAAAGTGCTTAAATGAAAATATTGGTACCAATAAACTGGCTCGTGCAAGAGCTTTTGTATTATCTTGGAAAGATCACCTAGGACAGAGGCTGGAATGAAGAGTGTGCTGCAGCCAGGTAGGAACTGGACAGACAAAGGCAAGAGACCCAGAATCAGCTCCTTTGGGTCCAGGAAAAGTTTTATGCGTGAACTTTCTGAGCAGTAGAAGAAATAAGGCAGCTGCTCTCGGTTCTTCCTCTTCCTTCTCTTTTTTTTTTCTCTACTTCATCCTCAAATGTTTCTCAAAGCTTGTCGACCTACCACCTGCTTCTAAGTCCCTGGGGGGTGCGTCTTTAAATACAAGGTTCCCGGCCCCACAGCTATGCTCCCGAATTGGACCCTGTGGAGGCAGGGAGGGGGTGATGTGCATATTCATGCTTCCAGCAGACGGGTTTCTGCCCTTCCATATCTCCATGGGAATCACTGTCCACACGTCTCATCTCAGGCTGCTGTGAGAAGTACTCACGATGAATATCTAGCATGCAAAGGACTAAACTTCCTCTTCTGATTTCTTTCCCCTCAGGGTCCCTTCCCCTCAGTGTCTTACTGTGTGACTTTTCAAAAGTATTCATAGCTACGATAATTTATAGTGCCTCTCTTCCTGATACCACGGCTGCATTGTAGCAGATCTTTTTGTCCCTTAATTCATCGTTTTTCAAATTATGTTAGGCATTTCTTTTTTTTTAAGATTTTATTTATTTGAGAGACCCCGTGCTGAAGTGGGGGGAGGGGCAGATGGAGAGGGAGAGGCAGACCCCCCACTGAGCAGGGAGCTGTTGGTCCAGGGGCTCAATCCCAGGACCCTGAGATCATGACCCCAGCTGAAATCAAGAGTCCGTCACTTAACCGACTGAGCCATTCAGGGGCCCCTATGTTAAGCATTTCTTTAAAAAATAAATAAATAAAGGGTTTGAAAAGATTTAAGAAATGATGGGTTAAACTTAGTGAAATATCTGGGCCACAGATATTGTTAGGGCCTTTAATATAGGTACATAGGCCGGGAATCTTCAAATGGGGGCTTCTTAAATGTACTTAATAGGAAACTTCTTTGTCCTGAAGAATTTCGTGGAATTTGTATTTCGAAGAACAAACTGGAAAATACTGCCTAACTCATTAGGCATATTAAAGGGGACATGGGGATCCTGGAAGCATTGTGGCAGATGAGCTGTGGCATAAGGGACGTTCGATGGCTGTTAAATGTTATCATCTATGTGACTATTACACTCACAGAGCATTCTGTATTTATGGAGGAAAAGCAGTCTGATAACTGAGGAATGAAGAATATGTGTGTCTTAGTCCGTTTGCACTGCTGTAACAAAAATATTATACACTGGGTGGCTTATAAGTAACAGAAATTTATTTCTTACAGTTCCAGAGGCTGGAAGGTCCGGGATGAAGTCACTGGGAGATTTGGTAAGGACACACTTCCTGGTTCATGACTGGCTCTTTTCTGGCTGTGTCCTCACATGGCAGAAGGGGTGGGGGAGCTATAAGGCACTATAAGCTATAAGGGCACTAATCCCATTCACAAAGGCTCCACCTTCATGACCTAATCACCTCCCAAAGACGCCCCCCCCCATACCATCACGTTGGGGATTAGGTTTCTATGTATGACTTTGGGAGAGACATAAATATTTGGTCTCTAGCAACATGTTTGAGAATTTAATATTTATACCAAATGGATCCACCTCATCAGAAAATATTTTCTGGGCAATATTGTATTTGTTAAAAAAAAGAGTTAGTACCATATATCTAAATAATATGTCTATAATATTTAAGCTCTTATTATTCTCTTGTTATTCCTAAACATTTTATCACTCAGATTATGAAAAAGACAATGGTTTTTTAAAACACCATTATAGGGGCACCTGGGTGGCTCAGTTGGTTAAGCCACTAACTTTGGCTCAGGTCATGATCCCGGAGTCCCGGGATCGAGTCCCACATCGGGATCCCAGCTCCGCGGGGAGTCTGCTTCTCCCTCTGACCTTCTCCCCTCTCATGCTCTCTCTCTCTCTTTCTCAAATAAATAAATAAAATCTTAAAAAAAAAATAAACACCATTATAAACACTGGTGACTTTGAGTATATTTATCCTGTCTCTGGGATGCTCCTGCCAATCATGGCTAGCAATGATCTCAGTGGTTCCTAACCATCTTGAGGTCATCATGGACTCTTTTGAGATTTCTTATAGCAAGGGGACCTCTTCTCCCTAACCTTTACAAATTCAGATGCAGGGAAAATTTCCCACTGTAGTTTCTAGTGCTCTATGACTCCTCTGAAGGAAATCCCAAGTGCCTTAAAGGCATCTTCACAGAGGATCCTTGGGCCAGCATCTCTCCCAGAGTCCTTTCTGCAATAATGTTCTGTGATTCTCTAACTTGGCAAAATCTGTGTACTTCCTCTCAGATGTCTTCCTTTTTTCCTTCCTTTGTGCAGTTTCTGTATCTATAAAAGTTCAGTTATAACAACTGGTTAAAACTTCAAGAGGACTCTATAACTCCTTTATATTAGAAAACACAGCACTATCTTTCCACTTATCCAGAGCTGTTAATAGCCATTTCTTCTGGGTAGTTAGGGTTCATAGTTAGGGACTGACTTATGGTGGTCATAAACAATGAAAACATTTTGCAACAATTGGTATAGAGAGACTATTTTTTGGAACTGTCAAAAGTGCATGGAATCAGCTATCCACGTTAAAAACATAAGCCATTGTTCTACTTGGGATGCAACACAATAAAATTGTAAATCTTTCATCAAAATTGAAATGACAAACTGCTATAACCACATACAATCATCTGTGCACCATTCCCCCTAACATTTTTTTCAGTACATTTTATTTTTTAGAGCAGTTTTGGGTTCACAGAAAATTTAAGCAAAAAAATACAGAGTTCCCATATACTCCTGGCCCAGCTTCCCTCACTATCAAAATCCCATGCCAGAGTGTTACCTTTATTGTAATCAATGAACCTCCATTGACACATCATAATCACCCAAAGTCCATAGTTTACTTTAGCATTCACTCTTGGTG
>CM052886.1:113905408-113926793 GCA_028534135.1 Potos flavus
TTTAATAAGGGTATAATGACATACAACCACCATCACAGTGTCACACGGTATAGTTTCACTGCCCTGAGAATCTTCTATTCATCCCCCGCTTTCCTCAACCCCTGGCCACCGATGATCTTTTTTGCCTTTCCCCAAGTGCCATATAGCTGGAATTATACAATATGTAGCCTCTTCACACTAGTTTTCTTCATTTAGTAAGGGACATGAAGGTATCCTCTGTGTCCTTTCATTTCCTTTTGGTGCTGAAAATACTCCATTGTTTGGATATACCCCAGCTTATTTATCCATTCACTTACTGAAGAATAGCTTTGTTGCTTCCATGTCTTTCTTGGGGAGATGTCTTGTGCAGGACTTTTGCTCATTTTTAATCAGGTTTTTTTTTGTATTGTTTTCTTATTGTTGAGTTTTAAAAATTCCTTATATTTTTTGGATAACAGTCTTTTTTCAGATATATCTTTCAATTATTTTCTCCCAGTCTGCAGCTAGTCTTTTCATGCTTTTGATCCTACAACATGTGAGTCATGCCATGCTAATGGCGATGGAACATTTGTAGTGATGTTTTGCCGTTCTTGATAGAGTCTGAGGCACAGAGAAGGCTATGCTTTATTTTTGTCATTTCAATTTCACTTTGAAAGGAAAGATTTATTTTTTCAATAAGTGAAAACCAAAAATACAGTGATTATAATTATCTCTGAAGTGTTCCAGAAAAAAAAGAAAACTAAGATCTTTAATAACTTGAAGGATATATCCAAAATAACTTAAAGAGATATTTCTTCTTTTAAAGAGACTATATATATTTCTTCCTTGACTAAAAAAAAAATGCACACGTGTGTGTGTATGTATGTGCGTAAACACACACACACAAACGCGTGTGCGCGCACACACACACACACACACATATATAGTCTACAAGGTCCTTTGAAATAGGGCTTTCCTCTGCATAGCTCCAAAACTAGAACTTTTGGATCCTAGCTTGAAATGTGAGAGCCTGCTCCCAAGTATACTATTAACCATGGTTTATTGCTTTGGGATGAACATTACATATAATCTTTCCTTTTCTTCATTTTAAAGAAAGTATCTACAGCATGGACAAAGCAAATGAAAAGAATTATGCTAGAATCTCGTGGATTGCAATTTTTTTTCATACTCCAAGTAGAAAACTAATAGAATGGAATTATTAAACTAAGATTCATCCTAATTGGTCATTTTGGCATTGACTCTGCTTTAACTATTTGAAATAAGCGATGTTCTATCTGACAAATCTAAAAAAACCCGGATGTAGTTTAACAGTGCACAAAAAAGATGAGAGTCAATGTTATGTTCTTTTCCGATCCGAGTTTAGAAGAACATTTCAGGGTATGTGGCATATGGTTTAGTGTCAGGCATTGCAAGTATATTGATCACGTAGACACTTTGCTATGGCTTTTGCAGGATTCCTGGTTCTAAGTGTGCAAAATTTGCTTTCCACATCCATTTATTTTGGTGTCATGGACCATTGCGGTCAGGTATCTTGCCTCATCTACTCATCAGAGCTTTCAAGCCTATATCAGTGGAAGTAGGAATGCATTATTGGCTCAGTCACTTGGAAATGCCTCTAGCACCTGAATGGTCAACTGTGCCAAATACAGCCTCTCTTTAATCCTTGCATGAAGGTGTGTATAAAGTCATTGGAGATTTTCTCTTTTTTTTCTCTCTCTCTTTCAAGTTCCTACTTTACTTTTATCTTTGTCACATTTATTCCAGATTTATTGTTTCCAAATGTTGCTCTTGGAATGCCATCATTGATTAAAATAGAAGAAATACCCTGCTTAAGAGTATATTTAAAGATGAATCTAAAAAACACATTTAGTATTATTTTTGCCATAAACAGGTTATATTTATAAAATAAATGAAAATGCCATGAGCCTTGGCCAGAAAACACATGCCATTTGCACAAGTAGAAAGCATTTCTTCTTCTTCTGTGTTTTTTTTTTTTGAAATATTAAAATGTGAACATTTCTTGTCTAATTCATGGTCCCGCTATTGAGCTGCGTATGGTTCGGTTAAGATAAAATGTATACTTATTGTTCTTTTATATATCAGTTAATAAAAAATTAAAGCCATTAAGACTGTAGCATCTAGACGAGAGAGAACGATATTTTTTTAATGTCACACTCAAAACCACATCTCTTTTAATCAACATCTGTTCTGTGTTAAGCTGCCTATAAAATCTGGTGCCCTGTTGACAGTGGAAGATGAAAACAAACAAACAGGAAAACTACAAAAGGCATGGTATTAACATCAAAGCAGGAAACCCCTGTTCTCTTTCTTTGGCATTTGAAAAACTTCTTTATTTTGACCCTAAACAATTGGATTTTCTCCCCACCGATCTTGGATCTTGATTTTGGAGCTGTGGATTAAGAAGACTTGGATGTGTGCTAAAACCTGAGACTAGAGGGAACTGACAATGGAACAAGGAACTGTTTGACCACATTCAACCACTCGCGATCCTGAATCCTCCTTCATTGTTTGGGGCAATCGGAAAACAGCCGCTCATTTGTTTGCAGGTTAAATTCATGCTCTTTAGTTGCAATAATGGGTACCATGCAGAAGGCAAACTGATCCCAGCCGTTAAGTCTTATAACCCTGCAAATAAAGCAGTCCAAAGGTTTGGGATTATGAAGAAGAAAAGAGAAAGCTCTTGGATTTTATTTTATTTTATTTTATTTTATTTTATTTTATTTTATTTTTCTTGTGGATACTGGAACTTCAGAACATCTCTCCTTTTTTCTCTTGTCACTTGGGAATGGAGAGCTAGATTTATCTTAATACTTGATGACTAGCTGTGTCTATACTAAAAACAAAATAAAATGAACACATGGATTGTCCCACATTAGTGTTGCCGAGTATGGATATGTCTGCTGTATGAAGATTGTACTCATTAATGCCTAACATGGAGTAGTTTGCTGTTGATTTATTAACTCATCAGCATGTACTATTAGCCAGGTGCTCGGTACAGAGGTAAACAAATTTCAGTATCTGGCCTCATGAAGCTTGTGCGAGAAAATGAACTAGCCACTAACCACTCCCACCAAGGGCAGCAACAACAAAAGCATTTCTGTCCAGGCTATGGGAAGGTGTTGAGAAGATTTTTCCTTCTAATCATGATGTTTTTCAGAGGTAGTACATTCTTGTCTCACCATATGACTGAGGGATTAGGGATTCACATAGGAGGTACGGGAGGATACATTAGCCACTAAAGAGTATAACACATAGTGCATTTTTTTCCCCAAAAATATATGTTTTGAGAAATTAATTTCCTTTTTTGAAACTTTACATTTCACTACTCATTGATGAGATTGAATCCAACTCTAAATACTTGCACAACACTCCCCATAAATGCCATTTCTAACAAACCAAATTTGTTCCTCTTAGGATCACTCAATTCTAAGGCCATTTTTTTCTCCTTTTCTAACTTCTTCCAAGTCTCTTTTGTAAAGACTGCTGTAGATTGCCAATAGGAAGGCTGTGGTGAACTCAGGATCTTAGTATCTTTTTTTTCAAAGAAATCCAAGAGAGCTTCCTGGAGGAGAGCTGTGGGTGTCCATTAGACATAGGAGTGGGAGAACAGAACTTAGAGCGCCACTTCCAACACTCTTTTCTCCTATAGCTTATGTCTTTTCCTCTTTTCTCCTGGGATGAAATTCGTTCTTCTTATCTAGTACATATCTATCATCAACATGAATTTGAGAGAAAACCATGGAAGAAGAGAATTTTTGGGGCCAGGAGAGGTAGTCAGGAAAATCAAAGAAGGAAGAACACCTCCATATTTCGTAGGGAAGTTGGTAGGTGGCAAAAGAAGGGGAATGAAAGGTCAGAGGCATTCTGCATTGTTTTATTCACATGTTTCTTGGATTTCGTCCTTGATCTGGATCACTAATGGACTAATGGTACAGTTGAACTAGTTCACCTTCACTGATTTCGTGTTGTGCAGCTTCGTGCCGGTAGGCGGTGAGTTTGGGTGCTGTCAGAATAGTGACTGAAGAGGAGAAAGGAGGAGAAGAATTTCACAGACCCTTAAGAGTCACTGGTATGGGACCGATAAAAGTCACCTATTCAAGACCAATAGCTGTAACTGAAGTAACTGCACCAATCCTTCGGGATTTTTAAGCTACTTTTTAAAATCACTGACCTCGAAGTTTATTGACTTCCGGATGCACTGGAGTCACACTCCGGCAGCTGCATTCACATTGTTCATGGAGGATGAGTCCGAGGAGCCCCTCAGCCACACGAAACGATGTTTCTTTGTGAGGGGTTTAGTTTCAGATCTTTCACGTAAAGTTCCAAGTTTGAGAACAGAAGAGATTATTTTACAGTAGCTCTTATTTATCATAAAAGGAAAGGAATTTAGTTCTGTGAAGACTATAGATAACGGATAAAGATGCAGATAAAAATAGATATAAAGAGAGTATGTACGCTAAATGTGAAAAATATCCAACCTGCGTTCACCTTTTTCACCTGTGTATAAAACCCAGTGTCCTTCCCAGTTATTCTGAAAATTATGCAGCTTGTACAACTCCTCATTAATAAAGGTTCAGGAATACTTAAAGTCAGTGTGAATAGCAAAAATCCCCTAGTGAAACAGAAGCCACGTATCCACTTATTTCTCACTCATGCAATGCATTTAATTTTTAAAACAGTCTATTTCTCCTCACTTGTTTCCCTGCCTGCTGAATTCCTGTCTCTGCTGCCTCTTCTTGATATCTTTCCTCACTTCTCTTTTTCTGTGTTCTCATTAATAAAACAATGGCTATTAGGCAGCCACAGGATGCGCAAAGTCGCATTCTAGCCTCACAACCCGCATTAAGAAGGTATCAACAATAGTAATTTTTATAAGCCAATATTGCAAAGGAAAATGCTACATTGTTGCATTGTATGTATAGTGTGACAGTCTATATGTTATAGTGTAGAAATTCTTTCTCATTTCTCTCTCTCTCTAATATATATTTATCCATATGTATATTTTATAATATATCGATAAGCCTATGCAAGATTATAGCACTCAATGGGTGAGAATACCCAAGAGTTTTTCCCTCTTAATGGGACTCAGATAAGCCCCTTTCTGAGGTAATCCATTTTCCTTCATGCTATTTAAAAATAAAACAAGGTACATTTTTAAATTATGCACTTGAAGGCGATATTCAGCGGGCTGCTTAATATTCAGAGGGGATTTCTGCGATCCACCCTGTCGCTGCCATTCCTGCCCTCTCTCCGCAGTACAAGAAAACACTGTTATTTACCCTGGGACACAGGTGACTGAACTTATAAAAATCACTACAAGACAAGATGTATTGAGGCCTGGCATGGAATGACAAATTCTGGTGAGGTTCACCAAGAAGAGACATATTGATTCTTAAATGATTAATAAGGAGAATATAATTGTATTTCATTAAGATGGATGGGATTTCATTTAGTCTGTCTTCTCCCTTTCCACTTCAGATGCGAGAGGAAATCAAGTCATCATCAATGGCACCTCATGTTAGCCTGCCATGGCAACAAGCTCATTGATTGAGTAAAAGAACTTTCAGATACACTAGCTGGTCTTTAATGGGCTGCTGAAGGCACAGATAACACCGTCAAAGGAGCCGACCGAGTTTCCACGGATATATAAAGAAAGATGGGAAATTCACAGGGAGATTTCTCAATGGTTCCTAACAGAGTTAAGCCCTTTTACAAATCTGAGGGCAGACTACAAAATGATACCTGCTTCATTCATTTGGTTATAGCTCTGAAGTGGGGGGAGGGAGGAGGATTTGTCCTGGAGCATGATCAAGTCTATGGATGAGCAGAGCGCTCTGCACTAGGACTTTAAGTTACACTTGTATCATAATAATAGCTAAGGTATTTAGTACGTGCAGGATTTTCTTTGTCTGTGCATTACCTCCATTACTTTGCAAAACAGTCCCCGGTGCAGGGAACTGCAAATATCACCACTTACTGATGAGAATGTTGAGGTTCAGAGTGACTTCCATGTCAAAGGGTCAGATTCAGCCCTGAACCCATTATACTTTGATCCTGTTTTTATTTATTTTTTGTGTATATATATTTTAATATATGTATATTTATTATTAATTATTAAATATAATGACTATTAATATATAAAATACATTTAATATATTATTTTTGTATACATATTTAAATATTATTTTATTTAAATTTGATTAATTAACATATAGTGTATTATTAGTCTCAGAGGTAGAGTTCAGTGATTCATCGGTTACATACAACACCCAGTGCTCATCACATCCCGTGCCCTCCTTCATGCCCGTCACCCAGTTACCCTATCCTCCCACCCACCTCTCCTCCAGCAACCCTCAGTTTGTTTCCTAGAATTGAGTCTCTTATGGTTTGTCTCCCCCTCTGATTTTGTCTTACTGTTTTTCCCCCTCACGTTTTTAAAGTAACTCTCGGTTTTCTTGCAAGGCCTTTTCGAGTGTGAAAAAACTAATCTGAGGGCAGCAACATAGTGACTAAATGTGTCTATTCTGGAGCCAGACTCTCTGAGACTCAGGCCAGCTCTGCCACTTAACAGCTGCGTAAACTAATAGGTTGCCTACGCTCCTGTGCCTCCCTCTCTTCATCTGTGTAATGGGACTGTCCCCAGGCTTGAATAAGTTAATGTCTGGAAAGACCTGTAAGAGTGCAAGACCTATGAGCACATGCCTGGGTTGGACAGTGGCCCAACAGGACGAGATCCCTGTGACAACCACCTTTCAAGCCCAGCTTCCCCTGTTCCAAAGCAAATCCCGAGGCCAGGTCCAAGTTCAATGTGGAGAGGAAATGCATTCTATCCACTGCAGGCGGGACGGCAAGAATATTTGCTGAACAATAATCCAAACTATCTGATGGCTTAACCTTACAGAACTCGATTTTGGCTTCCGTGAAAGTTAAAAAGGAGTCACCATCACAGCGTGTGTGACAGGTACATGGAGATAAAGCACATACATGGCTCAGCTCTGTGCCTGGGGTATGGTAAGTACCCCAAAATGTTAGCTCATTACTATCATTACTGCCATTATTATAGACACAGCAAAGTAATTACTATTATGATAGTAAAATAAAAAGATCTACCTACTCCCAAATTCTATTTCACGAGAGAATCACCACACGGAGCCTCTACGGTTTCAAAGAACTTTCAAAGAATTAGCATATGATAAGATATACTCAGTGGCAAAACTGAATGGAATATACTACGATAATTTGATGATGTGCATGATATTTGGAATTCCTCAATTATCATTGTACTTCGCATATTCAAAAGTATAACTTGATGGAGATGTTCAGTACATGAAATGCTGCCGAGGCCAGCCTGTAGTGGAAACGGACAGTTTTCCAGATTCTCTTAAAGGATAGTATAATAATAAACACAGAAGTTTTTTGAAGCAAACGTTAAAGCAGCACAAAAATAGTACTATTGTGATTTTAAAAGTATTATAAAGCCATTGAAAATGAGACAGAGAGAATGAGAACATTGTATATGGATTTTTACTAAGAGGGAAACTGAGGCAGGGAGTGTGGATGACTCTAGTTAGTGTTGAAACCAAAGATCCCTTTCCACTTCTGCACTGTAATCTCTGTGGTTCGGTGCTTTAAATGTCACCATATCCAGAGGCAGAATCTGTGGGACTACTGGATTCTGTCTTTTGCTTTATTTACAAATAACTTCGGAGATGCCAATCCTTCTTAATGAGCCCCTGGGACCACAGAGCTGGGCGTTCTAAAACTAGTACCTTGAGGACTGCAGGAAGGTGTGTCTGGATAGAGACCAGGGGTCTTTAGCATTCACAGTGGCTAGGCAATCTGCAGGAGTCTTAAGGAACTCCCCAATAACTTACTCCCGAATAACTTACTGGACCAGCGACTGTGCGCCTGACCTCCGTAGAGGGAATGAGTGACACAGGGTGTTTATCAGAGAATGAGGGATGTTTCTGCGTTCAAATGTCAGGCAAAACAAAGACAAAAGGAGTTCACGATTAGCTCTAAGGACCTATGTTTGGAAAAGGCATTCACTTATCAAGTGAGATGAAACTGCTCACCAAGGGAAGTTTGTACTGGCATGAGATGCAGACCTTGGTCTGGAATCCCCTGGGGAGGGAGCGCTCACACCATCTGCCCTCTTTAAAACCCATTTGGGCAGCAGAAAGGGGCTTGTGTCAGACTTCAGGGTGAATTTATATTAGGCAATGGAGAGTGCGTTTTTTAATAAGAATAAAATAAAACCTAAATGGCACAGGAATCTCTTTAGATTGAAAATGGTCCCCATAAAGTAACTTTTGATGATCTAATTGGAAATGAATCAGAACATATAGATTAAATTTCCTTGAAAAACACATTGTCTTTTGTATATTTTTTATTACATTTTCATTTCTAATATCCTGAAGAAGGCTCCAGAAAAAATTAAAAAGAAGGGAAGGGTAACGGAAATATGTATTCAGCTCTGAGCATGATGTTGTTTCATATTTGCAGTAAAAAAGAGAAATTGAAAAAAAATTAAGCTGGTATGAGTCTTGTTATGCAATCCATCCTGGGGACTTTGTCCTTGAAAACAAGATGGGTTTGGATTATAACAACAAAACAAAACAAAACTGGTTAATGTATACAATTTATGTGTAATGTTTTTAAAACATATAAATGACCCTCATCATTAAAGGAACATACTTTCAAGAGATTCCTTTATGCAACAGCACTTTTGAATACTATCGTATGCTAGATTGAGATATAATTTCAACTTGAAACCAGGTTTCGAAGGGTAAAATGCTTACTAGAGGAATTTTCCTAATAAAATAAGAATCATCAAAGGATTTTAAAAGGAGAGCCTTATGAAAAAGAAAAGGGATGTTTCATCAATATTAACAAGATGTTGACTCAATTACAGAGCACTCTACATTATCTCAGGTAATCCCATAATGAGCATGTTGTATTGTCTATCGTTATCTCTGTTTTACAGAAATGGAAATCTAAGTTTATGGAGGTAAAGCAATTTGCCCAGGTTTGCATACTAATTCTCACCTCATGCTATGACCACTCCACCACATGGCCTTTCTTTCTTGACTTAGTCCCTTTATTTGAGTAGAGTATAAGCTCTAGCAGTTTCTTCAGAAAAGGGGCATGAAAGGTAAATGATTAAGCTTTCCATGCATGAAAAAATTGTATATTGCCTTACACATGATAGCTAATTTATCTGAGTATAGAATTCTAGGTTGGAAACTGTTCTTCAGAATTTTGAAAGTGTTGTGCTTTGTTTTCTACCTTCTATTCTACCAGTGAGAGAATTACGAGGACGTTCTGATTTCTGATCCTGTTTGTGTGACCTTTTATTTTTTCTTCTCTCGTAGTTTTTGGTATTTTATTTTATTCCATTGTTATCACAATTTCATGGCAACACATCACATTGTTTATTCTTTTTTTATTCTTTGTCCCAGGGACTTTGTAGGTTTTTTTTTTTAACATGAGAATTTGTGCCATTGACTTCTAGAAAACATTATTTAACTGTCTTGTTGATGATTTTCTCCTTCCATTTTTCTTTTTTTTTTCTGTTTTGCATGTTTAGAAATTTTATTTTTGGTGATATTGGATTTCCTGAGCTGGTTCTCTAATATTTTTGTCTTTTATTCTCGTATTTTCTACTTTGTAAAAATTCTTTGTCTTACAATCCTTTTATTGAATTTTTTTCTTTTGAGTAATTTTGTATAGACATACAATTTCTGAGACTTTATTTTTTGTTTGTCTTCTCATCATCTCTTCTTAATAGCATTCTGTTTTTGTTTAGATGTCATATCTTTTTTACTTTTTCTGAGGAGATTAACAATAGCTTTTTTGAGGGGGATTTCTTGTGCTTGCACAACCTAATTTTCTCCAAATTGTTGTTGTTGCCTTGTTTGTATGAGTCACTACTTTTATGTCAATGTTTCTTCTCTAACACATGTTAAAATTTATGATTTTTTAAATATCTTTAAAAATGAGGATTCGGGGAAGCCTGGGTGGCTCAATCAGTTAAGTGTCTGCCTTCAGCTCAGGTCATGATCCCAAGGTCCTGGGATCGAGTCCCATGTCAGGTTCCCTGCTCAGCTGGGAGCCTGCTTCTCCCTCTGCCTGTTGCTCCCCCTGCTCGTGCTCTCTCTCTCTCTCACCCTCTCTCTCTCTGTCAAATAAATGAATACAAATCTTAAAAATGAGAATTAAGTTGGAAGCTGTGATCACACAGGCAGAGCTTATCAACTTCCAGAGCCACTCTCTTTTGGGTCTTAGATACCCCAGTAAAGACTCCTGCCTGGATGATACAGGATTGGCTGCTCCTCCTCTTGGGGGAGGAGGGAACATATCTGGTGTGTCTGTGTTCACTGATGGCTCCATGCTTTCAGCTGTCAACTCTCAAATCCACTATCATTGAGTCTTACTCGCCCAAACAGAGAATCACTCTAGAGAATAAATATCCAGTGTTCAGCTAGGCTGAGAGGAGGGAGAGAAGTCTGACAAAATGTGGTGGGAGAATGTGGTATTTGAGGCTGGACTGCTTCTGAAGCAGCATTTAGTCATTCTTCTTATTTGAAAACAATCTCTATAAAGTTATAGAGATACGTGCTATCCTAAATCCCTGAAACATTTGGGTATTCTGTTCTGTAAATTATATTCATTCTTAGCTTTCCTTACTGCTGGCTTAGGTTTTATCTAAGCCAAATTATTCATCCTCTGTTTTCCAGCTTTTATGTATGTATCTATTTATCTATCTACCTATTTATCTATTTATTTTTGGTTTTGGTTCTTTCCTATCTTTTTTGTCCTTTAAAAAAATCCCTTTACTATAATTTTATTAAAGTTTCATAAGATAGCAAAATTAAACGTGTATGTTCATATGTCTTTAACTGTAATCTTGTTTTTTTTTAAAGATTTTATTTATTTTTGCGAGAGAGAGAGAGTGAAAGATTGCATGCACATGAGCATGAGTGGGGGAAGGGGCAGAGGGAGAAGCAGACGCCCCACTGAGCAGGGATCCTGATGTGGGGATCCATCCCAGGACCCCGGGATCATGACCTGAGCTGAAGGCAGATGCTTAACCTATTGAGCCACCCAGACACCCTTATCTGTAATCTTGTAAACAGGTTTATATCCTCTTATACATAAAAGAACTCTTAAAATTAGAGAGAAGGTGAAGCACCTGAGTGGCTTAGCAGGTTAGGCGTCTGCCTTTGGCTCAGGTCATGATCCTGTGGTTCTGGGATTGAGCCCCACATCAGGCTCTGTGCTCAGCTGGAAGCCCGCTTCTCCCTCTCCCTCTGCTGCTCCTCCTGTTTGTTCTTTCTTGCTCTCTCTCTCTCTCTCTCAAATGAATAAATAAATTTTTAAAAAATAGAAAGAAGATCCTCTTTCTGTATCAATGTATCTGTCACCATTTTAAACATAGACTTGTGCATGGTAGGTGCACCAGAAATGCTGAATGTGTTGAGTTACATTCTATAAACACTCAGGTAGAGCCTTAGTCTATATTAATTTAAGCTGAGATTTGATAAATGATAAAGGAAAATAAAATCAATGAATTAAATGAAGTAAAATAAAAATTTTCAAGCTACTACATGTATCTCTCTGATATTATTTGTATGAATAAAACACCTAAAATATGGCAAAAAGGAAAATTTGATTAGGATAATATATTGCTGAAAATTCTATATCATCAAATAAATTGCTTCAGATTCAATATTACACAGTGAGGTTTTTTTTATAGGTTTGTAGAGCTCCCACACAGATTAACACCTTGCATAGTAATTATCAATTTACACACGAGTTGCCCACTAATCTTTTAGTGGCTTTTCAGATCAATGACCGTATCTTATTCATATTTGTAGTCCTATCACCCATTTGCTGAGTGAATAAATTGGTGCATATGTGTAATCAGTCTTCTGATCAGTGGTTCAATATTTTTCTATAGAAACTGGGTGGTCTTTTATAAAGAACTCAAGATATACTTAACTCTGTTACAGAAATCCTACAGAAGGGGACACCAGTATAGCACACTTAAAGTGGCTGAATGGCTTTAAAAATCCTCAATTCAAGAATACTGTGGAGTAAGTCATACTAATCTTTCTATAATGAGACTGTTCCCAGTTGCCTGGGATTAGGAAAGTCCACAATGATTAGCTCTCACCGTCTACTTTATTGTTGCTGTTGAAATGTAAGCAGAACAGACAGGAAAGAAATTATTGATGTTGTTCATTTTTAATGTTCTCGTGTTTTAGCAATTTTTTTTTTTAAGATTTTATTTATTTATTTGGCAGAGAGAGATCACAAGCAGGCAGAGAGGCAGGCAGAGAGAGAGAGGGAAGCAGGCTCCCCGCTGAGCAGAAAGCCCAATGCAGGGCTTGATCCCAGGACCCCGAGATCACGACCTGAGCCGAAGGCAGAGGCTTTAACCCACTGAGCCACCCAGGTGCCCCAGCGATTTTTCTAATGTATATGGAAGAACAGTTGTACTATCTTTGCATTTTAAGTATTTTAAATATGCAAAACCATACCACGAGATAACAAATAATTTTCATCTCCCTAAAAAAATTTTTATTGCTAAGTCTATAAGTGAAAAAGGACAGGTAAAAAAATACGGTGTATCCTTGAAGGAAGAGGTTCTATATAGTTGTTCTTTTCATTTTCTTTTAATATAGCTTTAAGATGGAACTTATTTACTTTACACATGTTCATAAAATGCTTTAATGATCAGTGAAATGATGATGCTTTATCAGTAGAGTGGATCCAGTTTTCACTGAGAACAATTAAAATCTTTAAAAATATTTTTACTCTTAAAGTGTATGAGGTTTTTCCCCTCTGTAGCTTAACAGTATTAAGAAAGTACAACATATGGGCTTCAAACAGGGTAACTCTTTGATCTTAGAGCTCAGAGACTGGCAAGAGTTAGAGACCAAATCCTCTCCTTTGTTGTTTATCCCTTGCTGAAGATTTTCTTCCAAGTTCAAGTGCTGGAGTAACTAGATCATTTTTTCCCTCAGGACTCTCACCACTTCCCCTCCTTGCCTTATATCACAACTCTGGAATTACAAAGGTTTTTAATTAAGGGCAACTCGATTTATCAAGTAGTACTGAGCTGAGATCTTTGTGCTAACACTACAAAAACTATAGAGAATTATAAACCAGGAACATCCTCGGGGTCAGTTGTTCCCTTGTCCATTTCTGTTCCTGTAGAAATTGGCATAGCATGTGACACAGTAAGTACCTGCTAAATATTTGTTAGACCGATACATAGGTTTCAGACTCCAAGGGATTTGGGATTTCAGCAGGACGAGAAGCAGGAAGTCTTGTAAGAAGTTAATGGAGTCAGAGCTTCACCTAGTCTGGAATGTGCTGAGAAGTCTTTGCAGAAGACTCAAAGCTCATGCCAGCCACCTAATTTAGCAATCCCACTTCCTTTGGACATCCAAGGCCCTGGAAGAAAAAAAAAATTAGATAAAAATATTAGGTAAGATATTCATCAAGTGCCCAAAGTCCACTCTTCAAGAAACAAACAGACAAAAAAAAACCCCAAAACTAACATTTTATTTATTTGTTTACTTATTTATTTATTACCAAAAACTAGTATTTTAATGCAACTGCCTAAAGGATGTGTTCCAGGAGCGCCTGGTGGCTTAGTAGGTTAAAGCCTCTGCCTTCAGCTCAGGTCATGATCTCAGGGTCTTGGGATCGAGCCCCACATTGGGTTCTCTGCTCAGCAGGGAGCCTGCTTCCCCCTCTCTCTCTGCCTGCCTCTCTGCCTACTTGTGATCTCTCGCTCTCTCTCTCTGTCAAATAAATAAATAAAATCTTAAAAAAAAAAAAAAAAGGATGTGTTCAAAGGCATCCCACTCGGAAGTTGCTGATTTACATGATTGAAAAAAAAGCAAATTAATCGAATATGATATAGTCAGCATCATCTCAGGTACGGATCAAGCCCAACTTGACTATCAGTCCCTCGAGGGCAGCGGTGCTTTCCATATCTTTCTTTCTTTTGTTCCAGCACAGTGACTGTCACGTGGTGGCCCCTCAGGGATCTGAACTGGAAGGAATGAGACCTCACTGTGCACCTATGCTATACTAGATGTCCCGGTCTGTGCAGGCTGCTATGAGAGAATGCCATATATTGCGTGACTTGTAAACAAAAGACATTTATTTCTCACAGTTCGGAAGGCTGAGAAGTTCAGGATCAAGACACCAGCAGAGACAGTATCTGACAAGGGTCCCCTTTCTAGTGCATAGACAGCCTTCTTTTCAGTGTCCTCACACTGCAGACAGGGCAAGGTAACTTTCTGGGGTCCTTTTTAAAGGGCACTAACCCCATTCATGAAGGCTCTGCCCTCAGGGTCAAATTACCTCCTAAAGGCCCCACCTCCTAATATCATCACATAGGGGATAAGGCTTCAATATAAGAATCTGGAGGTGTACAAAAACATTCAGTCTCTAGCATTAAGTGTTTTTATAGCTACAAGATGTTTTTGCACTTAATGGTTGTTCTCCGAGAGTCCAAAAGGAACCGAGGACCCCCAAGAAAACCATGAAGTTGGACAGGTAGGAGTTTGACGAACTCAATGCAAAGTGCCCCAATCAGAGTAAACAGTTATTAAAGCTTAACCCTTTCTTTCTTTTAAATAAAAAGAAGATTGTTGCATAGCAAAGAGAAAGGGGAGTAATGCGGCATTGGCCTTTTGTGGGTGCGTTAATATTACATCCTTGGACAAACACTTGGGTTGTTTTGTTCCAAATTCCCAGTGCCAGGACCCTTTCAGGAAGATCTTATCCTTAGGGGCATTCATCGTCATGGGCTGCAGAGCCTGCATACATTGCATCAAAAAGAATCAAATACCGTTCAAACTTGCAAATGCATCCTTAGCTCTAATAGCAAAGGTGAAAAGTATTTAGCATCCCACAAAGGCCCTAAAGAGCTAGGCGCAGAATGTGTTTGCAGCATAAGGATGGGTCTGAAGCTGTGAATTAGAATCTTGGCCATGACCTGGATTTCTCAGCCTTTACTAGTAATTTATGATTTGATGGCCATGTTTTAATTACCTATAAAATTGTGCGGGTACTCTGTGCTCTGTCCATGCCTCAGAGGTGCACGATTGAGGAGTACTTATGTGCAAACAAAGTTGCTGAATGGGCAATGGAAATGGGAGTTCCAATTATTTGTTAACAACCTGTTTACCAATTCTCTGGTGTTTAGTATTTTTCAGGCTTATGAGGTTCCTCATTGATGGCTTCAGGCAAGAAACCAACAGAAAATTGATGGAGAGGAGCAAGGATGCCCTGGTACATGGGCAATGTTCTCTCACTCACGAGTGTGCTTACAATCTCTGAGTTTTAGTATTTTTAAACACAGGTGCAGAGCTTTCTGCTTGTTTGAGCGAGGAAAATACCCCATTTGGTAAAAAAAAATGTGATTCTCATTTGAGTGAGAGCTCTTGGCTTGACATGGCCATGAGTCTCGCTCAACAGATACAGAAAAAACAACAACAACAAAACAACTATGAAATCGCAGTGTAGCCCACTCAGGCAGTCATTAGTCATGCAAATGATTTTGTCTCTCAGCTTAGACAGGAGCCGATTTTGTGCTTAAAGAATGCAAATTATTTTGAACACTTTAAACAAGACGAAAGAGCAGCGTTTAAAAAAAAAAGATAGCTGTTATTTTTTTTATTTTATTTTTTTTTAAGATTTTATTTATTTATTTGACAGAGAGAGAGAGAGATCACAAGTAGGCAGAGACACAGGGGGAAGCAGGCTCCCCACTGAGCAGAGAGCCCAATGCGGGGCTCTATCCCAGGACCCTGAGATCATGACCTGAACCGAAGGCAGAGGCTTTAACCCACTGAGCCACCCAGGTGCCCCAAGGATAGCTGTTATTTAATGTAGAAGAACAGTGTATACATACATTGTTATTCCTAGAAATAATACATATAATATTTGAAATGTGAATTCAGTTCCCTTCTAAGAAATTCAAAATGCTTTCCATAGCTTCTTATATTCGTATTTGCCATCTTGGTAAATTTGCTGGGTTATTTAGAAGTATTATTATTTCTGTTTTACAGACGGCAAAATGGAGGGATTGAGTAAGCTCTTTGGAATGATACTATCCATCAGAAATCATTGTACACATAGGGTATATAATCCAAGCTACTTGATTCCCAAATGAATGTTCGTGTGAATGAATAAAACATGCAAAACTAATGTTGTATTTTGGCAGCATCAATAAGAGTATTTTTCTCTTTGTCAGCAGTGAAATATGTCAGTAGTCTAAGTTGAGTTCCAAGGAAGCAGATTATTCTGTTTTTAGATAATCTAGGTTCTTGCTTTTCTTCCAGTTTTTCTTTCCCCATCATATATAACTTCAGGATATGTCACGAGATCTCAGCACTTCCGGTGGATCGTAGAAGGTGTCCAGGCTGCATAGTGTGTTCACAAAGCCTCATTATGCTTATTTTTGATTTCTGGAAGGGGCCCATGTTCTGCACTACTCATGAGCTTGGAGTCAGAAATTAACCACATTGCCCTGGTTTCAAACCTTCTTTCCGGTGCTGGCTTTTCTCTCTTTCTCCTGTCAATCAAGCAGAAAATCATGACACAGTTTCCCAGGACCTTATTGCTTGAGAATAAATGCATCTCTTAATCCTGCTTTGGAGCCCCTCTCTCCATACGCACACTTTCCCTTTAGTCAATAATCCCTTTTATTGGTTACAGTGCCACTACACTATTTCAAGCTTTTCCACAGCCAAGCACAGCTGCTCATGTAGGCTATTGATTCCATATGTTAGCTCAAAATTGTATAATAGTCTGTTCTAATAGTTGCCTTTGGCTCTTCCTCTCCCCACTCAGAAAAGTGCCCTCTGCCCCTGGCCTGGCATGCCAGTAACTAGAAATGGATCCTAATTATATCAACCATTCTTCACCAAAAAGCCCCAATAGCAGTCACGTGTTGGAATAGCTTACTGTGGTTTTGGCTTACGTGGCTCCTCGCTGCTCTACGGAAAACACTTCAAGAAACCCAAGCTAAATTTGTTGGTGGGAAGAAAATACGGCAGCTATGGAAGGTTTAGAGACCTCTAACTACAAGGAAGTTTTCTGATTAAATTAGCATGTGATCATTTAAGCATCTCTTCTTCTCTAGTTGTCTCCATTTCCCTCCGTGCTCTTCTCTCTTTCAACCCTGTTACTTTATTTATATCTGGGAAGTGCATATTGAAATGGTACATTAGGAATAGCATTTACCCCAGGAAGACAACTTGAACAGCACCCCCTAAGTGTCACCTCTGAAAGCATAATGGAAGTTGCAAGTTACTGCACACAGCTACACAGCTGAAACTGTCCAGAATGCAGGCTTTGCCTCAGAATCTCTGGGCATCTGAGTGACCCAGAAGCTCATAACCTGGATCACGAAGAACCTTAATGGCATCTCCTTCCAGGGCTCCAACAGCTTCCTATGTCGTAGTGAGCAACAAAATAGATCCCTTCTTGCTCTTTGAGCCAAGGTTGCCGAAAGAACAAGACATGAAATCTCAGTGGGTTCAGGGCGCTCTGCTCATCAGACATAGAAAACAGAGTTCTGGTCTCTCACGGCAGCTTTTCAAAATGTACCTCAATGAATGAAGCATATGCAACTTTCCTGCAGATCCCAGAGCCAAAATCAACCAGAAAGAGGTGGAGCATTAAACTGAATGCAGTTTTGCAACTTGGGAACCTGGCGGACTTTCAGGAGTTTAGCAAGGTTTAAGCAACAAAGCCCCAAATCACAGAACTTTGAACTTCCTTCGGCCTCTGCTTCCAGTACCTGAATCCGTGTCCTGTGGGTTCTTCCTCTACTATAGTCACTGCTTCTCATGTATAGGTCTGTTTCATCGCAGATCTAGATTACGGACAAATTCCCTGCACATCCTCTGTTCCAGTCTCATGTCCCCATAGTTAATCATAGTGGTGAGTAGTCAGATGAATTTTCCCCTGGTATCCCACTGACCATAACACTGTTCTGCCAAAAAACTTCATACTTTTCCATCAGTGGCCACAGAAATCAGATTAGTAGAGTGTGTGTTTGTGACTTCCTGATGGAAGTCGGTGGCGGGTTAAACAAATTGCTCCAAAGAGACTGTGTCAAGTGTAAAATGTCGGTAAGTCTCATATCTTACATGAATCAGGCTAAGCTGGTTAACATTTAAATCCCCAATCTTTGGGTAAAGACAATGTTTCCAGAAACGGTGTCTTGTTTATCCCATGTTTGTTTATCCCCAGCTTCCCTCCACCCTCTCTTCTCCTTCCCTGCACCAAATGTATACACTTAGACATGGAAACAAATCTGCCTCACATGATGGCCAAAGCTCTAATTTGACCAAGAGGGGTCTTTGGTCTAGCCACCTGTCACACTTGCTATCTCCTGACTATCCTATAGAAACCCACACTCTTGCCCACTCATTTCATTTCTTCGACTGCAGTTTTACCTTCCACTTAAAAATAAAGACTATCCTAACTACTAAATAAGATGCTTTTTGTCCTTTGACATTTGTTTTCTTAAGAATAATGGCCAAACCCAAAGTGTTGACCAAACACTCTTAAATGGACCAGACTTCACGAATTCCTGAGGCATCTACAGATTCTCAGCCAGATGAGTGCACCCAAATTCTCAAAGAGTAACGTGGACTCAATAAGGAAAACACATTCCACTCCACACTTTAATTTCCCTGAACAACTCATCACCTTGTTCCTCCCACAGTGCTGCCATAGTCCATTTTGAAACTTCTAACATTCTTTTATTTTCCTTTGTCTCCCTCATTGGGGGTACAGTGATCAACCAGTTCAATGCTTGGCATGTGACAGGAGCTTAATAAAGGTATTATGGAATATACTGAATGAGTAATAACTATAGTGATAGTCATAGGGATGTATTTTGAAGGCTAAAGAATGTTTCAAAATTTGGGTGTGTCCAAAACCCACCTATTTTTGGAGTCATGAAATTAGAAATTCTATCCACAAGGAAACTTTACAGTTTGATGAAAAAGAAGGTTATTGTCAATGGGACCAATCTAAGTCAGGTAGCTAGTGGGATGCATGACAAATGTGTCAGACTTCTTTTTTTTTTTTAAAGATTTTATTTATTTATTTGTCAGAGTGAGAGAGCACAAGCAGAAGGAACAGCAGGCAGAGCGAGAGGCAGGCTCCCTGCTGAGCAAGGAGCCTGATGCGGGACTTGATCCCAGGACCCTGGGATCATGACCTAAGCCGAAGGCAGAGGCTTAACCGACTGAGCCACCCAGGCGTCCCAATATGTCAGACTCTAAAAGCAAAAAGACACCAACCAAAGGGCTCTTGAAAGAATTTTGGGTAAATAAACTGTTGGGATATACACTCCTAAATATATGTTCAAGAAGGAAAATGCTAATCTTGACCTTTGCAATCCATCATCCTCACTTCCAAAATATAATGTGCTTTGGGTTTCTATAAGTTTTTTCCAACAGTAAGGTAATTAAGAATCCTGCCTTTTCAATTTCAGAGAAATCTGAATTAAGCATTTTATGAGACCATGTGGGTACAGTTTGAATCTACGAAAGAAGGAAATTGAACGTTAAGCATTAACACCTTGCTCTTGCTCTACCACACCTTCCAGGGGCTCGCATACGGAGAACACTTGTGATGGAGTGCCAACTTTTGTGCCGCTTTGCATAGCCAGCTTACATTTAGGGCTCCTATTAACTTGAAAGAGAGTTCCAGGTGCATTCAAGTTCTGTTGAAGAAATGGAAATTTGGAAGCTTTATTATTAGCTTAGGCCATTTTCAACTCACGTGAGCAAGAAATGGAGAAAAGTTATTAGAATTTATTTCTTCTTCTTCTTCTTCTTCTTTTTTTTTTATGCTGCTCTTAGGTCTGATGTAAAACTGCATATAAACTTTGGTTCTTAGACAAAGTTGTCAGGGCTATTTCTTTCGCTGTGACAAAACAGTATGGGTGGCCCATTTCTTCATCAATACAGGGTTCCACATGACTTTAAATCAATATTCAGATAAGTTAAAATTTTAGCTTTTTGGCTCCCAGATAGCAGAAATGCTTTGGCAATAAGGAGCAGAAAAATATTCTAACAAGTAAAAATGAAGCATTTGTTGGAACTCTACAAAAATAGTTCACAGAAGCCTAGGACAGGAGGTGGAAACAGAAACAGGAAAGTTGCAGGAGCCACACAACTGTTGACTCTTCCATTGTCTCAACGTGTATTGGGTTCCTTTTTCCTCCCTCCACCGGGGAGCTGTTTTCCCAAATGTATGCATATGCGGCTTTAACGTAGCTGCCATGGTATGATGTCCACTAGGTCTCTTAGTTCAAGGGAACAGAAAGATCACCTACTATTTCTTTGTCTCCAATCCAACTTTATGCCCTTTTTCATCTTCCTGGGAGAAGCAAGGCTATGTGGTCCAATATGGCTGCAGGAGCTTTTATTTTTCTTCCTGTCTTTTTTTTCTTTTGAGGTTTATGGGTGTCTATCCCACAAGGTAACTGGTGCCACCAAGAAATGTGCGCTTTGCCTAAAGGGAAATGCTGTAGATGTGAAGCAAAGCCCATTGGGGTCCACAGAGGCACAAGAAAGGGCTCCTCCCTCCTCCCAAAGGCCTTTCTTTTCTCCTTTTTTATATCTCCCGGTATCTCTGTGTGCCGATGTCTTTGCCTTTGCAGACTACTATCCTCAATTCTTTTCTCTACTCCCCATCATCTTGTATCCCCCCTTTGCTTGTCAGGGGAAAGAGCGTTAGACCAGAGCAGTGATTCTCCAACCTGAGCTGCATCGGGATCCTCTGGAGGGCTGGATAAAGTGCAGATTGCTGGGTTCTGCCCCCCCCCCCCCCAAGAGTTTCTGATTCAGCAGGTCTGGGGTAAGGACCTGAGAATTTGCATTTCTAACAAGTTCCTGGGTGGTGCTTATGCTGATGGTCTGGGGGCCACACCCGGAGAACTTTTGGACCAGAGAGTAGAAAGGAGTTACTGCAATTCAATCTCCTCACTACAGCATCAGGTTCATCATCGACAAGTCCTGGTTGAGAAACTACTGTATTAAAGTCAGTAAATCTAAGAATGTTTCCAGTCCTCAGTGATCTAGCTAGAGAAGTAGGGAATAGCAGTCTTTAGATGATGGTGTAGTTGGGCTATTCTTGTCATTATCTTGGGAATCATACCTCTACTAAATCAGTTCTTTGTTTTCATCTGTAAACAAGAATGATGCAAAAGTTGAAAAACTTTTGGGAGGATTCAAGTAGGCAATACATATGTAAATTTAAAAGTAAATTTATAAATTAAAAATTTACAAATGTAAATTTAAACGTTATAAAATATGAGATATTGCGACTT
>CM052886.1:113927293-113943054 GCA_028534135.1 Potos flavus
TGTGTGGTCCCCATGAATCCTCTCCCTAACGAACAAGCCTCAGTTTATCTTCCTGCCTCCCTGGCTGTACTACCTCAGGGGAATTTTGGACGATCCATTAGCATTTTCCAGAGTTGCTGCACCTCTAGGTTCTTACTATTTTCACCCCTCTTTCCACTTCTCTAGTCCTCTGAGATCTTGGTCTTTCAAGAGTTTCCAATTTTCCTTTTGAACTACTGTTTTGTTTTCTTCTCTGAGTTGTCTCTACACACCAGCCAGAACATCCTTCTCTGACATAGTGAGGCCATATTGCTCTCCTGCTCAAACCTTTTCAATAGCTCTCCTTTGCTCTTAGGTCTACAAGATCTTGAGTAATTTGAGTCTTGCCTTATTTCTCCAAACTCATTCTATACAACCCACCTCTTTACTCTTGGTGATGTACGTAGCCACTACTTTTGTTATAGTCAATTCATTCTCTACTTCTGGGGCTCAGTTCCTTGTCATCTTCTCGGATGCTTCTTTCTATCATATCTCCATGATCATTTCCTTTATAGCCTCATACAATTTGTTTTTATTTGCTTTCTCTGTTTACTTATTTTCTTTCTAGTTCCCCTGCTAAACTATAAACAGCCATGAAAGCAGCTACCCATTTAGAGAATTCTTTCAGTACCCATGGTAGCCCTCAGTACAGGATAAAGCTAAGAAATGGCTCCAGCTGATTTCTAACTTGGTTTTAATGATAAATATAAGGAAATTCATCACCTAATTATAAAGTTATTGTGATTAAAAATAAAAGAAAGAGAGGAAAAACAAAACAAAACAAAACAAAAACAAAAAACAAAACCTCGTCTACGGGAGAGCCAGAATGCTACCACCAAATGCCCAAGAACAAAGAACAATCTGGAGTCAGGGTCGGTCATTAGGCTAGTTACACTCATACACACACACAGATGAGCATATTGGTGTCTTGACTGTAGATGCAGATGGAGTTAATCCAAAATGAAGACAGGAGCACAAGGGTTCTCCAAATTATATTTCTAAGCCAAACTTAAGACAATAACATGTCAGAGAGAGAAAGAAGCAGGAGGGCTCAGGTTCCCACATTAGTGGGAGGGGCAGAGGGAGAGAGCAATAGACTGTCATGAGTGATGATCTCAAGAACTTAAAAACAAAACAAAATAAAAAACAGCCTTGAGTTATGTCAGTGGATCTCATCCTTATCTGTACATTAGGCATCATGTGAACATGCCATTTTCTGAACCCAACATCAGACAGGGAGACTCATTGACTTAGTCTCAGTTAGGGGTTCGATGTTATAGTTTCAAAGTTCCCCAAGTGATTCGAATGGGAAACCAGTGAATACCTAGTGGACACTACTCCAATGGTTCTCAAAAATTGGTCCTGGAACCAATAGCATCATTATCACCCGTGGATTTATTAGAAATGCAAATTCCCACCCCCATTCCATGTCTACCAAATCTAGAATCTCTAAGGGGTGGAAGTTTGAGAACTGACATTTTAGCCAGTGGCCATAGTGTTTAATTAGGTTGCTAGTGTAGTATAATGTATTTTACATTTAATAAAGGTCAGGGCATTTTCCTTCTCCTCACCTCAAAATTTCATGAAATTCTTCATTTTTAAAAACTTTTAGATGACACAATCCAAAGAGAGAAGACATACCTTAGTGGTTCAACTTTATTAATGAATCGGATGACTAGCCATTGGGTAAGAGAATTATTAAATAAAATTATTAAATATAATTATTAAATATCAAGAGAAGCCAATGGTAATTGCAACTGAAAGTCAATTATTTTATCTGTAGAATGCCTCCCCCAAAATCTTTCATTTCTTAGGATCTGCAGTAGCTGTGTGCGGCTTTCTCTCTCTTCATTTAACAAGAAGCTTGTAAGGCAACCACGATTCCTCCTGCATTAGAGATCGTCATACTTATATTTAAGCCCTGTATTCTGTGGGTTCTCAATACATATTAACTTAATTAAGCAACCTGCATCTGTTTGGATGTTTCCAGAAAACCTCCAGAAATCCTCCAGAAGCCTTCAATTATCTACTGTCAGTCGAAACAGAAGAATAAATTTCCTGGAGAGAATTTTGTAAGCCCTGCTGGTGATCCGATCATTCTGAGGTGTCACTTAACGTGCTGATTTTGATCATCTCGAGATCTTTTTATTTTCCGGTTCTTAAAGTTTTCAAGAAATATAAACAATGCTCAATGTATATCTCTGTTTGAAGTGAGCTGAGCACATGTAAAGGATCATTTTAGTTCAACGTCTCTTGATGGTAGTGATTTCACACATAAAAACCAATGATTTCTTCCAAATGCTAATGTTTGATGTTTTTATCTGTTAGTTAGTTCCCTGAGACAAACACATCTGAAGTGATTAACTGGTCTAATACAAATTCTATTTTTACAATGGTCTGTATTATCTTAGGTTCTTCAGCAAATTCACACATATATGCAACCCCTATGTAGTGGCATCCAATGGTGAATTCCTTTTAAGAAAGGCGTATCTCCGGAGGTGCCTGGGTGGCTCAGTAAGTTAAGTATCTCACTCTTGGTTTCAGCCAAGGTCATGACCTCAGGATCTAGCCCTGCATCCTGCTTTGCACTTAGAGGGGAGTCTGCTTCTTTCCCTCTCCCTTTGCCTCTACCCCTGCTTACGTGAGTTCTCTCCCTCTCTCTCTCTCTGTCAAATAAATAAACAAATCTTGTAAAAAGAGAGAAAGGCGTATCTCTGTATTCCGCTCTCTCTTCACCCCTACAAAACTTAGCTTTATTTTCCCTTAGAGTATGCAAACAATTTTGCTCTTTAATTTGACTTCCCCTTGAGTTAAGAGTGACAATTCTTTTGTATTCTTAATGTGGAAGATTAAGATTTTTTTCCTTGTTATGATTGGAAAGACAATCTTCAAGATTAAAACATACTGAGTAATATAATGTTCTTATGTAAACCACGTACGTGTTGATTTTTAATGAAAAGGCAAGATGAAAGAAAAATATTTCATGGAATGCTAATGTGGTATGAGATAAATTTAGTATCTTACCTATTAACATAAGAAGGGATAAAATGAAAATTGGGCCTGGAAATTGATCCAAATGTTGGGAGAGATGGCTTGGTGGCAAGTCTGAAGCATGGTTGAGTAGACTGGATGTTATAATGCATTCAGGACCACATAAATGGTTGCTTAGATTCTTCTTCCTCTTAGATGTCTTCGTTAATGTGTATTATATTATAGAACTACGCAGGTTCGTCTTTTGGGAAAAAGTGGGATGATGGACATAGAAATACAGATTCTCTACTGGACACATATTGGTTACAGAATCCATTTTCATTTAATCTGATTTTGATAAACATAATACTTGCTTTTGAAAAAAACTATTATAGGGGCACCTGGGTGGCTCAGTGGGTTAAAGCCTCTGCCTTCGGCTCAGGTCATGATCTCAGGGTCCTGGGATCGAGCCCCGCATCGGGCTCTCTGCTCGGCAGGGAGCCTGCTTCCCCCTCTCTCTCTGCCTGCCTCTCTGCCTACTTGTGATCTCTCTCTCTCTCTCTGTCAAATAAATAAATAAAATCTAAAAAAAAAAACCCAACTATCATGGAAGAAAGGATCAATAAGTTACCCCCAGGGTGACCTCATTACTTCCTTTATTCATTTATTCAACAAATCTCTATTAAATAGTTTCTCAGTGGCAGGATCTGTGCTATCTGCTCAGTTTCCACCATTCACCGAAGACATGCATGTAGAGCTTTAGTTTTTCTTTCCTTCCTCTTGAGGCCACACCAGACTTCTCATTTCTATATGAAGTTCTTTAAATAGCCAATCTTTAAGAAGCATATTGAAGGCATATCCTAGCAAAAGATGTCAAGGGCCAATGCCAGTTCTCCACCTTACTGTACCACCAACAAGGAAGAGTGGTCAGGCAGTTCCCTCTTACCCAAGAAACAACTCTCTCGATTCCTATATGGCTATGGATTAAAAAATATGGCCACAAAATTATCCCATTCTAGAATGAACCCTCCTTTGTGATGTGTCTTTGCTGTTTCTTTCATCCAGTGGTGGATCTTCTTGCCCCACCTCCTGAATTTGTGACTGATTTTGTGACTGTTTTAACTGCTAAGATATGGCACAAATGACATGGTACAACTTCCAAGTCTAGACCTCAGACTTAACCTTAGGAAACTTGTAGCTTTCACCTCTTTAGTCTCTTGAAATGCTACCATCATTCTACTGTGTAAGGTGTCTAACCTACTGGAGGACAAGATGCCATGTGGATAGTAACAATGGTACCTCAACCAAAGACCGATACCAATTGCCAAGTATGTGAATAAAGTCTCTTGGACTTCCCAGCCCATCCTCAAGCTACTGTCTATAGCCATAGGAGTGAGCCCAGACAAAACTAGCAGGGGAATTTCCAGAGAACCCACAGAATGGTGAGAAAAAAACCCAAATTCTTCTTGTAAGTCTCTAAGTTTGAGGATCGTTTATGTTACTGCTTTGTAACAATATTTGCTATGGATATCCTCGCACTTACTTAAAGTTGTCATTGTGAAATCAATCTATCGTGGTACAAAACCCCATATCTTTTGGACTATAGCTGGCAATTACAATGGTTTCTACAGCACCATTCCTGGCAAGAAAAAGGGCTAAGAATCAAGGTACACACACACCCATGTGCATGAGTGTGCATGTGAGAGTGGGTGATTATACTGTAAACTAGAGAATATGAGAGGTACGATGGATGTAGAAAGCCCAGCTGGGTTTTGAGTTGTCAAAGATTGTGATCTACTCTTCCTCACTCTCGCTTCAGGGTTGAAAGCAGCAAATAATTTCCATATCAAGTTAAATAGACTCTTTGAGAGAAGCATCCAACATTCCAATCTATTTTGATACTTGCCAAGGGTCTCAGCCCTATTATTAAAGGCAGTAACAGTAGGATAGATGAAGACTTGTAAAGCACGTACCATGGCAGCATTCGGCTTTTGTAAAAGGTGAAGTCCATTTACACTCCTCATTTAGCTGAATGAGAATGAGTCATTTGCTTAATGGATAATTTTAACTTGATTTCCAATAAGTGGATTAAGTAATTGAAGAACTTCGATATTTGTTGGAAAAGAAACCAGAGCCAGGTCTGTCAGCAACTTAAGATGGAAAATTCCTATTAGTCTACCTATCAATAAAGCTTCATTGTGAAGCACCATTCTAATGGCTTGGCTTCAGCGCCGACATGTTGCAGGCATTTGCAATGTTACACCAAGGTTGCAGGCTATCCTGATAGGCCTCATGCTGTTAGTCCACTTTGTTAAATAGAAGTTGATTTTATATTTAGCTGTGCATGGAGTGTACAGATGAAACAAATCACTTCTATAAGCTCAACAAGATGAATAGTTGCTGTTGAAACCGAGCAAGGAGCTGGATGCAAGATTAATATGCAGTCCCAAGTTCCACTTCCTACAATTTTTATTGATTGTGTGAAAAAGTACTAAAATTCATGATTTCTTAGGTGAGTTAGATTGAAACTCTTGCATAGCTATAGTAGATGTAATTTCTCTGAAATGTACCATTTGTCTACAAATACAGCCTTTCATTTGGGACCATGTGCAATAAATTCTACAAGGAAAGCCAAGTCTTTCTGATGGCACCCTTTGCCAAAAGTATACTCGGCTCTCGGGCTGGTTTTTTTCTGCTCTTTGGTCTTTGCCAAATTGCCTCCTTGGGAGGATTTTCTAAATGTCCCCTACTGCTGTGGTCCAAATGCCAGGACTTATTTGGTTGTTTTGTGTGTGTGTGTGTGTGTGTGTGTGTGTGTGTGTGTTTTCCATTCCCACAAACCGCAAAAGATTGAATGTTGATGTATCTTAGCGTTTAGATCTTTCTGCTAACATCTGAATGGCATTCCAGCTAATTTGACACAGTATTCCATCTTCTTTCAGTAGGTTTGAGGAAGAGAAGCCTGCCCTTAATTATTTAACTTTTATAGTTGGGATCTCCATTTTGGTGGAAAGAGAACAAGGGTTGGGTCAGTTTGGGTTCAGAGCACATATTCTAGTTCTGTTACCAAGTGAGTAATTTTAGAAAAAGTGTGGATCCATTCGACTAGTACACGTAGACATTTTTCTTTCTGTTGAAATTTATTGTTTTAGTAAATTCTCGAATTCAATTATAATACATGAAAGCTTCACTGCGTCCATAAAGGCTCAAGTCTATTAACATATGTCGAGACTCTGGATTCTTCAGATGAATCAAGTTTTGCAAGAAATTTGGGATTTGGTTCTTGAAAAATGTCTGTTGCCATGTAATATGAAATTTGAAGCTCAAATCATTCCTTTGGCTCAAAGCCCAGGTGAGATAGATACTTTTCCTCAAGTTTCACCTTTGTGTAACAAGATCCGACTTCCGAAAGTATTGAGATATAAGTGACCGTAGCTGTTATATTCCCTATGCTTAAAGTTCACTTATGTCATACTTTATATATGATAATACTTTAAAGGCCTCTAATTATATATCACATTTATGTTTTCTCAGGCACCTAGATAGCAATGGAAATTTCAAAGCAAACGATAATGAGTTCTGATACTGAGATAATACACTTTGAAATAAGAGGAAAATAGATTTTTTTTTTAAATCAGTGAATGGTGGGTGCCTGGGTGACTCAGTTGGTTAAGCATCTGTTTGCTTTTGGCTTAAGTCATGATCTCAGGGTTCTGAGATTGGGTCACTTGGGGCTCCTTGCTCAGTGGGGAGCCTGCTTCTCCCTCTCCCTCTGTCCCTCCTCACAGCTCCTGCACGCGTGCTCTCTCTCTCTGTCCTTTCCAGTAAATAAATAAAATCTTTTAAAAAAAATCAGTGAATGGTGCTTTAGCATCTCTTCTCATCATACACTTGGAGGGTGCTTGCTGCTTCCTTGGGTATCAGCTGGATACGTCCTTGGGTATCACATAGGAGAAACATCATCACCCGGCAGGGAAGTAGCATCTGAAGAGGTTAGCTCCTTCCAGCAGTCTGGCACAGCTACCCAAGAAGTTCTGAGCGTGGCTGATCTGGATTGGAGGCTTAGTTGCTTTCCTGAATAGAGGATGATTGAATGCAACCCTGAATCTCTTCTGAAGATGGACATCTTCCTCTACTCTAACCACGAGCGGCGTGCATTTGAAACAGAGACTTTTTTGGCAACATTTTTCATGCCAACCTCTCTTCTCCTCAATTTTTCTCATCTCTGCATTACAATTTAAAGAATGCACCTTCTGTTTTAGCCCTCTCATTTCCAAAAATATTAAAGCTCATTTTCTGACTTATGCATAGTAAAAAGTCTAAATATTTACTTTATTTGGTTAGGTTAATGTTCCCATAATTTTTTACCATTAAATATCATTATTTAAGCAATAATTATGGAATGGAATTTCTTATGATGATTTTTGATACTGAATGGGTGAACATATTCTAATATCCTCTCTTAAGTGGGACCTTACATGAGGCCCTAATTGTAGTTCAGCTGCAGGTTGCTGAAAAACACTGCCTCCCCTCTACCCTCTATATTAAATTACGCATTAAAAATAATTGCATTTTGGGGGGATTTCCATTTATCCACCTAGAGATTTGAAAATCACTGGGCAGAGTACAAATCATTTAAAAGGTTGCTTATTTCCCGTATTGTCTCCTGTGTGTATTACTGTGTGGAGTTCTAAATGAGTCGTTCAAATGGGCCAGTTTATATGGCCAAAAGACGAATCGTGTTAGTTTAGGCACACATTTGTAGAAATAAAAAGGCACTTGTATGCATATAATAGGTGTGCTTTTGCTGCAGATACAAAACACAAATATAAATGTGCAAGGCAAATCTGCCTGAAGAGAATACTAATTTTCCCCAAATACATTTATGCACTAATATTACATTGAGCTCTCCACTGGCAATATCATGTTAATATCGTTATCAAAAACATGTTACTTTGTTAATCCATTAAACTAAGATTACTGCTTTTAGTTGCTTATATATTTATATGTTTATATTAATGTTACAGCACAAATAGAGAACACATTTTAGCAGTATGTTTGCTATATAGAATATACTTGCTTAATCCTGGACCTATCATGACATTGAAAATATAGGCAAATATAAAACATTCCGTGGAAAATATTTTGATATGTAAATTTTATGCTATATCCTATTAAATGAAATTGCTTTATATCCCTTTCCTTCCTGCTTTGCTTCTTTCTGCAACATTTGGTATTATGGGAGCATCACAGAAAATGAAAAATAAATGTGGCCACCTGTAAATCCAACAATGTTACCTTGTAATTATCATGAGGGTGGATGTTGGGCAAATCTATCTGGGTTGGAGGAGTGTGGCCCTAAGAATACTGGTTCAAACTCCATTTAGAATCGCTTGGTGACTAACGGCGCGCGCGCACACACACACACACACGCGCACACACACACACACACACACGAAGAGGCCGGTGGAGACAGATCAAGCTTGAGCCCTTCTGCTACATAAAATTGAGCAGCCATTACACAAATAATTGCTTTATTTTAAAAGCTTGTTCTAATTAAACATTAGTCACACACTCTCCGTTGACCTCTGCTTCCTGTGTTAAAAATCACCACCCTAAAAAGCTTACTTTATACATTCCATAATTATAAAAAGTTCCCAGAAGAATGAAATGTTTTATTGTTGCTTTTGAAAAGGGAGGAAAAACATATACATGTATCTCTGTGTGTATATATGTAGATATATGCACACATTTATATGTGTGAAGAGACATGATTGTATTTCACAAAATTTTTGCAAAAAGCACGAGGGAGATGAGAGAATATGGGTGACGCTGGGGAAAAAGAAGCTGGAGAAAGGAAAACAATAGGTACAAATTTCTACCAGTTTCCTCAGGCATCCATAGCAGCTGCTTAATGATACATGTATCATTATATCCTGGAGTAGTTGGAGGGCAGAAACAGACTTGATTACACTACAGACAATTGTTTCACAATAATTCTGGGCCATTTTTCATTAGCTGTCTCCCCTCACAGCAAAACACGGGGTAATTTTTTTAAGCAACAAAACAAAACACCCTTATACCACAAGAAGGTTGTCCGGCAGTTAAAGATTTTTAATAATTCATCATGCGAAACATTTTAGGCTAAATGCTAAATTTCTCAACTATGACAACAAAGATGAGTGGGGAAAAAAACAGAGCTTAACTTGATTTTATAAAAACAATAGGATAAAAAAAGAAATTACATGTTTGCTTTTCATGATTACACTATACATTTTTTTTTTTTTAATTACCTTGCTTTGTCTGACAGGCTTTGTCACTAGCAGGTGGAATAAAAAAAGGGTTTGTTTTGTGGAAATAGATTAAGATGAGGATTTCTTTTTTAAAAATACATGGAAAAAAATACATGTCCCCTGGTTATCAGTTGAGGATTTTCACATATCACCTGACTGGATCCAGTCAAAGCCCCCTTTTTAAGTTTTCTTTCTAAGGAAGACAGAATTTCAGTCAATATGCATATCTTTCAAAGAGCAGTATTAGGTGTGGTAGGACTTTATTTTTCCTTCGGATGGTAATGATAACTAACAGCTGTAAGGAGCTGTGTCTCAAGCAGCTCTTCAGAGTACTTGATACGGGTTAGTTTATCTAATCACCAAAACCACCCTATGAGGAAGGAACCCCTGTTATTTCCACATAATAGACTCAAACTGTCTTATGTATGGTCCCCTTGGGCAGCCTTGGGGAGGCCCTTGGAACCCTTCTGAGAACCATCCTTTCGATGTGTAAAATAAAATACCTAGGCTTACCAAGGAAATCAATTATATTAAAATAGTTAACAAAATATCTTAAAATTATTATATAGCTGTATATATAATTTTTCACTAATGCATTCAGTAAGCATATCTGTGGGGGAAGACTATAACTATAATTTCAAAACAGTGATGAGCTTAAGGAATAACCTAAGGTAACCTCAATAAGTCTGATGGAATAAACTCCCTAAGATTTCTACTGGTGACACAATCACAATACTGTTAATACTATTGAGATTTGTTGCCTACATTCATAATTGATGGGAACCCTTACTTTCAGTTAAAGATGAGTGAAAATAAAGATTTACTTTTTTTTTTTTTATGTAAGGTCATAGACCCCTACATTACGAACTGTTGGCAGTTTCATTTCATATCCCACCCTGTAACAAACTCAAAGAGAAAGTAAATTAAACATCAGATTGATTTGAAAAAACGTGGCAAAAAGTGTCAAGTAAACAAGTTTAGAGCATTTAGGGTTGCCTATTTTTATAAAAGGGTAGCTACCAATTTAAGCCTTTGCTACTATGGAAGCTTTCAGGTTTTAATATAAAACATGTGGTTTTGTTCCCACGCATTCTTTTATCCTTCATAATTTGGCATTTTTTATTTGATAGTAGAAGCGCAGGAATGGCACAAATAAATGCAAAAGGTCAAAGGGCCAATGTTGACGGAAAAAGGTTTCGTCTGGAATTTGGCTGCCATTTGTGGAAGAGGTTGTAACTTGCGCTGTTCTTTTCAAACTGGCCGATTCCCTGGTCAGTGCTCTGAGATTCAGTATGTCCCTTCTTACTGCTGGAGCTTCCTACACGTGGTGTCTCTCCCCTTTACATTGGTCGCATCTGCTCCTCCAAGCTGACTTTGACCATCCCATTTTCCCTTCATCCTCTGCTTTCCCCCACATTATTCTCACTGTTTGGAGGAAGTGCTTTGTCCTGGATGACGTTGTCTTGTGCTTTTTGTTCAGCGACTTACATAAAATCTTTTTGAAGTTCTCAAGGCATCATGTTATAGGTGGTCCCAGCTTACAACGGATGGTTCAGCTTTATGATGGTGTGAAAGCTTTACCTATTTCGTACAAAGTGTATTTTGAATTTTGAATTTTGAATTTTGCTCTTTCCCTGGGCTAGTGTTATGCAGTCTGACCCTTTCTCTTGACGCTAGGGCAGACTGCAGTCGCCAGTTAGCCACACCATCAGGAGGGTAAGCAACCAACACACTTAAGGTCATATGTACCCATGCAACCATTCTATTTTTCGCTTTCAAAATAATACTCAATAAATCCCATAAGATAGTCAACACTTTATTATAAAGTACGCTTTGTGTTATGTGATTTCGTCTGACTGTTGCGTAACGAAGGTGTTCTGAGCACGTTTAAGGTAGGCTATGCTAAACTATGATGTTTGGTAGGCTAGTGTATTAAATGTATTTTTGACTTAGGATATTTTTATTTTATTTTATTTTATTATTTTTTAAATTTTATTTTATTTTTTCAGTGTTCCAAGAGTCATTGTTTATGCACCACACCCAGTGCTCCATGCAATACGTGCCCTCCTTAATACCCACCACCAGGCTCACCAAACCCCCTACTCCCCCCTCCAAAACCCTCAGTTTGTTTCTCAGAGTCCACAGTCTCCAACACAGTACTAGAAGTCCTAGCAACCGCAATCAGACAACAAAAAGAAATAAAAGGTATTCAGATTGGCAAAGAAGAAGTCAAATTCTCTCTCTTTGTAGATGACATGATACTTTATATGGAAAACCCAAAAGACTCTACCCCCAAACTACTAGAACTCATAGAGCAATTCAGTAAAGGGGCAGGATACAAAATCAATGCACAGAAATCAGTTGCTTTCTTATACACTAACAATGAAAATATGGAAAGGGAAATTAGAGAATTGATTCCATTTACTATAGCACCAAGAACCATAAGATACCTGGGAATAAACCTAACCAAAGAGGTAAAGGATCTGACTTAGGATATTTTTAATTTAGGATTGCTTTATCAGATCACAATCATAAGTCAATTATAAGTGAATCACACATCATAAGTCAAAGAAGATCTGTATATATTTCTTATTCATATTTAGCCTAAGAGACACATGGAAATCTTTTGCTAAGTGTTGTCTTGCCCTCCGCAACCTTGATACACAGAATTGATACAGTGCGTTTGTGTTCGTGTGTGTGTGTGTGTGTTATGTACAGTCAATCATTTTTTGGTTTTCAGATTACTCCAGAAGTATGTCAGTCTGATTCCCAAATTTTCTATTGAAAGTGCAAATTTTGTTTCTCTACTCTGATTTTTTGACAATATACTTTGACATTTTCTGCTTTTTTAAAAGATTTTATTTTTGAGCCTGGTACTGGGCTCAATTCCAGGACCCCGGGATCATGACCCGAACCAAAGCCAGATGCTTAACCAACTGAGCCACCCAGGCACCCCTGTTTTCTGCTTTTTAATCTTTTGAACTTTGTAGAACACTTCATTAGCCGCATCCAAAATCCACATCTTGATGACATGTATTGTTATACTTCTGTGATGAATCGTGTTAAAGACTTGGACTGATGCAGCAGCAGGACTAGGCTCTCCACAGTTCAGCCTCCTGCCAGTTTTCACCAGTATTTGTGCCACACTGCAGTGATGCTGCTGGGTTTTCACACCATCTTCAAGAACAAGATGGTCCTATTGGAGAGGAGGGACTGGTTCTCTCTAGCAACAAGATCAGTCCCCGGAGTGCATGTGTCTGTATATCCAAATGAGAAGACTTGAAGTGTTAAAAGCTATTTTGACTATTTCAGGTTGAAACTGGGCATGGTGTAGTGTTGGCACTCAAAAGGCATCTGTTGAGTGAATAAGTTAATAGGTACAGAGCTCTGTTTTGACACATGTTCTCTGCTGTTTGCTGTCAATTTTTCCAGGAAAAAAATACAGTATTGTAGGCATCAGAATCCAAATTAAAAGTACATCAGGGGATGGGTGTGGTGATAAATTTTCTAGTTGCGGTGATGGCAGAATTTCCTTTGGCACTGGATGCTGTTGAAAACACCCAGTTCTTGCTGTTAAAAGAGAATGGGCACTAAGTTCTTGGTGTCCCCTACCAGGGACAACAGACATGAAGACAGATTATCACGGCACACGCTAATGTCTGCTAATGTGGAAGGCACAGAAAGGATGTGGCTTAACACTGATATCATCTATATAATACCATATGCATATAAATATTAAAATATTAAAAATGAAATAACATCTTTCAGTGTAAAAAAGGGGGTTTACAAAGGTTTAGCTAGGAAACGGCAACTTCTCTGGGAAAAAGAAAATGCCTAGTGGGAAGTGGGAGAACAGGGAGAGGCTGAAAGCGATGCAGTAGAAGGAACCCGAGGCTAGACTTTGAAGTGCCTTATTATTGGCCATGCAAAACTGTTTGGATTTTCCTCTACAAAAAAACAAAGACCTAATAGAGATCTTTAAGCAAGAGACTGAAATAATTAGCTCTGTTTTATGGGATGAATTAAAGCAGCTCAGTATTTAAGCATTTAGAAAGTATATCTCGGGCATATTTTCTCCAGTTTTTCAAGTCAAATGTACTCTACTTTTCTTTGCCTAACACCGTCCTCCTCATTTTCTTCCATTCATGATGGCCTCAGTAAACTGAATACCACAACAGAGGCAATGTCCTTACCTTGCCACAGAAGGGCGATTTTCTATTGTCCTCACCTTAGAGTCCACTCCTTTTTTACTCTATGAATTATGGCCCAAGATTGGGTCAGCAGATGTCGCTGAATAAGCACATCCATCTATTTTGTGTAGCCTGATATTGTCTGAGAAGCCTCCAAAGTTTGGCTAATAGTTGTGAATGGAATATGGAGAAACTCAGGAGACCAGAAACAATTTCAGTGTTTCCAAATAAAGTCCTTGGGAACTCATTCTTCACAAAAGATAAGTGGTAAATCTTCAGTCCAAGGAACTGAAGAGGGAAAGTATCCCAGAAAAATAGTTCTCAAAGGCTTTAATATGAAGATCCAATATATAGAGATAAAGAAAGCTAAGGCAGGGGATTTGGAATGTAAGAGATGACAGGATAAAAGAAATAAACATCTTTCTTAACTTTATTCATTAATTGATGGTATTTTTGCCCACATGCTTCAGATGCTGAGTCTGATTTCTTTCAAAGCAAAATTTTTAAAATATTGAAACCATGTAAGTCAAGAAATTGTCCAGAATACTTGACTAGATATACTGGAGATAGTAGAATACAAAGGCTAACAATAATTTGTCTTCAGTTTACCTCAAAATATTTGTGAATGATGGACATTGCTTCCAACTGGACTCAAAACAAAACAAAACAAAACAAAACGAACAAACAAAATAGATGAGCAGGAGGGGGAGGAAGCCAAGGCGGTTAGTCTAAATCTTTAATGGTCATATAATCCAGATTTAGAATGGCTCTGATGCCCATTCTTTCCGCTTTGAGAGTTTCCCCCTCCTCATCCCTGTAAGAACAAAGCCTTTGCCCTGAAAAGGTAGGTCAGGTGGCCAGAAGACTGAAGGAGCCTGACATCTCAGAATTCTACCCCTGTGGAATAAATCTTAGAAGCTCTACTACAGGAAATAGTAATCCTAAGAGTAGACGGGGAATGAACAGAAGTAGAGTAAAAAGATCAAAGTGTTAACATCTCAGAGTACTTTCTAGCATGGATCAGAGTAAAAGCCAGTGTCCTTGAGCTAAGAACAAAGTGTGTCAAGTTAGGGAGGATTCTGAAGTGAACACCGTGTTTATTAGCCCACAGTCTATTTTAAAGCCTTAACAGGATGCTACTCTTCGCCATATATGACATATCCAATAACGTCATCCCGTATCTGCTTGAGTCTGGATTTCTGGAATAGGATGAAGGGATATCAGGATGTCCTCCACTCAATGCAGCCAAAGTTTTTGATGAAACTTCTGCAATAAGAACAGTATGGATTCTTTGTGTGGTGTCTGGGAAAATCTTGAGTTCCTTATAAGAAATGAAATGACTCTTGTGTGAAAACGTTCAGGATATGGAGGGTGTAGATCACTTTAGGAGAGTATCACTTTTCACTTGACCAAGCCCTGACCCAGACACCAGGAAAAGCTGTTTTCATGGGCAGTCTGGCAAGTTACCACATTCTTCTCAACTTGCAAGAGTGAATGGTAACTCTCTAAAGTCAAGGGGAAATGTCAACACGGGTACACTATTCCACAACAGGAAATGAAGCTGTCTCGCGTGTGTTGAGCTAAGGTTATTCATGAGCCACTCTCAAGCAATCAGATCCCTCTTCTCTCATTTTGTGGATGTGCTTCCCCATCTTCAGCCAGTCTGCTTTAGTGTCTTTCAACATAGATCCTCATTTAGCATCAAAGATGCTCACCCGTACCTCTGAGCACCTCTCAGAAGAAGGGAGACACAGGCTGCTGCCTCACATTCTGTCCCATAACTGAAGCTGGGCACCCAGAATCCTAACAATGAGGAGATTCAGGGAACTCTCTCCTCCTAAGAGTTGTATCTTTTGTAGCCCAACCGACTCTAGACACACACACACACACACACACACACACACACACACACACACACTCTCACACATACACACACTCACATACCTAGCACAGTACCCAGATTTAACAAATACACCTATAGGACACCCAATCTGTTAGATTTAAATTTTGGATAAACAGCAGATAACTGGGAGGTTTTTTTGGCATAAGTATACCTAAAAATTGCACGGACAGATTTCAGGGATTTTTGCTTATGCACATAGTGTACCTCACCGAGCAGGGAACGACGCAGGGGACAATGTCTCAGCATTGCCTCAGAAGGATGGTAGATGAGGAGGCAGAGGGGATTTTAATATCAGAAATGGTGTAGGGTAGGGAGTAATATTAGAAAGAATGGCCTTGTGTTCAGTTCTGTCAGCTTTGCTATCTTTGGCAGGTGATTTATCCTTTT
>CM052886.1:113943554-113983666 GCA_028534135.1 Potos flavus
TGGTTAAACATACACTACAAATATTCACTAATAATAATGTAATTGGTTATACACTTAAAGCATCTTAAAATTTTTTTGCTCCTTATATAGTAAAAAATAAAACCAAACCAGAAACACAAGATTTTCATCTTTTCTCCTCCTAATCATAGCATTAGATACTTTTCTTTCTAATACATACTGCTGTAGATGCAAGAATGCTGGACCCCTTCTTAGCATGTCCATGTATTAGTGAGGGTTTTAGAGACAGACTGTAGATACCAACTCTCATTAACTTAAGCAGAAAATAAATTTCAGATAATCCATCGAACTAATGGATGAGTGGAGAATTGGGTTCAGAAAATGGGCAGGGATGTAGAGAGCTGAGGTCACCTTGCAGTCACGTTCTGGTTAGGGTCCTCCTGCAGGTTCCGTGCCCTCCTGGCTGGAAGATGATGCTGCCATCACTGTCCAGCATCCTTGATGTCAGGTGCTGCCACCATGAATGGACTCACCCAGTGGGGGATTCCCCACAATGGGAAGGGGTTTTCTAGGTTGGACAGCCAACCTATTTATTTACCCAGTCTCCAAATATATATTTCTTCTCACAGTTATATTAAAAAAGTACCTTCGCAATATAATGCAACTCCGTGAGAAACTAATATATATTAAATATATATTATATTTATTCTTAAATATATTTATATTTATATAATTATATATAAAGGTATATATATACTTAAATATATATTATATATATTCATATATATATATAATATATTCCTTTCCCCCTTCCTCCAAAAGAGATATCCCAAATTTTCTTTTTTTTTTTTAAAGATTTTATTTGTCAGAGACAGAGAGAGAGCACAAGCAGGGGGAGTGGCAGGCAGAGGAAGAAGCAGGCTCCCCACTGAGCAAGGATCTTGATGCGGGACTCCATCCCAGGACCCTGGGCTCATGATCTGAACTGCAGGCAGACACTTAACCGACTGAGCCATCCAGGCATCCTGAGATATCCCGAATTTTCTTTTCTTTTCTTTTTTTTTTTTTTTTTTGATATCCCAAATTTTCATCAAGATTCACTTATGGCTCCAAGTTCTTAACTTCCAGGTGATGGCCATTCCTTCCCTTATTCTGCCATGATCCTGGTTAGATATTCTGAAACCTATGAAACAAGTTGCCAATGCAGCCTATATACAACTGCAGGGGAGAAAGGTAGAAATAAAAGGGAAATTAAAATATAGAAGAGTAGAGATGAACCATGAGACACTATGGACCCCAGGAAACGAACTGAGGGTCTCGGGAGGGAAAAGGGTAGGATCAGGGTAGGGGAAGGGGGTAACAGGGCGATGGGTATTAAGGAGGGCATGTGTTATGATGTGCACTGCGTGTTATATGTAACTAATGTTATATGTTAATGTTATATAACTGTGTTATATGTAACTAATGAATCATTGAACACGACATCGAAAACTGATGATGTACTATACAGAAGCTAACTGAACATAATTTAAAAAAAAGATATAGAGAAGCACATATTCACAACAGCAACAAGAAAGTAGTGATGGATAAAAGCTCCAGAATTTATGGATAACAGTCAAGTTAGCACGTTCCTTTTTCACAGTAATTCTGTTCTCTTTGCCTCTGCCTAGCACCTCATTTGATTGGATTTCTTACCTAGTATGGAAACCCAAATCTTGGTGATCCTCTTTGTTGGGGATTATAATGATCCATTATCTTTGGCCACAGAACAGGATTGTATGAAGAAATACCCTGTAGGCTCCTCTGGACTCTATTTACATGTCCCTTGCACTGTACACAGCAATCTTTTGGATTTTGCAAACCTATATTCCTACCCATGGGAAAATAGTACTGGACATTATTTACAATGTCAGAATATATACTGCATCTTATGCGACAGGACTCCAAGTTGAGAAGCAGCTCTTTCTCTACAGAGACTCTGAATCTTGGATAGATCACATCACCGTTCTAAGGCCATCTGCTTCTGGTTGATGATATGTCTTCAGATCCTGAATTCAATGAGCATCATCCCATTGCTTCAGTTCTTTGCCTGTAAAGTGAGTTTCTGCATGGAACTCTATGTTTTATGATTGTGTATAAGGTAGGCGCTCAGTAGGTTCATGGGTGATGTTGTTTTCAGGGAAATGATGGGAGGAAATGCAAATTTAAATCCACCGAATCTATGTGGCTTGTGAGTACAAAGTATTACCCCTTAAAAAGAGAGTGTGGTCAAATAAAATCAATGTGCTGCTGGTAACCTGGAGGTTTGGTATCAAAGAGGGACCTTTGGCTCTGATATTGCTTATTGCAAATTGAACATTGGGAGATAGACTAATCATGTTGATGAAACTTAAAATCTGTACTATTGAGCCTATGTCTGGCGTCTAACTATGGCACCACGTCCCTTTGTTCATGAGATAAACACTGGAGCAGTTGGAGAAGGGAGTTGACAAGACCTCATAGGATAGGTCCATATGTTTATTTAAGTCCCTTTACTTTAGAAAGGGATTTTTTAGTACTTGCAGGAGATATAAATATTTCCAAATTTTGGGCCCACTCTGGGGTCCAGAGGTCAAATCACATGGCTTTACTGTTAGATCCTTGTTGTCAGTTTTCCAGTCCTCTTCTAGAAAACCAGGTGAAACTTTCGGTTACTGTCAATGAATCAATGCAGAATCTGATCCCCAGGCAATATCTCTACATGGGTAAAATGGCTGAGATGTAATCATTGAGGTTCTATTCAATAGATTTTCCTTTTCCACAATTTTGGGTCACTTTCGAATGTGGCTAAAATGCTATTGACGACGTTTTGTCTAGAGACAACAACACTGCCTATCTGTTGAACTCAAAATATTTTGACGCTCCTAGGAAATTTCCCAGAAGGCCATCAGTCATTTAAAAGAGTGCAGAATTGTGAAGAAGTAGATGTTCTGGGAGAGTGAACAACATACATGTGAAATTTCCTTGTGTCTTCCTGACCTGCTCACTTCCAATACCATATAAATCACTTTGATTGAATGACAGAGTGCTTCTGGGAAGAAATGAATTTGTGAACAAATGAAGTATATGACATCCAGGTGTTACTAGTCCACTCAGATTGCCTGGGTTACTTGATATCTCAAGATCAGTCATTCAGTCTCTAAGAGGACCCAGTTAGTTGCAGGTCAGAAACTATTTATAAAGAGAAAATAGTTTTTTTCTGAAACAAACATAAATCTACTGTAAAATCATTTGTGTCTACTCATCTATTTTTGTTGTATGGAACCTATGATCAATTCACTACTCCCAAAGACCTTTGGAAATGAGGCCATTTTGATTCCCATACTGGTCCTGGTCCGTGGGTGATTAGTCTCACTTTGCATTTAGTGGTTAAAGGCTGTCCGCTTGGCACCTTGCACATCTTGCACATCTGACATCTTGCACACCTGCCTCTCTATTAAAATTAGGAAATGCACATGTGAATTACAGGATTATAAGACATAGAGAAGTTGGTCATTAAAATGTTGCTTAAAAATGCTGGCTCTCTCCTTTATTTATTTCTCCTTTTTTGGGAGTGGTGGCAAGAAGGTAGCGTGAATGTCTTGTTCCACATTCCTATCCTCCAAAATAATTGAACTCTCTTTTCCTTTCATTTTCCAATTTTAGTGAGGAATAATTGACAAATATAGCTGTATATATTTACAGTGTACAATGTGATGATTTTCTATGCATGTACATTTTGAGATGATTAGCAAGATAGTTAATACATTCATTACCTCCCATAACTTAGTGTGTGTGTATGTGTATGTGTGTGTGTGATGCTTAAGATCTTCTTTGAGCAAATTTTAAGTATACGATACTGTATTATGAACTATAAGATATTTTAAATGCCTTGTTTTACTGAAGTATAGTTGACATACAACATTATATTAGTTTTTGGTATACAACATAGTGATTTGACAATTATATACATTATGAAATGCTCACCACGTTTCAGTCTAGTTACTCTTTCAGCATACAAAACTATAATAATATTGACTAAATTCCCTATGCCGTGTTTTACATCCCAATGACTTATTTATTTTAGAGTTGTAAGTTTGTACATCTTAATGCCTCCCACTTATTTTATCTATCCCACTACTCCACTCCCCTCTGGCAACCACCAGTTTGTTCCTTGTAATTATGAGTGTTTCTGTGTTGTTTAATTTGTTCATTTGTTTCTTTAGCTTCCACATATAAGTGAAATCATGTGGTATTTGTCTTCCTCTGTCTGACTTACTTCACTTACCATATGTCCCCTACGTCCATCCACATAGTCACAAATGGCAAGAGTTCCTTCTTTTTTTTAATGGCTGAGTAGTATGTATTACATTACATATATAATACACATATATATTATACATATAATATATATGACATTTATCACCATATATAGTGATCATTATACATATGTGTGTGTGTACACACATAGTGTGTCACCATGCTATAAGTTAGATCCTCAAAACTTGTTCATCTTATAACTGAAAGTTTGTACCCTTTGACCTGTATCTCCCTATATCTATACTCCCATGTTCACTGTGACATTCTCGATAGCTAAGATATATGGAAAGATCCCAAATGTCAATCAATGGGTGAATGGATAAAAAAAAATGTGATATATATTACAATTATATATTTCTGTATTATATAATATTATATTACATAAATATGGAATCTTATTCAGCAAGAAAAAGAAGAAAATCCTGCAATTTGCAACGACATGATTAAACCTGGAGGGTTTTATGATAGCAAGATAAACCAAAAGAAAGACAAACACTGTATGGTATCACTTACGTGAACTCTCTTTCCTATAGTAAGCCAACACATCTTTGGCAATTTGCCTTTGCTTAGAATAAGCTATCGCAATAGTGCTTAGTGTGGCCCTATCTTACACACTCAAGACTCTGTCCTAGCAGACGCCATGTTGCATTTAGGATTATATTTATTTCTTATTGTTCTAGCATACTCAGAATATGCTCTAACACCCATTAGACAGATTTTCAGTAATATAGATCAGTCCAGCCCAACAATAATTGTCGGAAATAAGATACCTCCTACCCATTTTTGCTTTTAATTAGCTCCTTAGAATACATCAGGCATTGTTTGATTACAGATATGGACATATTAAAGGATCTGGGCCATTAGCAATGGCTTCCTTCTTCAATGAAGAATCACCATATAAGACAAGGAGATGCTTCTTCAGGCAAATACTTTCCATGGGGTTTGTGGCTTACAAGCTTACAAGCTTTTCAAATTCTAGGTATTTTGTTCACCCCTAATCAATGCCCTTATTTATTTATTTTTATTTTTTTCAGGGGAGTGGGGAGGAGCAGAGGGAGAGTAAAATAGAATTTTAAACAGGTTCCACCCTCATGCAGGGCTAGATCTCAAAACCCTGAGATCATGACCTGAGCCAAAATAGAGTCAGACGTTTAAATGACAGAGCCACTCAGTCTGTGGCTCAGTAAAAATGTCCTCATTTTTGCCGAAAAATGCCAAGACTGGAAATTCAATTGTCATTTTAATTGAGCAACCAACAGCGTAGAACTTTGAATTTGATTCTGGCAATATCAGGCATGTAGTTACAAAACATAAGATAGTTTGGTAAAAATTTTTTCCTTCGCCTGAAGTATGAGGACTTGAAATTGTTATTTTCTTTCTTCAAGGTATCAAATGTTGTTAGGAACAGCCACCTTATCTTATTGTTCTTTAAGTCTTAGACTTTTTTTTGCAGCTCTTTGCACTTATTATGTGGTTTCTCAAAGTTTTGTCTGCAGGGAATTTGATTCCAAGTTATTTATTGATAACCACAGGCTTTCATATTACTATCCTGCAATATTGATAAGAATTTGGCTCCCTTTGCCTCAGCTACAGCAAGACGACCAATGTCTTACTCCTCTCATATTTCTGAGTTTCTGCTTTCTACAAGTCATGCCTGGTTTCATGAACGTAAGAAACAGAACATGTCTCTACTAAGTCTGAAAACTAACTAGTTAGCACATCACTTAGTAGCTCACAGAAATCACTGGAAGGCCCATAAAGCTGGCAGAAAACAAGAAAGGCTCAGAGTTAGAAACAAAAGTGTTATACTAAAGAAACAACCTGGCTGAGGTGCTGCTCTTGGCACTTTTTTTTTTTTTACCACTGTTTCTGGACATTAAAGCTACCCCACCCAAAACTGTACCACCACTTTCACTGCCGTATGATGATACTATTAATGGATTCTAACTCTCACTTCATCTTACTATCACTTATTCTAGCTTCAAAGTTCTTTCTGGAAGCCTCTAACTGCTCTATTCTAGGTCACATGCCTGTACCTTAACTCTCAGGTGAGGAGATGGAGCCCTTGGTCTCATTTTTCATTTATATAGGAAAGTACGACTCCCTTCCACAAAGACCATCACAATGAAGATTCTTTCAAGATAGGAATGACTTTATGTGCTGGGAAGATCAAAATGATAAGTATCCACTTCACGCACAAATGCTGTTATAAAGGAAAGGGATATTAGTTACCTTACTTCCAAATTAACCATAACAAATACTGCATTTTAGTAGTTAACCATTGAGTAGCTGGAGGCACAACCAACAATAAATAGCTGGAGGCAATTTATTATAACTTTGGTGTAAGTATGTCCATCTAATCATGGCAATTAGGCACAACGAGGTCCTGAATCTGCTCTATGTTCTGTCTCCACCTACCTATATTAAGTGGGTGAAGTTTTTTGTTTTTGGTTTTGTTTTTGTTTTTTTAACTTTCTTGGACAGTGCAGAGAGGGCTGGTGGCTTATACTGCTAACATTCTGCATGTCTATCTCAACTAATCTTCCTCTTCTGACTGTGACTCAGGCTGGTTTAGGAGGGGCTGTGGAAGGCTATCCTCTTGGCTCTGCACATGGACCCCAGTGGAGAGAATAGAAGATCATTTTGTAGGAGCTTCTGACACCCACATTTTAGAACCCCAAATTGAAGGTCCGTATCTCGAACATATGGTTTTAACTTGACCTTCCATCATTCTTCCAAGATGCAGAACTGTGATGGAAACCTATGTGTGACGAGAGAATGGGGATAATTTATGTAGTTGCAAGCCCATCAAAATTGGAGGGTAGGGGAGAAGCTTTGAAAGCAAATTCCTATAGTGGGAAAGAGTAGGTACCATAAAAATTCAATTTTACCAAGGGCTAAATGAGTGTTGTGTTGTTGTTTTTTTCCCTTATTCTGAATTAAGTTCGTTCTGAAATAGAAATCCTTTTCTTTTTCCTTTTACTTCACTTCCATTCTCAGCTCTTGTCTAGGGACCCTATTTAGGATTAAAATAAATGGACCATTTCAGCATAAATGTAGCAGTGCAGGAAAGAGTGTGGAAAGTGCTTACTGCATAAAACACATCCCTTTCTGATTCATTACACCCCTTTTCTGCTGTGTATAAGTGGACACCTTTCACTAACTCACTACGGGGTAGCTGTGCACATGCATTTTGAAAGAAGGAAGAATCCTCTCCCAAAATACATAGGCCTAAGCCATAAATCAAATAGACTTATCAAAATCAATCAATTAACAAAAGGAGCCTTTGAAAACGTGTCTCAGCCAAGCTTGAAACCTTATTTTCCTGTTAAGTGAAGTCCTAGAATCAGAGAGGTTTTCACAGGGGAATAAGCAGTCTTCATATCCAAAAGACACTCTGATTAGAAAATTGTTTAGACAGGAAAAACTAATCTTTAATAATAATTAGTTCCCCAAAGAGTAAAATTTTTAAAAATGCAAACCAGAAGTTGAAGTATAAGGTAGGGTTGAATTAAGCGAGGCAATCATTAACATAACATATTTGTTATTTACATTTTCAAGCCTGTAGAGTTTTCAAAATATCTTTGGATGCAATTAGAAAGAAAGATCGCAGTGGAATCGTTGATGAATTATTAATGTTAAATTATTGAAGAATTTTAAGGACACGGTAATACTGGTCTCATCTAATTTTTACTGAAGATGGAAGAATATACTAATGTGAAAGCAGGGGGCCAAGATAATGCTAATAGAAATATGTATAATGCTCTACAGTTTTCAAATATACATTATCATAAGCTATAATCTGTGCTCTTTCCTGGAAATAGTGAACAAACAGTGAGCAGCAGTGTAATTGTGAGTTACAGCAAACCAAATTTGCATTTTTTTCCAGGAAGGGAGAGGCAGGAAACCAGGAGTGAACATATTTAACTCTCAACTAGTCAATAGACTACATTTAGAAGTAGATTCATTTAGAGGTAGCCGTCCTACCTGTAACTCATAAGGAAAAACAAGAAGCTAGTACATATGCAGGAGTCATTGAAGACTTTCAGTCCTGTGATAGCACACACGAGCAGTCTAGGTCTCAAGAACCTGGCACTGATGCTTTGAAAAGTAGGACAAAAGTAGCACAAATGTCCTTTTGAGTAGGAGTTTGCTCTGGTGCTCGTCCCAAACTTGGGACAAATGTTCTCAATATATATGATCCTTAACATTTTCAACGGCTCCCATGGCTATTGAAATTGGCTGTAATGAATTCTGTACCTCTCTTCAAATCACAGACCCCACGTGGAGAGCCTAACTTATTTGTACATGACAATACCCCCCAGGGTCATCTTCAGAGATTTAGAAACTTCATTTGTAGATCAAACTTCCTCATCCTCACACGTTCAGAAATTATAATTCCTTCATCAGTATCGTGCCCCCAAATATCATCAACACTTGAAGAATCAAACTTAAATATTTCTACCGTTAGCATTGTTTCTTCATTAGCATAAAGTCCACAAAATCTCCTCCCTCTAAAACTCTACCACTTTGTCCATCTTTTTTTCTGTTGTGATTAAGTATTAGAGATAGTGAAATTCCTAGTTCTGCTTTACTTTAAACATTGATGACTACTTGAGCTAAAAAGGGCCTGGAGTAATCAACTAGTTCGTCTTTCTGTACCCAGACATCCAGAACCTTAGACCGATCCCACAATAATAGATTACTCTTGCCTGATATGATGCCAGACTTAGACCAACTATCCTAGAAGAGTAGATTACTCTTCCCTGATATGAGTCCTATATGCTGGACTATATGCTGTTACCAATTTTTTCATCATTTTACATGTGCTTTTCTTTTACTGCACTTTTTACAATTGATATTATTTATGTAGAGTTTAAAGTGTCTTTTTGTATATTTATAGATCTGTATAACTCATTTCATTAACTAAGGAAACATGCTAGTTCAACATGTTAGCTCAATGTTATAACACTGTATTGTGGGTTGAATTGTGTCTCCTCCCAAAAATATGCTGAAGTTCTCACCCTGGTATCTGTGAATGTTACCTTATTTGGAAATCAGGTTTGGTTTCTGTAGATGTAATTAAGTAAGTAAAGTTATACTTGATTAGAATGGACCCTGATCCAATATGACTGGGGTCTCTGTAAGAAGAAAATGCCACATGAAGGCACCCAGTGATAATGCCAGGTACCAACAGATACAGGTATTGGAGCAATGCAACAGCAAATATAGCAACACCAAGATTTCATGGTCACCATCAGAACCAGGAAAAAGGCAGGGAAGGATTCTACCCAGAGTCTTAGAGGGAGCATGGCCCTGCTGACATCCCGATTTTGGATTTCTAGACTCCAGAACCATGACAGAATGAATTTCTGTTGTCTTAAGGCACCACATTTGAGGTAATTTGTTTCAGCAGCCCTAGGAAACTAACACACCACGCAAGTCACAGTTCATAATAGGCACTCAATTAAAACTTGTTAAATGAATTCATGAGGGACTGAATGAGTGAATGAGTATAATTAGAATATAATTATACAATGCACTGTAGGAAAGTCTATAAGTACATATATATGTGAATGAGTCCTTGTACAAGATAATGTTGAGCTACTTGTATGAGGATAAAGCAAAGCTAAGCACATGCCAGCTTTCTATTCGGTGGGATACGGTATGTGTTTTAAATTGCAGGGTACGTTCCTCTACCAATGAACAACTGGCCTCTTTAAGCTACTTACTCTATACTCAATAAGACTAGTAGATCATCATCTTTGGCTAAAAACTAGCACATGCTTTGTCATTATTTTACATTTACCTGTGATGATTTGTAAATGTTTCATTGTATAAGCCACTAAGGAATTCTTTAGAATATTTATTTCCATTTTATTTTATTTTATATTTTATTTTAAGATTTATTTATTTATTTATTTATTTATTTATTTATTTATTTATTTATTTTAGAGACCGAGAACACAAGTGGGATGAGCAGAGGGAGGGAGAAACTTAAGCTGACTCTACACTGAGCAGGGAGCCTGACATGGGGCTTGATCTCAGGACCCTGAATTCAGGAACTACCCTGAAACCAAGAGTCAGATGCTTAACCACCTGTGCCACTAAGGCACCCCTATTTCTTTCACAGGTAATATAGCCAAGGCCTATTAATATCTAAATTATGAACTAAAAATGTCAAAACTAGGTCACTTTTGTCTTCTGACTTTAACCCCCACACCACATAGAAAGACTGGCTTCACAAAGAAGAATCATTGTATTCAGAATCATTGTATCTCCTTAAGCCACAATTTTAATGATTCAATAAGCTTTATGCGTCTTAGCACAATCTCTCCCAGGATAGAAAATGAGACATAAAGACAGAAATAGATTGAAACAATTACAGAAATATAGACATTATTTATGTTTTATATTTTATGTATACATACATGCACACACATACATACTTGAAGATGATAGTCCAAGATGGAATGTATATACATGTATTGGCTTGAGAAAACAAGTTTCTGGAAAGCATAGCCTATGTTGACATTTTAACCCCTAAAATACACTGTCGGAGGTGTTGAACTTCATGAGTGCCATTTAGTGATGATAATCTATCGACTTTCGTACCCCCTTACCTGTTTGCTCTCTTCGGGCAACAATTGGTTTACTGGTGATAGGTAAAAACCTACACACTTTGAGGTATTATGTGTCTATTTTTTTCATTATTTCAATAAGCATAAGAAGTCTATTTCTTATAAATAAACTCTAGAAATTTCCCAGTGGGTCAATAGAAACTCTGCAGCTTGTTTTCTTGCATGATAGCCTTTGAAAATAAGTTCCCCTAAAAGGGAGTGTTACTTTGGCAATAGGTACAATGGATAATAAGGGGCTGGCACTGACTTTTCCTGAGGAATGGGGACATTGGTGATCTTTGGTTTGAGGTTATTTGTATGGGTCTAAGAAAAGTTCATTTTTATTAATGTACAAATATTTACAAGTACATTTTTACTTGGGAATGTAATCTCTGTGAATTTTATATGTATCTATTAAGTAATCACAGCTATTTCATTACTGATAAAAAAGGAGCCTCTGTTATATCTGTTGGAATGTTTAAAAGCCTTATCTACTGCAAGCAGCAGATGGTGATCTCTGATCTGTACAGTTTCTCTAAGGAAGGCTCCCCCAGTATAGAACCCCGGGGCGAGGGAAGATCTTAGCATTTGCCTGTGTCTATTGCCTAGAGTACCTTGTGTCTCCTTCTCTAAGCATCTCCCTACTCTGCCAAATACCTTGACATTGTCGAGGCATGGCAAACTCCGTCTCACTGATATATAAATTTTATAACAAATCAGCAATTTGTGCCTTATTATAACCAAGTGTTACTTTTTTTGATTCCGTAGGTAGCTTAACCTCTCTATGCCTATGACTAATCTTCCATAAAATGGGAACATAAATGGTTGCCCCAGTTCTTAATTCTTTCATTCATGTATTCAGCTGTGCTGCGATGATCAAATACTCTCATATAGACTAAAGTGCTCTTTAAAAATGTAAAATATGTCACAAATGTGAAATAGTGTGTTGGTTCCAAAAATGTGAATGCTTTATTAGACCCAGCAATATAACTATCTCTAAGTACATCTAAGAGATACTACCTGTATCTCTAAGTACATCAATACAGCCGTCTTGCCCTGGACATGGGTTTATATATATCTGACTACCTTGTTCTGTTTGTTTCTCCTGGTGTATCTCACCATTCCCACCAGATTAGAAGCCCCATGGGCAGTGGTTTATATTTGTCTTATGTCCTTCTACCTATGTAGCAGAGTTCTGGTCACACTCTATACACCCTCCATTCATGACTGACTTATGACAGTATTCATTTCTATGCCAGCGAGGATTTTTCTCGAAAGCCACTGTTGTTTTGTGGTAGCTTTGAGCAACTCGTTCTGGCTGTTACTGGTCTTTGGGCATGCGCAAAGTGATAGAGCATTGTGATCCCAGAACCCAAGGAATCTGAAAACATAGTGGACTCCAACTGGTTTAAAATTTAGTAGCTGCATTGCCCTCTTTTATGTTTGATGTGTGGCAAAACTAATACTATTTCTCTTAAGGGTGCTTGAAGGCAATACAGGTTTAAGAAAAATATTCCCTACCATGTTTCATCTGCTGCCCTCTATGTAGAAGGCACAAGCAACAGTTTTCTTATTGAAGGATATGAATGGCTTTGCCCCTTAGCTTGCCTGTGTGCAAGCATGGAACAAACAGTGTCCTTCGAGTGCCCCAGAGCCCACTCTGTCACCGTGCTCTGCTTGGAGCAGAGAGTGTTAAAAAGCTTTGGTTTTTCCCTCCGTAACCGTTTAGAAGTACACAATGCAAGTCAACCATCGTTTAATTTATTTTGCTTTGTTAGATGGCGGCGTTAATTAATTTTGCTTTGTCGCCTCGCTTGCCTCTTGATAACATCATTCTTTTTAATAGCAATGGAACCTTGCAAATGTCAAGCAGCCTGCCCCAATCACAACAGGCTGCAACATAAAAACACATTAGTTTGGAGGCACCACAAGTAACTACTTTAGGAAAAAAATGTAATAGCTGTAATTATGTTTGTGCCTGCCAGTGAGCTGCCCTCCTCCTTCCTCTCTTTCTCTTTCCCTGTGTCCTTAATGGATTTTTGTTGTACAAAAAAAACCAGCATCTCCTGTCAAAGCTCAGTGGCCTCTGCCTTTTGGATGGTCAGCTGTTCATATCTGAGTTGACCCACCTGCCACATTGGGATGTTCTCTGATGCTCTTAGATGCTCTTGGATGCTCTCAGACGTTACACGTTGGGTCTCTTTGATTGAACTGCTTCTTGTCCCATTTTGTATGGTCTCCATAATTTCAAAGTTTTTTTTTTTTTCTTTTTTATTAGATGAAAGCCTGCCTGTATCTCCATACTGCATCCCACAGCCCAAGATCAATATCAGAGCTAACACGCCATTCCCCTTCTAGCTAGGGGACTCTCCTAGAGCCTTGTCCTTCTAGCAGGGCTGAGTCCTAAGTTTGTCACCAAGAAGAGAAGACCTTAATTTACCTTAGTCTCCAGAGATTTCAAGCCATTCCTCAGCTTCATGCAATCTGGTCTGGCTTGGTAGCCCTAGGGTGTGTACAAGGTGAAAGAAGCTTAACTTAGTAAAGGGATTTCTGCTCTTGGAGACGTCAGTGTGGTGCTTGCAGAGTGATAGTTCCTTTGAGCTTCCGGTTGAATGTTGGCAAATTAAAACAGTAGCTGTGATAACAAAGAATGGGAAAGAAGACTTGCTTTCCATTTTTAAGCATGGAATTAGGCAAGCGAGGATGCTTGGGTAAAAAGATGTGTGTACGTGTGTGTGCGCATGCGCGCGTGCACGCACGCGCGCATCTGTGTGTGTGTGTTTGTGTGTTGGCTTTAAGAGACCATCTCTGGATTTCACAAACATACAGAATCATAGAGTATTAAACCAAAGGACTGATTTACTTATTTAACTTATTTAATAATAAGTTAAATACTTATTTATTTATAAGTAAATAAATACTTCTTAAGTATTTAAATTAATAAGTACTTCTTAACTATGTACTTATTTAACTATGAGGGGATGAGACTGAGAAAGGAGAATCCTTCCTTCTGAATGCTGCCAGCCGCCATGGGAAGGTGTAACCTGGCATGCTGTGGAGAGTATGAGTCACTTCTGAGTCACGTAGACTTGGGGATCACTTAACATATAGTTGAGTGACCTTGGATGAGGCTCTTAAATTCTCTGATGCTCAGTTTCTTTCTTTGTAATCTGAGACACTTCCTTGACGAGGCCCTTCTGAGGGCAAGAAATAATAAACCCTAAGGTAAATTAATATAACTCTTATACCTCTGGGGAGTTGGTTGTTCATTCATTATTATTATATATATGTGTGTGCATGTGGATGTATATATGTATATGTGGGTGTGCACATCTGCATGTGTATCTATACTTCTATGCCTGATTATGTACCAAGCTAGACACTGGGAATATACGAATGGCGACCAACACAAACTTAGCCACTGCCTTTCTGGATCTCCTTGTCTACTGGGAATGACTTGGTAAGTTTCATGAAAGGATTTAATGCATTTTGTATCTATATATCCCTCCAGCATTTGATAGAAATGGCCAGGAATGTCGGAAATGCCTGGGGGTAGGAATGGTACAAGCTAAGACTTACCAATTAGAAAGTCAAGGCCTATTGGAGCAGTGAAATAGAGAGCATACTGGATATAGAGGGAGTTTGTGTCCATAGGCACTGCAAAGAAGCAGTTGATTTGGGGTCTATTTGAGGATCTTAACTTTGACTTGAAGGGATTTTTGTGCTTTCTTCTAGGTAACGGGAAGCAGGAAGCCATTCATAGATTTTGAGTGGTGGACATAGTGATTTAGGAAGAATAATCCGGAGTCAGGAGAAATACATAGTGGAGGGGAAACTGTTCAAAACTGTTGTGCAGAGCATTTGTGCTCTGATTACAGTGAAGAAGAAGCAGGGAGTGACTCTGAAAGACGGGGCTGTCTGGGGAGTATACTAATAACTACCAGTAGCAACTGAGAGGCCATCTGGTATAACAGACGGGATTGCAGTCTTCAAAATCAGACCAAAGTGGAGTCAACTCCCTGCTCTATCCTTCACCGCCCTGTTGCTCCTCCTAACCCCACTTCCCTGGAAGGGCTTTGGGGAGCCTGAGACGAGCATTCTCAGCCTGTGCAGTACTCAGCATGAAGCAGCGAACCCGGGCTGGCTGTTACGATTTTACAGGTCTGTACCGGGCTCACACCATCACTCGCATCTTTGCATATCATCACCAGGACACTCCTATTACTTTTCTTCTGACTTTGGGAAAAAGGAAACTGAAGCAGAGGAGGGTTGACCTCTTCACCCAAGGTCCTACATTTCATAAGTACTGATATCCTGATTTACACGTAGGTTTTCACAATTTTCCAAGAGCCAACACTGTTTTGGAGAAGAACCAACCAAAGCGTGGTTGAGGGCTGGCACTCCAAAGATAAAGAGAAAAATCATGCATTGAGAAGAAACAAGTAAAATCGTGATTTTATAGACAGTAGAAAGGAATATCAAGCTAACGGGGTGTCAGTAGTAGATAATTTATGGGTGTCAACATTCCATACAGGATCTAGTCATCCTACCCTCCCTGCCAGAACAAGTCTTGGAAAAGACTGCTTTCATCCTGTCAGCCCTGCACTGGAGAATCTTCAGTGACTCTCTACTGCCTTAGGACAAAACCCCGTTGCCTTAATGTGCCTTTTGAAGTCTTCACCTTGGTTCTGGCCTATATTTAGAACAATATCTTCTGATCAATTCGTTGGAACCTGATTTGTACTGGACTATATATTCCACCCCTGAGATCTTCCTGGTATGTGTGTTTAGGCGTCCCCATGGTTTATCTCCTCTGAGTCCATGCAAGCCCTGAGAGGTGATTAAGGGGGAGGGCTCTGGAAGCTGACTTCTGAGCTTTTTGTTCTGCCCCTCACTGCCTGGCTTGGGACGGTAGCCAAGCAACTTAACGTCTCTGTAATTTGGTTTTCTCATCTACAGAATGGGGATGTAAGCCATGCAATCTCAGAGTGTTGTTTTCAGGATTAACAGGCACAATTCATGGACAGCATTTAAAGCATCCCAGAGACAGTGTAGAATGTCAATACACATTTGCTTCTACTATTATCTTTGGCCTTCCTTCAAAGTCTAGGACAGGCGTGGGGGTATAGCTCAGTGATAGAGCATTTGACAGCAAAGTCTAGGACAAAATTCCTTCATTTGAGAGGCCATCTTTGACCATTATAGCCCAGTGAATTAATTACCTCTACCTTAACATCCTCAAATTTTCACAAAAGTTATTTGTGAAAGCATTTGCATGTCTTACATTGTTATCTGGTGAAGGTACTGTGTGTGTGTGTGTGTGTGTGTGTGTGCGCGCGCGCATATGCATGTGTATGAGTTTCCTTAATTAGACTAAATTGCCTGGTGGATGAAATGCTATCAAATCATTTTCTCCAACTCAGTGTATCTAATAGAGTCCTTTCCAAATAGTGGGTTCTCGATGAGTACTTACTGATTGGGACAGTAAAAAGTCTTCTGATAGATAGTTCCAGCAATATTACCAATGATTTTATCAGCTATAAGCAAAAGTAATAAAGAACTAACCCAGAGAATGTGAGGGAAGATATTCATTAGTCAATTAAGAAAGCATTTTCAATTCGGCTCATATTTACATGAGTCTGTCTTGAAAAGCAGCCTCAAATGACACAAAAAACATGCTGAGTGGGGCAGAGACAGATCCTGCATTGGTCTGACAATCGCAATGTCCTGAATAAACTTTTGAGGTCATCCTACTCCATAGCTTCCTCTACTCACCTTTTTAATATCCTAAAGAAATCTATTCTTAATAATCAATTGGAATTAAAAGAGCACAGACATTTCAAATTAAATATCTTAATTAAATGCACATCTGAGAACCTTAATTTAATATATTACCTAAAGCTCCACGCTCTCAAGACATCTTAATTTACACTGAGTATAATCGCACCTTACTCTCACTTCAGGCAGGAAATGGTACAGGTAGCTCTTTACACTCCTTAATGGAGAGTAAAATTTCTATTACAAAACAATACTGCGCATGCAAACAGCCTCTATTTATTTTTAAGTATAAACTGTTTATCTAGACAGGTCATTAAGACTTTATTTTTCTAAAATTTGAAGCACTCGAGCTAAGCATTTATAAACAAACAGAACTGAGAAAGAGTAGGCATTAAATTTTTGATTCTGTGATAATTAATAATGACTTAGTTTAATTGAGGTTAAAGTAACCTTAAAACTCCAGTAAATTTTTTTTTTAAATTGTATTTCCTCTGAGAATTAATGCCTGCCAGAAATATGGGTAACAGAAGGATATATCATAGGAAAACATGTACGAAATCCTATATTTTCTGTTTTCTGTAAAGTTAGCTTTGTATTAACATGCTAATTTTAAAAAGAAAAAACCCTTTACATGTAATATTTTTTTACACGTGATATTTTTAAGATATATTTATTTTAGATAGAGAGAACAAGGAGGGGAGGGGCAGAAGGAGAAAATCTTCAGGCAGACTCCCTGCTGAACGCAGAGCCCAATGTGGGGCTTGATGTGGGGCTGGATCCCATGACCCTGAGCTCATAGCCTGAGCCAAAACCAAGAGACAGACACTCAACCTACTGAGCCACCCAGGCACCCCTGTGATTTTTTTTCTTAATTGCAAGGTTTGCCTCCTATTGTCCTCCCCAAAATAATAATAATAATAAATTAAATAAAATAAGACTTTCACACTTCACATAAGTACACTAAATAGTTTTTCCTGTAATAAGTATTCATTTTCTTCCTACCTTCCTTCCTTCCCTCCTTTCTTTCCACCTCAAGAATTACTAATTTTAGAAATGACTTGGTACATTATATCACTATAATTTCTTCTGCTTTGGCAATAGGATATTTTACTTTACCTTTTTTATTGTGAGTAGTTATATAAAATAGAATTAGGAACCAAGGAAATTAAAGGTTATGACCAAGTAGAAAACAAAAAACTGGAGGATTTGGAAGAACATAGTGAAAACCCCCCATGCCACCTCCATTGGGCCAATAAGACATTCTTTAATGTCTTGATTTAGAACAGCAGGAAACAACAGGCGATGGAAAAACCCTTGGGCATCATCATAGGAAAATGTGTTAAAAATAACAACAACAAAACACCCAAATTCAAAAAATATTTAGATGCATGAGTTCTTGCATAATGAATGTCATCTCTGACATCACTGCAGAAATATTTTATGCTTGGCATGAAATGATAAAGTCTGCATAAGATTTGAGGGCTCGAAGATATAGGATGGAAAAAATAGAGAATAACAATGTTTAAATCAAAACACAGAAACTATTTTCACCTCTTTTAAATCTTATCTTTTTTTCTCCCAGTGTCATGCCATACAATTCATTTAGATAGACCAGTTTACCTGATTGATATGCAGCTGGTGTGTTTATGGATGATGGGGAATTTTTTTCCCAGTGTTACAATGAGCCTTTAAAAAGGATTATATTCTACTGGCAAGCTAAGAATGATGTTTAAACATGGCTTCTTTAGCATTTATCTTTGAGTGATTGAATTTGAGTATCTCCTAGGAGTAAAATATTTGATTATGAAACTTTTGTTTTGCACTTCAAATGCCACTTCAGAAACACTTCTCCCAGCTCATGTGAACAGCGAAATTGCTCCCCAAAAGGTGCATGGTGACTTTGAGGAGAATACGTATTACTTGTAGCCAAAATATGTCTTTGTGCAAAAACCCGGAAATGGTAAATGTTAGGAGGGAGGCCTTAGGGACCTCTAGTTGACTAGGCTGGGCTAGTTTCTGAAGTCTGTGTGTGAAGTCCCTCATTCTGTTTAGTTTCTGGAATATTCGCCACCCTTGTACCCCTCCTCCCCCACTTGTCTTCCCTGAGGAAGAGAATAGCCCAATTCTATCTGAAACAGAAAGCTAATACTTCTTGAAAGTGACTGATGAGTTCTAGCTCTTAATAGGCCAAGGACAATCAATGGGGCATGAGACGCGCTGGGCAGAAGCTGGCCGACCATGCAAATATGCCAAAATGACCCTACACCAGCCATCAGGATAAGGAGTACAGCCAAACAGAGTACCCAGTCCTCTTCAGTGACAAGTTAAGCGATATTAGTCCACATTTCTCCAATAAAAATCATTCGCTATCATTTAACAACAACTCCCATCGTGATTTACGTTGTTCTTTGTCTAGCACAAAACATCGCACAAAACAACTGCCCTCTGTCATGCACCATGACTATTTCCTACATAAAAGAAGATCTAGTTGTCTCTGGAAATTCCAAGACATTTTCCATTTAAGAGGGTATGCCAGACTAATTTGTGCAATGATGAGGTCATTGGTCTGGGGCTTTGGCTCACTTTTGATTTCTCTTCTTTAATCTCATTCTCTTCATTCTCTTTATTACTGAGAGGGAAGCAAACTCACAAAAACCTGTTATCTATTATCCTTGTTCCAAATTTTGCTGGTTCTCAGTCCCTAGGGTTCAAAGTCAATATGTTTGGTAATGACTTTTTACAAAGAAAAAAGAAAAGGAACAGAGATTGGATTTCGAGTGTTATGATAAATGCATATCTGAATTTTCAGCTGAGTTTGGCTTCCAGAGCTCTGCATCAGTTGTGTAGGAAGGCATCTCTTCTGAGAAGCTGAAAACTGATCACTAAATTAAATGCCATATTCTCTCTCTGTGTGTCTCTCTATCTGTCTGTCTGTCTCTCTCATCAATACCTCCTTCTACTTCTCTCTTTCCACACATACAGATACACACACACACAGACACACACACATACACTCATGCTTAAAAATTAGTCAGGGAACCACTCAGGGTAAAAACTCAGGGAACCACTTACTCATGGTGTAAATAGAAAATAATCAATAATTGCGTTTACTATCAGTTTGAGATGCCAGAGACCGTGTCTTCCCCCCACCCCGAATTGACTTACTTATTGGTTTCAAATTAGCTTTATTTTTCTCATTATGTTGACTTTTCAGGATAAAAATGTATGGTGAGTGTCCTGTTTTTTTTAAAAAAAAATATGCTAAAATGTGTTGAAAACCCCATCAGCAAAAGGAATTCCAAATGCAACGTATTTCAGAAACTTACCATCCAAGATGCATATTAATTTATTTTGTGTAAATTCTATGCAGCATGGGGTTCAACCAACAGTATTTCTTTTATTTTTTTTTTAAAGATTTTATTTATTTATTTAGAGAGAGAGAGAGAGCAAGCATGAGAGGCGGGCAGAGGCAGAGGGAAAGGGAGAAGCAGACTCCCCGCTGAGCAGGGAGACCAACACGGAGCTCGATCCCAGGACCCTGAGATCATGACCTGAGCCAAAGGCAGACACTTAACCAACTGAGCAGCCCAGATGCCCCAACCAACAATATTTCTTTAAAAGGAAAAATAAAACAAAAGTTTTATAGAAGTGTCAGTTTCACCAGTTCCTATTTATAAATAATGTAGCTTTCTGGCTTACCACAGAGAAGTCAGGAATCATTGTTGCATTTTTGAAATTAAAATGTAAATCATTTTAATTTTCTCCTGAGAATTTTCCTTTTCTTATTCTTTCTTTTCTCAAGCATTGTATGAGTTAAAAAAGGTGTGTGTGTGTGATTATGTGCATCTGTGGGATTTTCCTAATTGGAAACTAAGTTTTCTGAGAGTTGAAACCAGCTTGGGTCTTGGCATCTTTAGTGCCTGATCAAACCCAAAAAGTTTGGGTCACAGTGGAAAATTCCCATATGCGTTGTGTTACATTTTTTTAACCCCCAATCCAAAAAGCACAGTTCTTCCTAGGAATGCACAGATAAAGGGACACCTGGAGTGACTGGCCTAGCTCTTAAGGGACATAAACCTTAGCAACCTCATTGCCTGCTGCCTGCAATATTTGGGGGATTCTTTCACCATCCGTAACAGTTGAGGTCACTGAGATTCTGAATTGGGGAGCGAGAGGAAAGAAGGTGAGGGACGGCTGTTTTTCCATCCAGGTGCTAAAAGTTTTTTTGCCCCGATAGGCTAGACATTCTGTGCTATAGCAGAAGTTCTGTCCTCCAAAGCTGATACCTGATAAGGCTCTGTTCATAAACTTCAATGTGCTTCTCATGCAGGCGTTCAGCCGTGAGAACTCCGAGAGTACGCATCAGCTGTTCATCAGATTGTCCCATGGATCTGATGGGTTCCGCATCCCTGGGAATACTGGGGGGAGAGTCTAGGCACAGCTGGATGTGTACACTGACAAAGTTAGAGACAAAAAGATTAGAGACAAAAAGTCATCTTAAACTTCTAGACACATTTGAAAAGGGAAAGCAAAGCGCCATTTCAGCCAAGCGTTTGCCAGATGTCTCTGCTCCAATCTGAAGGCAAACTAGAGCAAAGCTATGACACTAAGGGCCCTTAAGCTCCTACTGTAGATTTGTTATTAATTAAAAATTCAGCAAGGGAAATCTCACGTTCTTTAAAGGAATGCTTTATCTATTTCCCCATATGAGGATGAACTCTTATAAATTCTATTTTATGATACTCATATCGATGGTTTGGGAGAACGAATTAATTGTTGGGGGAACAAAGCAGGTGAGTGAACACAGAAAAAAAGTCTTACCCAAAGAACAATTAAATGAGATAGGTCATATGATCAGGGTTGAATATACTCCTGATGATTCTCCAGGTTCCTTTCTTTCTGTATGAGGGAACTCAGAGAAAGCGCTACTTTCCCAAGGACTATTATTTAAGTCTACAAGTGTATTGAAAAGCTTAAGGTCTGGAAATCAAAATCTGAGTGACTATTAGGGAATTAAGAATTCCTTCAGATAGCCCTCATCATAATTGAAATCACATCATGGTTCTAGTACTTGAAATTCCAGTAATATTCTCTTTTTTTCCCCTTAATTCAGTTCACTGGTTTAAGGCACATTTTTCAATGCTAGAGATTTTGGTGGTATAATGAAGGGAATTGAAAGACTCAAAACAACAATAAAATAAATCAGTAATATTTATAATACCGTCGCTACTATGACAAAATGATGTTTTCCATTATCCATAAAGCATCAGGTGTTAGGGCATTTTTTTCCTTCGTCCAAGTTTGGAACCCTTTCCAATTTTGATTAACCCTTCCACTGACCTGACCACGATGTCTTAAACTCGAGGATATCAAGTTATAACTTTTCAGTAATGAACAAGTTTTCTTTGGTGCCAGTTTAACTTTAGAACCCTGGCCTGCCCCTGGCATACACCCAAGGGTTGTCATGCTTACAAAGTTGTGTCTCCATAGAATTTCACACGTGAAGTTTTTATGAAGGATGAGGGAAATAGTAACATGTTTCTCTTTGCACAGAGAGACACTCAGAGTAATTAGTGCACATCACAACTCAAATGGCGACATTCTCTGCATATGGCCAGCACTTGGACATACTTGCTAGAGAGAAAAGCACACGTGGAAGAAGGTACAAGTGTGAAATTATGACACATGTCCTCACGGCGAGAAAGAGAGAGTGAGATCCTAAGACCTTAGAGATGGCTTGGGGGATGAGGCAGAAAGTTGTTCCAGGATGTAAAAGAGGAAAGTCTTGCACATTCTCGCCTTGGAGAATGGAGAGACGCTGATAGCACAGATAAAGAAGGCATAGAAAAAAGTGATGGATTGTGGTTTGAAATATTGATGGTTTGGACCTGAAAGACAAGTGGTAAGAAGTGAAATCTCTTTCTCAATTGATCTGATAGTAATCCTGAACACAAAGCCATTGCCAACAGATGAAAATTTTCTACATCATTTATCAAAAAGTTGTCAAAATATTATGTAACCTAGTTGCACCTTCATGGCCCTGGAATTCAGCTAGCATATACTGAAACTATGTCTTCCGCCTCTGTGTCCCAGCCACACAGTTTCCTTCTTGTTAGGCAAATAGTGTCAGGGATTTTTTTTGGTGTGTTCTTTTAGATGTGATTTATATATGTTAAAGTAATTATATTGTCTCGTTTTCCACAACAACTGTAGCATACTCTTTTATAGCTGGATTTCTTTCTTTATACTCTCTCTCTCCTTCTCCTGCTCTTCCTCCCTCCTTATGTTTATGGATATGTGTTATATATTTTATAGGATACTGCTACTCTTTTCTAAGGTAAGATATTCAGTTCCCCAATCCCTGATGATAAATTTGTTGAAATCCTAGCATCAGATTAGAAAAAACTACATTTAAATCTCATTTACCTCATATTGACTGTCTAATCACACCATCTTGAATGATTAACCATAGGCTTAAGCATAAAACCCAGGGCAGTGAGAATATGGACTCCAGAGTGGGCAAGCCATGGAAGCGTAGGCTTGGCCTCGTGCTGCCCAGACCTCCCTCTGACAGAACTTGCTATGAGGAGTGCAGTTAGCTGGCAGCCTCTAGCAACGGTGCCTTTGGGATCTGGAGCACATTCAAGCTCAGCCATGCTTTCCCTGGGCAGCTGTCAGCCAACGACCAAACATGGCTGCACACTAGCTCCTGGACACTTCTGCTCCCTGCAGGATCCCTCCATGAGCCATCTTTGTTGGGAGATTCCAGTGGGCTGACTGAGATCTTCTCTGAGTTATATCAGAGCATTAGTCTTCCTATTCAGTCCTTTTTCTTACCTATTTTCCTTTCACAGATATCAGAACATTTTCCGAAGACTGTCCTCACCTTCTCCTGCTCTCTCTCTTCACTTTTCATGGGTACCACCTCCAGTAAGTCTCCTGCACTCTTACTCTATACTGACACCCGCTCTCCTAAGGACCCAGAGTGACACACGTGATTTACATCGGGGTCTTATGTGTTCTAGTTTTATGAATGTGAGTGATTTACTTAATTTTTCTCTTTTCCATTACTCATTTTTAATTATTATAGAAGTGATGCATATATGAAAAATAAAGTAATCAAAGATTCTTGCCCATTTTTTCAGAGAAACTCCTCAATTAATTTCTTTGAAATAGAACATGAGGATATTACATCCTGAGTTCTTACATTTTAGAAAAAGTCTACTTTGATTTTTCATTCAATTATTAGTCCCCTGGCTACAGAGTTATGAATACCAATTCATTCTATTTTCCTAGAAATTTGAAGGCCTGACTTTCTAGTAACTAGTGTCATTACTGAAAAACCTAATGACAATTTGAAACCTAATCCTTTGTAGGTAAACTACATTTACTCTTTAGAAGTTTTAAGAATTTTTTATATATACTCTTGGTGTTTGAAAATTTCACTGGCATATTGCTGGGCACAGGTATGTTTTTGTTTATCATGCTGAGTACTCAGTGAACTTGTTTACTTTTTTTTTTAAAGATTTTATTTATTTATTTGACACAGAGGGAAAGATCACAAGTAGGCAGAGAGGCAGGCAGAGAGAGGGGGAAGCAGGCTCCCTGCTGAGCAGAGAGCCCGATGCGGGGCTCGATCCCAGGACCCTGAGATCATGACCTGAGCCGAAGGCAGAGGCTTAACCCACTGAGCCACCCAGGTGCCCCAGAACTTGTTTACTTTTAAGACAGATTCATAGTTGTCTTCAGTTCTGGGAAATTTTCTTCTATTATTTCTTTAATTATTTCCACCACTTTAGTTTCTTTCTACTCTCTTTCCGGTAGTTCTATTATAGAAGTTGAACTTCTTGATTGCTAATCTATGTATATTTCTCTCACATTTTTGCAAAAGTATTTTTAAATTATTTCATGTTCTGCGTGTCCTCTACTTTTTCTGTTGACTTTTTACACACATGTTTCTAATTTATAAGAATTCTATTTTATTTTCCTTCTGTTTATTTCTTTTTATTATAAGCTCGTGTGGGCTTCATAGATATAATGGTCTATCTTAACAGGAAATTGGGAGTTAGATGAGGTAGTGGATATATCTGGGCTGAAATATCTTTTATTATTATTCACTGGACTCACGTTTTCCTATCACTTTTGTTAAAATTCTTTCTTAGTTAATCTGACAAATTCATAGCCTGACAGAGTTTATTTAAAACTAAATTTTCAACTCTCTTCCAGGGTTCATTGGAAGTATTCATTTAACTTGGATTTCATTGGCTAATTAAGTTTACACTTCTCTTTCCATACCTGTAACTTCTGTGAATACAAATCTACTTACATTTTAATAACCCAAGATAATGTTTCCTCAAAAACTACACCCACTCAGTGCTCATTTTTCTAGAAATGATTAATGATGATAATTTATATAGAATCTGCTACTGAAAATCACATTAAATAGCAACCTTGCCAGTACAGCCTCATATCTCATTACACTGAAGAGCAATACTTAGAATAAATGTTGCTACTTTAACAAGTTGCAAATCTTCAAAGCTGCATCTGTGAAGAAATGCTATAGTTAAAAGAAATTATTCTGATATTCATGCTGACCATATTATACCTATTCACAGAGGCAGTACCCAGGAGGCATTAAAAGTTCCTAATCTATGGGGCACCTGGGTGGCTCAGTCAGTTAAGTGTCTGCCTCCAGCTCAGGTCATGATCCCAGGGCCTGGGATCGAGTCCCACACTGAGCTCCTTGCTCAGCGGGGAGACTGCTTCTCTCTTTTCCTCTGCCTGTCACTCCCCCTGCTTGTCCTCTCCCTTCCTCCCATTCTCTCTGTCAAATAAATAAATAACATCTTTAAAAAACTTCTTATTCTAGACATAGCAGACTGGGTTCAGATCCCAATTCAACTGTATGCTCTTGGACAAACTAATTTTTCTGAGCCTGTTTCTTCCTAGTGTTGATGTGACTATGAAAAAATATAACGCATGTGTTGTATTTAGTACAGTGCCCAACATGCTGCAAGCATTCAAAAACATTAGTTCTTATGATCAATGAGTAAATTGAAGATCTCTCAGAGGAAAATTATTGTATCCATTTTTTCCAAAAGTGATTGCATCTTTTTATTTCTTGTTACCTCATTGCATTTTGTTTTACCTCTAGAATAGTTCTTGTTTACTCTCACCTTGCATGTAGAGTTATTTTTCTGCTCTCCAACTATACTTTTAGAACCAGGCAGCCAGAGATTGCCACCTTTTCTCCTTCAACATGACTAGCAGGTACCTTGCATTCATATTAATCAATGAAAAAGAAAAGGCAATGGCACAGTGATGGGGATAGAGTTTGACCCCCAGAGTCTCTATGGAAAAAAAATGTTTTCAAATTACAAACTCAATCAAGCATTTAGGAGGTAGAATCTGACAAAACCTCCTATGAGGAAAAGGAAGATACTCATAAATGAATGAAGAAGAGCTTCAAGAATAAGTAGACTCTAATCATGAATGACAAAGTGAAAAGAAAGTTCTTGTAGATTGAGTAAATGAGGTTAGGCATGTCAAGGGTATGAACACTCTTAGGTAAATAGTATGTGCTCTAAGATAGTAATTTCTTTCTTTCTTTTTTTTTAAGATTTTATTTATTTATTTGACAGAGAGATTGAGAGCACAAGTAGGCAGAGCAGCAGGCAGAGGGAGAGGGAGAAGCAAGCTCTCGACTGAGCAGGGAGCCTGATGCGGGACTCAATCTCAGGACCCTGGGATCATGACCTGAGTTGAAGGCAGCAGCTTAACTGACTGAGCCACTCGGGCCCCCAGATACTAATTTCGTTGAACATAAGAAAGGGAGTGAGGAGAAGAAGTTTAGGGAATGGGTATGCATTGTGAAGAGCTTTGTGAAATTAAGGATCTCTCCCTGAATCTTTTACTCCTGGCCCTTACTGTTTCAGATGGTGAGCCCCATTCATGAAATAATGTACATCTTCACTAAGGAACATGGGTTCATCTAAAAGGTGCTTTCTGAGATGGAGCAGATACATGGCGGCCACTAATACCTTCGTTCCAACCCTATGGCTAAAATTCTGGGATGCCACAAATGCAATCTGATGAAATATATCCAGGGGAATCTGTACTAGACTTGGTAGAGGAGCAGAGAGGAAGACTTAGGCCTGGCAGTTATACGAATGAAAAATTTACAGACAGCTCTGAATTATTACCGATCTACAACTTCCTTGCTGTGCGTTCGGTCCATTTCTAGATCCTGAGAATCAGCCATCACTATCCTTGGTCTTTAAAATGTTTCACAGATATGTTTAATATCTCTCAGATGCCCAGATTATGGCCATTCTGACACTCATTAGCACCTCCAACAAAGAAAGAAAATGAAAAACAAAACGGAGTACAGCCTAAATCCAACAGTTTTAACATGTCTTGATGGGCTCGGCAGAGGAGAAAGGTAAAACTCTGGACTAAATAGTTTTAAAATTTTTACATGTCTTTAAAGGCTCTCACACTGAGAGAAGATCAAAATTAACCTTTAATATTTTATTCTACTTTTAAAGGCTTCATCTTTGTTGTTCCAAATTTGCTCTAACATCTCTCTTGTTTACTGCTTTTGCTAACAGCTAGAGTTCCTCGAGCTTTAGAAATAGCCATTTTCCCACTCTGATTTCCACTCCCTGCATCCAGGGCAGAATTGGCAGAGTGGGTTGCTGCTGCTTTCGGTGTGTGGAGGCTAAGGATCTCTCTGTGGTAGGCTGGGGAGGGTGTGAAGCTTGGATAGCAAGGGAAGGAGCCTAGTAATGTATCACAAAGCTCCTTCCTTCCTTCTTGGCAGGAGTCGTTGCTTAGAGCCAGCAGGTGCTTAATGCTGTTAAATTTATGAGTAGTGAAAGCTGTTGGATTTCTTAACATCTGGGTAACATAAATTATCAGATTTTTTTTTTTTTTTTTGGCCCGACATAGTTGGAAAGTGATTTTGAAATCCATGGAAAGCCATTAAATAACCTTTACTGGAATGTGTTTATTTCTGAACATTTACCTCTGTGTCTGCAGGCTGTCCCTCGATGAGCTGACAGACCCTGGCCTGGCAGGAAGTGACAGAGTCAAGAAAAGTTAAGCCACAATACTTTCCTCTTGAGATCCCTGAGTAGGACACACAGTACTAATGCATTCACTTATAGTTTTTGTTTTGTATTTTTTTCTGGCTCGAAATTATCAGTAAGTCAAGGGCAGAACCAAAGTATCAATTTGTGAATGACTTCCATGGGTTATTTTTCATTTTAAACCAGGTGTGATATTCAGAGCCACTCTGGATTCCTCTTTCCTCCCCTTGCCTCTATTCCTTTGTCACAACAAAGAATATGTTTATAACCTGTCAAGAGAATTTAAAAAGTAAGGTAAACTAGGAGGAAAGGAATTGGCCTTTTCTTTACTGTAACAAGCTGCCCGCCTAACATCGTCCATCCATACTGCTGTTGCCTACCAGGACCTCTGATTACAAAGAGGAGTTTCTTAAACTTTTAGCCGTTGTTGATTTTAAGTGGTAGTGTCCATAGAAAGCTCACACTAGCATTTTCGGGTAATGAAAAAGACCATTCAAGCTTGCAGTGTTTTGAGAGATTATTTTCCTATCCATATTTTACTTTCCAATAGAAATTGTGGTTGTATATAACACTGGTTTAAAATATTGCGGTCTTTTATGTTCCATACATTGACTGTATAACTGAATTTACTGGATCTATTTTTTTTTTTTTTAAGATTTAATTTACTTATTTGAAAGAGAGAAAGATAGAGAGGAGAGAGTGAAAGAGAGAGCTCATGCATGCAGGAGAGGGGGAAGGGATAGAGGAAGAGGGAGAGGGAGATGCAGACTCTCCAGTGACGGTGGAGCCTGACACAGGGCTAGATTCGGCTTGATCCCAGGACACTGAGATCAAGACCTGGGCCAAACGAAGTCAGATGCTTAACCAACAGTAAACCACCCAGGCGCCTCTGAATTACTGGCTTTTAAAAAAAGAAAAAAACAACACAACATGAAATGTGGTAGCCTATTTTCCCATGATGCAATGGAAAGCCTAATGTACTCATGAGAACACGGAAAGGAGACCCAGTCTCCAAGTGACCGCGATCGTGCGCAAAATACGTCAAAATTCGGAGTCATTGTTTTTCTTCTGCGGAGTAAGATTTGCAATGAAAACTGTGGACAGCAGCCCAGAATCCCCCATATCTTTGCCCTACTCCTTAGGAGTAAATCAGTTTGGGAAATTGCTGTAAGGTGAGGGGAGGATTTGGTTGCCCTAAGAGTTATCCTATCCCTTTTTGCTGGTGATTTTTTCAGCAGATGGGTATATGACCTAATTCTTGTCAATGTGATAAAATAAAACCTTTTCTGGAGGCTTCTGAGACAGTTGTTGCAGTTCTTAAGAGAAAGTCACCAGCAGAACATGAGAGACTGTGGCCTCTGAGAAACAAACTGAGGGTTTTGGAGGGTTTTGGGGGGTTGGGTGAATCTGGTGGTGGGTATTGAGGAGGGTGTGCATTGCTTGGATCACTGGGTGTGGTGCATGAACAATGAGTCTTGGAACACTGAAAAAATAAAATAAAATAAAAAAAAGTCACCAGGAGCCTCTCTCCACTTGTATGTCAGTCTAGAAGCGTGTTGTTCCAGGTGCTACCCTAGCCATCTGTGACCTTCGAAAGAAGACAGCCAGAAGACAGAGCTGAAAATTAATGAAAATTAAACCCGAATGGATGATAGAGAAAAGATTCGAGAGCCTTAATCAAATCTCCCCTGGATCCTACACCTAATTTGTGGACCTGCAGTTATGTGAGCCAATACAATTGTATACTCTTTATAGGACAGTTTGGGTGGGTTTATATTACTCTTGCTTGAAAGGATCACAACTGATATAGGGACAATTCCATCAACCCATCAGGATTATTTTGAGGGCTAAATGAATAACCCATTTGGAATAATCTTGTGGATTTTTTTATCCATTGAAGATGGCTCCCATCTTTCATTTGTAGCTCCTTCATTTCTTCCCAAAAGGCATTAGAATAAGAGGTTGAAATATTTGAGAAAATAAGTGGAAGAACAGATTAAGTTTCACTGTTGTATGGATAAGAGTATTAAAATGTAAATTATGGAGTTGCGAAACAGATTAATGTTTTCAGACTATTATGTTTTATACTACGTACTATTACATTAGTATATGTTACTAGTAATATACTATTTTGTATATATCATAATATATATAGTCTTAGGACATGAATCTATTTATATATGTATATTATATATAATATATGTGTGTGTACATGTGTATACATGTTTTAAAGTGTTATAGATCACAATCAAACAAACCCAATTAAATAGATACACCTGGGCTATTATATATAATACTTTGTGGTTTCCAAGAAAGGATGTAATCTTTCCAAAAAATGTGTTTAAGTAATATTTTTCCTTACTTTGAAACTTCAGTTCTTCCAGATTTTTCATATTGACTATCAGGAAAATATGCTCTTTAAAAAAATGTGTGTTTTTAGCACAACACTTGCTCAAAAATGTATAGATGTTTGCTCTGAACTGTATTCATTTACAGGAATATTTTAGGATGTTTTCACCAGAGGAAAACAAAACCCAAGGCTTTTGGATAGGATCTATAATAATGCTTCACAACTGAAGACAGTTTTCTTGGGGTTTTTGCTCCTTCTAAAAAAGAAGAACAATAATGCGCCAGAGGCCCCAAAGGGAAATATATTGTTAATGGAAAAAATTGCCTTCATTCACTCTTTCTATTTAAGGAAGCTCTTGCTGCCAGGTTATAATGAAAACATAAAGGTCTAATACAAAACTGATCAGGGGGAAGGAGGCAGAAAAAAGGAACCCAGAAAATGCAGCATCTAATCCAGATGTTAGCATTGGTGGGGTGGTTTTTGTGAAAGATAGCCAGCTAACTTTATCTTCTCGATCCTCTCTTAGATCCTCACTCCAGGACCAAATAAAAAACAATAAAAACCCTTATTTTTGAGGTTTCAAGATTTTTTACATAATTTAGTAAAATTGTATTTACTAATAAGAAAATCTTAAGTATGAAACAAGTTATTTATGATGTTTGATCGAAGTGATCTAAAGTTCTAGAAAAAGATAGAAACAAATAACACCTAAAAATGGTATTGTTCAAACTGGAAAATCAATGAAAATTCTGTCCTTTTATTATCTTTTATTAAACTGAACAATTACTTGAACTGGTGAAATTTAGGTAGTGATAACTCTTTAGAGTTTTTAAAAAGGCTCATGTGTGACTTAGGAAATGGTCACTTACGGGTCCATTTGGAATGGGGGAGGAAGGGGTTTTTAAGAGGAAGAAGCAAATTAATCTGAAAGAAATCCAGACAGACTTAATAATTAAATAAAATAATGCTTAGTGACAAATACTAAAGGAACACACATCACAGAAGTGAATAATCTTTTGAACTATCTGTCTTCACCTTTTTCATAACCTTTGGGAATGCATTTTGGGGAAAGCAGTCATAAAACTTCACAGAATTATAAATTTTTCCTGTGGCAACTGCTTTGCATATTGTTTAACTCCATGACCTTCTGGGAAGTCATAAAGCACGATGCGCATGCTCACTCTTCCACACGTGGGAAGGAGACAGCGCTCGCAGAGTTATTGTTTATCCTCTGCTATGGATGGCTGGTATGCCTCCCTCGATCCTGGCAGTGTTTACATTGGCATTTTACTACACAATTTGTGAGAGGGCTTTGTTAAACCTAAGTATTTGATTGAAATTCCACATAAAGAAATATTACTAAGTAGTCCTAAATTTGTAATTTCACAAACAGATTAATGTAAACGTACCAAATCTTTAAATTGATCGTTTGGATTATAGCATGGTAATGTATTCCATTTTGGTTTTAGAATTTTGTCTTCATTTGGATTCCCTCTGAAACGGACTCTGAGCCAAGGCTTGGAGTGCAAGTAATTGATTTGAGAACTGCAGGAAACGTCAGCACGTGTGGGAGAGGAGAGATGCAGGAGAGGAAACACGTTCAGTGAAGGGTGTGGTGGGAGACTGAGGGTTATTTGGAGGGGAAAGTCTGGAAACTAAGGCAAAACACTGGAGAATTATCTCACCTGAGAGGTGAGGAGTTATATACCCACTCCTGCCAGTTCTTAGTTGAAAGCTGCATTTAGGGGTTGCTAACTTACCAGCACGTCCAACCTGCTGGGCAGGGGCAGAGAGGCAACAAGAAGTCTGCAGTGATAAAGTGGTAATTAACACAAGATTACCTAGAAATTATTACTAATACTAAAAATATTTTAAAATTCTATTGCAAAACCCAAATAAATGAGCAAAGCTTAGAAAATTAATAAATGCTCCTAGTATAAAAGCAGGGTCACCAGTAATAATGAGTTAACATGTATAGCGCCTACATAATATATAGATGAAGGGCTAAGGGATTTTCGTTTTCCTTATACTTTTCTGTATTTTGATATTTTAATAACTGCATTGCATATTATTTTAGTATGAAAGTCACTTTGAATATTGTGAAAATATATTATTTTTGTGTATTGTTTGCTGCATTATTACATTAGTTTTTTACAGAAAATATCTGTAATATTGGTTCAACTGAGACCATGAGAAAATTAGAAGAATTAGCTCATGTTTTTGATTTACAAAAAAGGTAAATAAAGAAATAAATATTAAAAAATAAAAGATAAACCCCACAGGTCTGAGTTCACCAAAGACTTGAATGAATAGAAGCTTCTTAAGGAATCAGTCTAGGTGAGACAAAAAATTTCTTTCTATTGGAATCATTTATATATTTTGTTTTTAAAATTCTGTAACAATCACCTCTACCATAAATTTGCGCTAAATTTCTTTTGCGCTAAAAATAAAGAAAAAATATTAACCTGCGATTTAAAAATATACACAGTTCAACTGTAGAGAGAGAGGATCTCAATCCGCTATCATTATATTTCTGTGGTTTAGGATATATTACATTTTAAAAGAAAGGCAGTAAGGGAAATACTTAAGCTGTCTAAAGTGTGAGAATATAAGCTCTGTAATACCATTCAGTAAGTTAACAAATGTGATAGTCACAAGGACTTTGAGCAACGTAGCAATGTTTAACTTATATTTGGAAAACGCCTTTTTATTATTAATTTATTACTAATTTATAGACAGATATGAAAACTTATGAGAACAATATTTTTGCCCACTTAACGTTCCTAAACCTTAAATGCAAATCTTGAATAGTTCAAAATTAGTATCAGCTTGTATTATTACCACCAACTATAAGTCTTTACTAGCCTCAACAAATAAGCAAATAAACCCTAAAGCTAACTTAGGTGATACACACATCATTTTATTTATTCTCTAAATCACTGCTACTAAAGCAAGGATAAATAAAATGTGTTCATTTTATTTTACATTTACAAAATAAATCATTAAGAATTTCCCAAAAGCAAATGTGGCAAAAGCAAAAATCAAAGCAGTATGGTATTGTTTTGACACAGAGATCAATGAAACAGAATAGAGAGCTCAGAAATAAATCCGTGATCAATTAATTTCTGACAAAAGAGCCAAGAACATACAATGAGGAAAAGACATTTTTTAAAAAATAAGTGATGTTGAGAAAACTGGACAGTCATATGCAAAAGAATAAAACTGAACTGTCATCTTAATATCATATACAAAAATTAACTCAAAATGAATTGAAGATGTGGAATATAATACCCAAAATGGAATAAAATATAAGACCTAAAACCTTAAAACTCCTAGAATAAAATATAGGTGGTAAGTAAGGTTCTTGAGATCAGTCTTGGCAATTTGTATTTTTCTGTATTTTTTCTGTATTTTTTTTTCTGTATTTTTTCTGTATTTGCTGTATTTTTTTTTATATGACACCGAAAGCAAAGGGAACAAAAGCAAAAATAAACAAGTGAGACTACATCGAACTAAAAAGCTTCTGGGCAGCAAAGGAAACCATCAACAAAATAAAAAGACAATTATCTAATGGGAAAAAATAGTTGTAAATCATATATGTGAGAAGGGGTTAATATCCAAAATATATCAAGAGTTCATACAACTCAGTAGAAAATAAATAATCTGATTAAAAATGGGTAGAGGCTCTCAATAGACGTTTTTCTGAAGAAGGCATAAGGATGGCCAACAGGTACATTAAAAGATGCTCAACGTCACTCATCATCAGGCAAATGCAAATCAAAACAACAAAATCACTTCACATCTGTTGGAATTGGCTATTAGCAAAAAGACAACACACAACAGGTGCTGGCGAGGATGTGAGAAAGAATCCTCGTGCATTGTTGGTGGAAATGTGAATTAGGGCAGTCACATTGGAAAATAGTATGGAGTTTCCTCAAAAAATGAAAAATAGGACTACGCATATGATCCAGCCATTGTATTGATCAATACTAGGTATTTACCCAAAGAAAATGAAAACACTAGTTGAAAAGATATGTGCGCCGCTATGTACATTGCAGCATGATTTACAATCGTCAAGATGTGCAAGCAACCTAAATATCTATCCCATAAATGGGTGAATGGATAACAAAATGTAGTGCGTGTGCGCGCGTGTGTGTGTGTGTGTGAATGTGTGTGAGTGAATATTAGTCAGCCACAAACAAGAATTAAATCTTGCCATTTGTGACAACATGGATGAAACTTGAGGGTGTTATGGTAAGTGAAATAAGTCAGAGAAAGACAATACTGTATGATCTTGCTTATATGGCAAGGGTTGCGTCTAGGGTAAAGAGCAAAGGGGGCCAAAAGGTACAAAGTTCCAGTGTAAAATAAATAAGTCCTGGGGATGTAATGTACAGCATGGTGACTATAGTTAGTCATACTGTATTGAAGATTCGAAAGTTGCTAAGAGAGTAAACCTTAAAAGGTCTCCGGAGAAGAAAAAAAAATGTAACTTTGTATGGCAATGGGTGTTAACTTATTCTTGTGACTGGAGAAGTTTTGCAATATATACAAGCATCAAATCATTGTGTTGCACACCTGAAATTAATGTAATGTTGTATTTCATTTGTATCTCAATTAAAAAAAAAAAATACTAAGGAGAAGGAAAAAACCTCCACAAACATCCAGGCAAGAAAAAAGAGCTTATTTCTTGAACAGTGGTTCTTGGCACTGGCTATGCATTAAAATCATTGGGTGAGGTTTTAAAAAATACCAGTGTTTGGGCTCCATCCTTAGAGATTCTGATTTAATTATTCTGGGACGGAGCCTAGGCATTTCCATTTGAAAAAAATCCCCCTCAGTGATTTGACTGTGCAGCCAGGGTTGAGAACCACAGCCCAAAGTATGAAAAACCGTAGACTTCTCCAGAGAGCCAAAAAGCAGCAGGAAATGAAGACCGCTTTCCAAGCAGCGGAGGAAAAGAATGATGTACTTAGTCGGGAGGTCATTTTTCTACAAGGGAGCACTCAGAAAGGATTGCATAGCTGGCTTAAAGATCCAATCCATCCATTCTAGGGATGGATCAGGACCTAAAGAACTTGAGAGTGAGTGTATTAGAATAAAGAGATCATAGGACATTGGGGAGGGTATGTGCTATGGTGAGTGCTGTGAATTGTGTAAGGCTGATGAATCACAGACCTGTACCCCTGAAACAAATAATACATTATATGCTAATAAAAAAAAAAGAAAAAAAAAGAGATCATAGGAAGCAATGGGAACTACTTAAAATCTAGAATTGATGAAGACCTGGAGAATAAGTTCTGTATATACAAAGATCATCAAAATACAATTACTATCATCTCTGAAATAAAATTTAAAATAAAGCCTATCTTTCAATTACTTTTTTACTAATACTACCAGTCACTACACTGACATCTATTTTCTGATTTTGCCTAGTAAGAGAGTCCTCATTTTTTTTTTTTTTTCCCTTCCCAGAAGAATTACATCTTTTAGGCTATCTCACAGCCAGTTGTGTTCATGTCATTCATTACATTTTGGTGAATATCATGCAAAATGATACATCGTGTGCAAGTTCAGAAAGCATCTGTAAAGGTGGGAAGACACATCCTTTGAGCTCTTCACTCTCTTCTTGAGGGCATGGTTAAAGGTGTGACAACAGAGCCCCAAGAAAACATATCAGACCATGAAGAGGAAGCTTCATACTGAAGATGGCAGAGATGAAAAGTTTGATTTTTGCAGGCTTTAGTGCTACCACACCAGATCTCTGCACACTTCCTTTGTCTATTGGCACACTTCCTTTCCATGAGAGAGGAAAGAACTCTTCCCTCCCTCCCTTCCTCTCTTTCTTTCTTCCTCCCTCCCTCCTTCCTTTCCTTTCCCTTCCCTTCCTTCTCTTTCCTTTTCTTCCTTCCTCCTTCCTTCCTTCCTTCCTTCCTTCCTTCCTTCCTTCCTTCCTTCCTTCCTTCCTTCCTTCCTTCCTTCCTCCTTCCTTCTCTCTTTCCCTTTCTTTCTTTCTTTCTTTCTTTCTTTCTTTCTTTCTTTCTTTCTTTCTTTCTTTCTTTTCTTTCTTTCTTTCTTTCTTTTCTTTCTTTCTTTCTTTTCTTTCTTTCTTTCTTTTCTTTCTTTCTTTTGTTTGACTTTTTGTTTAATGTAACCAAACCTCATCCTAAGAAACTACTCCATTGTTTTTCTCTCACTCCTTGTCTGAAATTTTAAATGAAAAACTATCTTGACAGAAAAATGACCAGAATAGAAGATTTCACAGGGTCAAGATTTGGAGACGTTACAAAAATTATCTTTTACAAAGTGAATCTTATTGTTATGGCATGGAAATATCATTCTTCTTTAAAAAGGTTGCCGGTCAGAGATCATTTCCATGATTCATCTATGTAAATATCATGTGTCTCATACTCTTTGCTTTAATTTTCACTGTGCCAATTATATTAGAACTCTTTTTTTTTTTTTTTTGATTCCTTGGCGGTCTAATACCAATAGTGAGAATGAAAATTTTCCACAGTGAGATAACCATCAACATCAAAAGATTTTGGACTTCTAAACACTCCATCAAACACATTTTGAAAATTGTCAGCTTTTAAAATCCAATATATGAAGACAGTTTTTGAATTTGAAATAATTACACAGTCAAATGTGTATTTACTCTTGCCAATAAGTTTAAAAGCATGACCATTCTTGTCACAAAATATGTTGTTGTCATTGATCTTTAGTCCTTCATCTCCTAAATAATAAGAATTTGACCATAAATCTTGTCTTTCATCTTTTTTGTAATGAACTTTTCATCCAATAAGAATGTTCTCTCAAAAGAACTGAATAATCCAGGTGTGTATGACTCTTGTCCTCTACTATTAGTAAAGTTAGTTGTATCTTCTAGATAATAAATCTTACTTCATTTTCAATCTGAATTAAATGAAATTGCCAAAATTATCTCCAGCTTTAAATACCAGCGGATGTTACTGGTCAACATTATCCTCTACATGGCCCATAGCCTCCTGGTTTGGAACGATTCAGTAGTCTTCTTGTGACCAGCACCATTATTGTTATAAGACTGATGAAGAACAGGCTTGCCCACTGCTCTCTGCCCCAGCACATCTGGTAATATTTAGGTGATGGTTCTAGCAATGTTTTGTTTTGTTTTGTTTTGTTTTGTTTTGTTTTGTTTTTCGGCTCTTTACTATCCAGTGCTTTTCCTATTACCTCTGTAATCTCCATCTTGGAGGGATTTTCCATGGAGTATAGACATGGAGGAAGGCAATCCCTGGCAACTGCCTTCTCTCTCTGTGTGTAGTCTTTCTTCTGACCAACCAAGACATGCTCCTCAAGGTGCTCTCTTAGGCGGTGCCAGCGTGTAAGTCACTCTCCATGGGTGATGCCATGCAACCCCAGCAAAGGATGGGCCCAGAACATGGGGGAGCAAGCTCAAGATGGTCCACAGCCCATCAGTTCCTTCTTATCATCTCCTGTAGCAACTAGGATTCTGGCTCTACTCTAATACTTTAAAATTACAGGCATTTCCTCCAGAATCATTTATTTTGTATCCCTTCTCTAAATAGTCACAATACAATTTGAAACTGTGAAGGATTCCTAGAGATCATCCGATCGAGAGGTCTTTAAAGGGAGACGTCATGGGAGCTGTTGCAGGGGCCAGCAGAGGGTGAGGAGGGAGGCTGAGCCTCCAGGTTCACTGCCTCCATCGCACCTCATTTCTAACTCACTTATATCAGCTCTGGCCTCTCTTGTAAGATTTTAGTGGAACAAAATATTCCTTGGCCATCAAAATAGCCCACAAACCTTTAACTTGGTCCTTTTCATTGTCACAAAGGGAATTGTGAGTGAAGTGGCATTTTTCCAAATTCATATAACCCAGTTGTGCCAGAATTAAGGCTAGAACTATTTGGTTGAGTATTATTTTTACTGTATCATTTGGGCCTTTCTAAATAATGTATATACACTTTAAATTAGCACCCACTGTGATTTAAGCCAAAAGAAGAAGAAGAAAAAAACCACCATGAGAATATGAGGTGGACTATGATGTTTTGGTGAGAGAAGAAGGATTTTGAGAGTACTGCGGTCCTTTGAACTGTTTCCACTACATCTATGAACAGTTCTGCTTTGATCATGTAAAGATGCTAATAAATATGCTGATTTTTCTCTCTATTTCTAAACAAAAAACAAGGATAGAAGTAGGTATTGAAATACCAAACTAGTTTTTTTTCCCCAAATACTTTTTATTTTTTCAGTGTTACAAGATTCATTGTTCATGTACCACACCCAGTGCTCCATGCAAACTAGTACATTTTTGATACTTATCTGTCCAACTGATCTTAGCAAATTTTAGATTTGATTAAGTCAAAGAATTCAGATATAGGCAGAGTGATTTTAAATTAATACTTAAAATGTGTGTAAACATTTTTTATCATTTTTATTGATTTTAAATCAATACTTAAAATGTGTGTAAGTGTGTCTGTTCTAATAGAAAATTATAATTTCTAGGTTAATAGAAAATTATAATTTTTAGGTTAATTTATCACATTGGAATTCTGATGCCTGATTTTTCCAGCCATGTGACAATATCCATTCATGCTTTATAATGGTATCTCAGAGGCATCTTGGATAAGCTTCTAGTCAGAATTAGCCAAGAAGAGAATACAATTTAACTGAATTTATAATATTTCAGAAGATAAGTGGGAAAAGAAGAGAGGGGAGGTCAGCACTAGTGGTTTCAAATTGAGTTGCAAAAATTGGTAAAATTTTCAAGTAAATAACCTGAAATATCACTGTGGAATTTACACTAGGCAAATCAGTACTATTCCATAGTATGGATGTGCCACAATTGATCTAACCATCATTAAAGACCTGCGTGGTTCCCAGTGTGAGGATATTGCAAATAAAACTGCTAGAAACATCCGTGTACAAGCTTCTGTGTGGAACCGTTTGTTTCTCTGGGATAAAAGTCCAAGAGTGCAGTTGCTAGTTGTATGCTGAGGCCATTTATAGTTTTGAAGAAAAACTGTCAAACGATTTTTTTAAGTGACTACCATTCCACCAGTTATGTATGAGTGATCTAGTTTCTCTCTGCACTTACCAGCAGTTGGTGTGACCACAATTTTTAATGTGAGCCATTCCAATTAGGTGTATACTAATCCTTATGTTATAATTTGCCTTTTTATTCTCTTAACAGGGTGTTTAGCAGAGCAAAAGTTTGTAAATTTGACAAATTCCAAATTATCAATTTTTCTTTGTATAAGGTTGTGTTTTGGTATGAAGGGTAAATACTCTGCCCAGTCCAAGGTACCAAGGAGTTTTTCCCATTTTTTTTCCCTAAAAGTTGTGTATTTCAATGTTTTATATTTAAGTTTATAACTTATTTTGAGTTTTGTATGACATGTAAGTTTTAGGCTGAGGTTCTTTTCCCTTTCCCCCTCCCTCCTTTCCTCCTTCCCTTTCTTTCCTTCTTGCTTGCTGACTTTGCTATTTTTGTCTGGTTTTGGTATTGATAATATCAGTTTCATAATGTGACTTAGAAGTATTCCCTCTTCTTTTATTTTATGTAAGTGATTGTGTAAAATTGGTATTAATTCTTCTTTGAATTGTTCTAGAAAATCTTCAGTGAAACCATGTGGACCTGTAATTTTTTTTTCTGTGAGGTATTTTAATTACAAATTCAACTTCTGTAGTAGTTTTAGAACTATTCTGGTTGTTTCTTTCATCTTGACTGAGTTTTTTTAAGCCTCTTCAAAGCTGTCCAATTTTTGACCATACATTTGTTTGTGGTATTCTCTTCTTATCTTTGTAATGCTTGTAGGATTCGTTGTGATATCCCCTGTTCTATCTCTGACATTGGGGATTTGAGTCTTCTTTCTTTTTACCAGTTTATTGATAACGTTTTATCAAGTTATTTTTATCGATTCCTAGAGGTTTAGCAAATTTTTGAAGAACAAGCTTTTTGTTTTATTAATAATT
>CM052886.1:113984166-114081438 GCA_028534135.1 Potos flavus
CGCCCCTAGTTATATGTATTTTAAACTTTTCTTTGGAACTTCATCTTTGACCTACATACTATTTAGTTATGTGCTATTTAATTTGTGTGTTAGAAGAATTGCCTACTATCTTCCTACTATTGATTCTGATTTGATTCCTCTATGGCTATGGATATCTTCTGTATGACTTCAATCTCTTTAATTAAGGTTTATTTGATGACCCAGGGTAGGATCTGTATTGGTGAATACTGACATGTATTCTGGTTTTGTCAGATCATGTGTTTCATAAATGTGGGGTTTTTTTTTTATAAATGTGGGTTTTGATTCTGTTGGCTGATGGTGGTGTTCAGTTCTTCTGTCCTTGATAATTTTTGCCAAGTAGTTCTACCAATTGCTAAAAATAAGAGGTTGAGGTTCCAACTCTAACTTTGGATTTATCTATTTCTCTTTTAAGTTCTTTAGATTTTTGCATCATGCAACTTAAAGGTCTGTTGCATCTGATGCATACACTTTTAGGACCAGCATTATCTTCTCGGTGTACTGATTCTTTTATGAATATGCAATGTTCCAATTTGTCCCTATTAGTTTTCTTTGCTCTGAAATCTACCTTGTCTGATATTAATAGAGCCACTCCTGCCATTTCTTAAAATTAATGTTTGCATGATGTTTCTTTTTCTCTTCTTTTGCTTTTAATCTACCTATGTTGTTAAGTTTGGAGTGAGTTCGTTTACACAGCAAATAGGCCACATTTTTGTTTGTTTGTTTGTTTTTCCTTTTTACTCCACAGCAATGCCTGTCTTTTAACTGGTTAAAAGATGTATTTATATCATACATACTTAAGTTATAATTGATATTATAGAGGTAAAGTCTGCTCTTTTAGACTTTTTTTCTGCCTGTTCTCTCTGCTTTTTCCTTCATTTCTTTTTTCTTGCCTTCTTCTATCTTACTTGATTTTTTGTAAGATTTTTTTTAATTTAATTATAATGACTTGAGCATATCTCTTTGTAGAACTTTTTTTTTTTTGAGAGAGAGAGAGAGAGAGTGTGTGTGCCCATGTGGGAGAGGGACAGAGAGAGAGGAAAAGAGAGTCTTAAGCAATCTCTGCACCCAGCACAACACAGGGCTTGATCTTACAACCCTGAGATCATGACCTGAGCTGAAATCAAGAGTCAGATACTTAATTGACTTAAGCACCGAGGTACCCCTCTTTGTAGAGCTTTCTTACCATAGTTGCTTGCTTTAGATATCACAATATGTATATATAATTTAGACTACTAGTGTCAAAGTTTTGCTACTTTGAAGAAACTGTAGAAAACTTACTTTCATTGATGACCCTTTGTCCTCGCCACTTTTTACATATCATCATCCTAAATATTTCCTCCACATACATTGAGTATCCCACGGCATTCTAATTTTTGTTTTGAACAAAAACTAAATTTTAAGAAACTCATGAGGTGAAGACTAGGCTATTATGTTCACCCTTATTTTTACTCATTCTGTTGTTCTTCTGTCTTCTCTGAAGCCTTCAGTCTTCTGTTATTACCTCCTTTCTGTTTTGAGAGCTTCCTCTAGCTATTCATTAAGAGTCGATCTGCTGGTAACAAATTCCATTTGTTTCCTTGCATCTGAGAATGTCTTCAGTTACCTGCATTTCTGAAGGAGTTTCACTAGATGTTGGATTCTGAGCTCACAATTCTTTTCTTTCACCACTTGAAAGATTTTAACACATCATTTTGGCTTCTGTAGTTTCAGATAAGAAATTCACTATTATTTGATCTGATGTTTCCTTATAAGCAATGTGCTATTTCTATCTGGCTGTTTTTAAGTATTTTCTTTGTTCTTAGTTTTCAATTTAATTAGTTAAGGTTTAATTATGTTGACTTTGGTATGGCTTTTTTTTTTTTTTTAAATACTTATCTTACTTTGGGGTGCACCCGGCTTCTTGAGTCTGTAGGATTCTGTCTTTCACTAAATTTGGGAAGTTTTAGCCATTGTATCTTTAAATACATTTCAGCCCTCAATCTTTGTACTCTCATCTGGGGACTTTGATGATACAAATATTAGTTCTTTTTTAATTGTCCCAGGATTCATTGAGACTCTGTTCCTTTCACTGTTAGTTTCATTCATTTTTTTAGCCTATTTTCTTTCTGTTGTTTAAATTGAACAAACTGTTGATTTGTTCTCAGCGTTACTGACTCTAACCACTGTCCTCTCCACACAAAACTTGAGCCCATCAAAAAGGATTTTATTACAATTATTCTATTTCCAGTTACATAATTTTAATTTGGTTCGTTTTTGTAACGTCTGTTACTTAGCTAAGAGTTTCTAATTTTTTTTTTATTTTTTAAAGAGAATTTTAAAGTATTTGTTGAGTATCTATATGATAGCTGCTTTAAAATACTGTCAGACTGGGGCACTGGATGACTCAGTCAGGTAAGCATTTGCCTTTGGCTCAGGTCAGGATCCCAGAGTCCTGATATTGAGCCCATGTGGCTGGGCTCCCTGCTCAACTCAGAGTCTGCTTCTCCCTCTCCCTCTTTCCCTCCCCCTGCTTGTGTGCTCTCTTTCTCTCTCTCTCTCAAATAAATAAATAAAACCTTTTAAAAAATAAAAATAAAGTACTATCACATGATTCTAACAAATAATGCATGTCTTGCCTTTTCTTGCTCAAATCGTATTTTTCATGGTTCTTAGTATAATGAGTGATTTTTTTTTTTTTTACATATATCCTGGATGTTTTGTATATAATATTGGGAGACTCCATATTATTTAAATCTTTTTCAGTCATCAGTAACTCTGTGTAGGTTTAGTTTAGCATGTAGGTCCTGGTTTATTTAATGAGCTATAGTTCTCATGACAATTTAGTTTTTTGAGAGATTTTGCCAAGTTATTCTGGTCAGTTTTATTCTTATGGCCCTGCTGAGAATTTTTTTTTTTTTTTTTAAGAGAGAGAGTGAGCAGGAGGTGGGGTGAAGGAGAAAGAGAGAAAGAGAGAGAGAGAGAGAGAGAGAAAATCTCAGGCAGGCTCCATGCTCAACACGGAGCCTGATGTGGGGCCTGATTCCTCATGGCCCTGAGATCATGACCTGAGCCAAAATCAAGAGTCAGAGGCTTAACTGACTGAGTCACCCAGGTGCCCCATCTGCTGAGATTTTTGACTGATCTTAGGAAATACCACCTGCCCTTCCCAGTGCTATTGGGTGAGGGTTCAGGAAACACTCAGCCTTAGTCACTATTGCTGTGGTAGATTGAGTCTCCGCTGCCCTGGGGATAGGGTGGCCTCTCTGCTGATGTTGACGCTGTGACCCAACAGGCCCACTACTTCCCAGGGCGTGGTGCAAACATCACAGATGCTTCTACCAAGAGTCTATAGGGCAGATTAAGGATAAGTTCCTGGACAGGCCCTGATGACACTGGATCTCCTTGTTAGCTCTCTACTGGGCTTCCCCTTTCACAGTACTTTGCCAGGAAAGGTCAGGCTTTAATTGTTTGCTTGTTTTCTAGGCTTTTATGCAGTTCCAATTTGTAGGCCTCTCCTCAATCCACTGTGCCATATTTGAGGGGGGAGGGGGCAAAAAGAAAATCTATGAACTTAATTTGGTGTCTTTTTTTTAAGTCCTGAGATCCCTAGCCAGTCCACCTTCTTCTTATCTTTTAGAGTCCTATTAGGATGGCATGCTGAACTCTTTCTAGAGTATGTGGTTGTATTTGGAAGAGAGGAACAGGGGGAAATGAGTCTAGAACATCCTATTCCATCACACATTTTCAAGATATTTTATCGATCATTGTTCATGTCTAATAGCAAAAGGGTTTGACAAAGGACTTAAAATTGCCTTATTCCTGAAATTAGATCTCTGTGTAGTAAACTTAAACTGTCAACATGCTACGTAGAAATGTTTATTATTATAATTCTAGTTACCAGTGATTTTTTTTTGTCTTTCTCCCAATTCATTTCATACTGTTATTGTCAATTCATTTACACCTATTTCCTTAATATCCCTGATAAGAACACACTGATTTCTACCTTTGAGCCATGCTTAGAGTTTCCTACCAATCACACTGCTTCTTGTGTTCCTTCTCCATGCCTTTCCTTTCCACAAATCCATTTCCCGTTGCAGCGCTAAAGCCAAAAGTGTTGTCATTATTTCAGGAGTTTTTATTTTAATACAAGTTAGGATATGTTCATCCAAAATAATAACTATGGTATTTCAGTGACCTGAAAAACAATTGGGAAAACTTTGAAAGATAAACCAAATCACAGATAAAAAGCACTCCATAAATGTTAATTGTTATTAAGGCAAAATGACAGGATGCAACTTTACTTTTGCTTTTTATTCAATTTTTGAGTTATCAGAGCCATAGGAACCATTACAGACTATTATGCCAAATATTAAAAATAATCTTTCAAAGCCCTCCACCATTGTCAGGTTTCTCTTGTAGCATCAGTGGGGTTTCTATATTAAATAATAGCAAATGATTTCAGATAAAATGTTCTTACAACAGTTAATCATAAAAAATACTTTTTTACTACATGATGCATTGGTCATTTAGAAAAAGAAAATTCTTGACTAATATGTCATTATGAAACTTTTATCTGCTTACTATTGACTACAAATATTACTAATATCCCAAACCTTTTTGTTTTAATTTTAAGAAACTCAATTTCCAATAACGGTGTCTTGTCACATTCATATATCAACCACTCTAACCTTTACATCAAGTTGTATTATATTTTATTATACTAACTTATCTGTGCCACAACATCTGTTGGCTAAATGGATCCTAATGGGTAAGTAATCTTAGCTTCGTTTTATTATAGATTTGATTACTGAAATATTCAAGGAAAAGAATATCTTGAATTGTCAACATTTTTTGAGTTTATATTTACATCCAAGTTTTCTTTACCCTAATATATGTGAGAAGATGACTTTATTTTGATCTTCATGGTGTTCTAGCCAACAGTAACTTGTGAATTGAAAAAAAAAAAAAGGTCAGATAATTTGAAGGCAGAGGTAATGACTACCAGCTTCTTAGAATAAGTGGGAAGTTAATAATTTGAGTTGTTCTCTACCATGGAGAACACTGGATATGGCACCATTGCGGGTTCATCTATTCCTTAAATTAATCAAGGAGTAGATATTTTTGGGTGCCACTGCACATCAGGGAACATGAAAAGAACTACGGATGCTTTGGTGAATAAAATAAACATGGTCCTTACTCTCAGGGAGTTTAAAATTTCATGTAAGAAAGCAGTAACAAATAATGAAATGAGCAAATAAGTGTGTAATGGTAGATTTTAATAAGTATTAATGATGGAAACTGGTAAAGGAGAGTGACAGAAAATATCGGACTGCTACTGGGGAGTAGAGAAAGGGAAGTTGAGTTTAAGTGGGCACTCTCCAGGACATTACATTTCAGCGGAAACCAGAAAGATGAGAATGAGCTAGGCCCATTTGCTATCACAAAGTGATCTAGTTTACCTACAAATGTAGCCCTAGAGATAAAGTATCTAGTGACATTTTTTGCCCATGAGCATGGGTGACTTTTGATGTAAAATAATCTCTATTATTTATTCACGTTGTAGGATGGTAGTTATGATGGTAAAGGATCAGTTTGCCAAGACCCGTCTCTATTCAGAAGAGTCACAGTTTGTAGAATGGCTTAAGGACCAACATGTATTCCATAAAATAGATGTGAAACCCATTATCCTAAATTACCCTATTAAACAACTCTTCTCATGTCTCGAGAAACATATAATTCCGAAAAGTGCAGGGCAGAGCCTTAGAACAGCTGGTAGGTGTAGAAAAGAAATTCTCCCCACACCTCCCCTAATTGAGTAAAGTTGAAAAGAAGCAACTTGAAGTCCTCCCCTGGGCAAGTGCTTAAACTATCCCATAAGAGTATTTTAAGGGACCTCTTTGCTTAGTCATTTCTGTCATCCTTTCTTTCCTTAACTGTAGCAGTGGGGTATAAGGTGAGAAAAATCATGGAGAGCATAGGAAAAAATATAGATAAAATTCTTCTGTCTGTTTTTAAATCACCACTTTTTAAAGTCAGTCTTAATTGGAGGAAGAAAATATGATTTTTTTCTTTTTGCTTTATTTCCATAAATGCCCAATACAGTACTCCCTAACAACACAGCAAGTGCTCTGCAAATGACATTATTTTATGATCTTCACAAATGATGCCTCTGAACTTTACTATTCTATCTTTAAAATCTCTAAAGTCCTTTAGGATCCAAATAGCAGCTACTATTATGCACTTCTTATATGACAGTTACTGATATGCACATGCTATTTTATTTAACAATAAATATAGCAATAACCTTATACTAAAGATAGTGCTATTCTCAGTCTACCAACAAGGAAACAGTTTCAGAAATATTAAGCAACTTGCTGAAAGCCACACAGCTAGGGATGGGCAAAACCGAATTCAAACCCAAGATTGTTTTCTTGACCACCTTGCACACAATCAAGTTCTATGGATTGCATCTACACCATGGCTGGGAAATAGATTTTCTTGTTTAGGAGAGTCTAAGATTTCAAAAAAAAAATCTGTGTAGGTGGTACAGAGAGTTCCTGTAGGCCCCTGGCACCAATATTATTGTTAGCATTTTACATTCATGTGGTCCATTTGTTACAACTGATGAATCAATATTGATATATTATTATTAACTATCATCCATAGATTACATTGGGATTTATTCTTTGTGTTGTACAGTTTTGTAAGTTTTGACGATGCATAACGTCATGTATCCACCATTACAGTATCACACAGAATAGTTTCATGCTCTAAAAATTCTGTACTTCGCCTGTTTATTCCTGCCTTCTTCCCTGTGTGAGTCCCTGACAATGAGTGATCTTTTTCTTGTCTCCATAGTTTTCCCTTTTCCAAAATGTCATGTAGGTGGCATCATACACCATATAGCCTTTGGCTAGCTTCTTTCACTTAGCAATATACAAGTAATTTTCCTCTATGTCTTCCTGTGGCTTGATGGCTCATTTCCTTTCATTGCAGAATAATATTTCAGTGTATGAATGCACCACAGTTTGTTTTATCCACCTGCTTGTTAAAAGATTGAGAGCCATCTTCGTGGCTTCGAATTTTTGGCATTTAGGAATAAAACTTATATGAACACTCATGTGGAGGCTTTGTGTTGAACCTAAGTTTTCAACTCATTTGGGTAGTTGCCTAATAGTACAATTACTGAATTATATGTTAAGACAGTATTTAGCTTTGTAAGAAACAGCCAGATTGCCCTCAAAGTTTCTATACCATTTTTTCCTTTTCAACAATGAATGAATATTCTTATTATTCCATATCTTTGGAAGCAGTTTTTTATTATCCGTGTTTTGGACTTTAGAAGTTCTGATATTTACGTAGTTGTATATCATCATTTGAATTTGCAAATCCTGAATGACATATAATGTTGAGCATCTTTTCATATGCTTATTTGAAGTATATCTTCTTTGGTAAGACATCTGATCAAATCTTTGCTTATTTTTTAATTGGATGGTCTGTTTCCTTGTTGTTAAGTTTTAAGAACTCTTTATATATTTTGGATACGAGTCCTTTATTAAATATGTGTTTTGCAAATATTTCTCCCATTGTCTTATTTTTTCCTTCTCCTAACAGTGATACGTGTAGAGCATAAGGTTTTCATTTTAAAGAAGTTCAACTTACCAGCTTTTCTTTTATAGGTTCTGCCTTTGTTATTGCATCTAAAATTTCATCAATGATTCCAAGGTCACTTAGATTTTGTCCTGTATCACCTTCTAGAAATTTTAGTATTACGTTTTACATTTAGGTGTATGATCCATTTTGGTGTAAGATCTGTCTGTGTCTATACTATCATTATGTTTTTGTATGTGGATGTCCGGTGTTCCAGCACCATTTGTTGAAAAATTATCTTATCGCCTTTGATTTACCATTCCTCTTTTATCAAAGATCTGTTGACTATATTTCTGTGGGTTTATTCCTGGATTTTCCACTCTTCTATTTATTTGTTTTCCTGTTTTTGTAGTTTGTTTTATTTTGTTTGTATGTTTGTTTGATTACCATAACCTTATAGTGAGTTTTAAAGACAGGTAATGTCTCTCCTTTGAGTTTGTCTCTAAAATTGTGTTGGCTCTTCTGAGTGTTTTTTCTTTCCATATAAACTTTAAAATCACTTGTTTATACCTCCAAAATAACTAAATGAAATTTTTATGGGGATTGCACTGAATCTATAGATCAAGTTGGGAGGATGTATATCTTAATATTGGATTTTCTTACCTGAACATAAAATACTTCTGTAATTATTGAGATCTTTGATTTTTTTCATCAGAATTTTGTGTTCATCTTCATATAGATCTGGCATATATTTTGTTAAATTTATTCCAAAACATTTAATTTTTCTAGTGCTAAAGTAAATGGTATTATACCTTTAATTTCGAAGTCTCTAACTGTTCATTGTTGGTATCTAGAAAATCCAGTAACCCACTTGTTATACTAACATTGCATGATGCAAATCTTGCTAAAATTGCTTATTCATTTCAGAAGGGGTTTTTTTTTTCTTGAATCTTTGGCATTTTCTACATAGAAAATCATGTCATATGTAAACATAGACAGTTTTATACCTTTCTTCCCAATCTGTATATTTTTATTTCATTTTCTTGTGTTGTTGTGGTAGCTAGACTTCTCATGCAGTGTTGAATAAGAGTGATGAGAGGCAACATCCTTTTCTTATTCCTGATCTAAGGGAAAAAGCTTCTAGTTTCTAACCATTAAGTATGATATTATCATATTATCTGTAGGTGTTTTGTATATGTTCTTTATCAACTTGGAAAATCCTGTATATTCCCAGTTTACTAAAGGTTTTATCATGAATGGATATTGGATTTTGTCAAAATACTTTTCTTGCATCGGTTGATATGATCGTGTGTTTTTTTCCCTTTAACTTATTGATGTGATGGATGCTTTTCCCTGGGATGTATTTCAAAATGATTACTTTTTCCCTCTCCTGCTGAAATCCCACAAATTTGTTTGTTTCTTTATTTGTTTTATCTTCACCATGAGAAATCTGGTGGAACTCCTGGAGATAAGACTCAGGCAGATTTCATTTTCTCCTATCACTTCCCTAATTTGTAGGTTCAAGTTTGAAAACACAATTAATTGATCCCTCAGTACCCTTTAATTTACTCTTCGTTGGCTTACATTTCCTGAATTTTGTTAGCCTGACTCTGATTCTTATGTAAGTTTGACCTGAGGTATTAACTCTCATTCTGTTCTGAAGCTTGGGAACTATTCCTTACACCTGATGGTAGTCCTTAGAGGTATTGTTGGGCTGTCACCCATGACCATGATCAAATCTGACAATGACCTAAGTCTCCTGAAACTTCCAACCAAGACTATGAAGTTAAAGGGCCACGATCATCTTTACAATTGACCCTCCCAGATTATGAATATTGAATTTGCAGATGAAAAAAGACTTAAATATTTAATGGATGATAGAATATAAAATCAAAATTGTCATAGGCAAGAAAAACTATAAAAATAAGATACAATGTAATCGAAATATATATGGAATTCTGCATTTTGTTTATTTTGGATTTTCAAATTGCATCAAACATGGTGTAGGGCAGACTTGGTACAAAACTAAAAATTGCTTAGTTGGTTAGTAAACTCAATTTAATACAGCCTATAACTACTGAAAAAACTCTTTGGATAATAATAATAATACTGGAAGTAAGATGTACTGCCCCCCAAAAAAACAGTCTCTGTGTCTGAAAAGAAATCTTTCCAGGAACACCAACAGTAATCTTCACAACTGTAGAATGACTCTCATATGGAGGATAATATAGGTCTATTACCCATTGCTAGAGGGTGCAACTTGGAAAAACTTACAGAGATCTTAAGGAAATATCTGGGACAATGAGAATTGGAGTGAATTCCTACCCCTGATGATTTTGAAGATGAGAATAGATATAGATTTCACATTTGCATTGGCTGTACAATTATGCTAGATAGCATTTAACATTTTGTTACCTCATAACGTTCTTCAATTTTAATGATGAAACAAGATGTATTTCTTCACTGCCATTTGCCAACAAGGATTATTTAAGAAGCTGTAACTCTTTCACTGTAAGCTTTAAGGGAAAACTAAAGAAGCACAATATATACCTAGGTGTCAAGCACCTGAAAATTTGCTTTCAAATGTAAGATCTTATTTGTTTCTCACGTAATCTTGTACAGGGTTATTATGGTATCCCATTTTACATCTAAATAAACTGAGGCTTAGCAAGGCCGTGTTACATGTCCCAAGCCTCCTACTTAGTAAGTTGAACTGCTGAGTCATCTTATTTTAAAGCCCATGCATTTATTAATCAGAACAACTGTTATTCCTCTTCCATTATGGTTGTATTCTTAATGGTTGGGAGCATAAGATAATTCTTGTCTCCCACAGATTTGATCTGAACTTCTAAACCTGAGTTTCCCAGATACAACAAAAATGTGACGACATAATTTTAGGGCAATAACAAAATTAAATTCAGAACGATGCTTGACTGGACCCTTTCACTATGGAATTGATACTTCTGGGACTAATGCTTGGTTTGGCACTCTAGGGATTCACCTAAGTTATTGTTTTAATTTAAGTTATTACATTTATGAACATAAATTTTAGCTTGCTTGTTAGAGTCTGTTATATGGACTATAAAGTTAAATCCCTAATGCATCATTGTTCTCAATTTGTAAAGAGAAAATATTTTGGTCATTTCACAATACATACATCTCTACACCCCAGGTCAATCATTATACCTGTTTTCCGCTGGGTACCTGGTGATATATTTGCATATTGAAGACACAAGGGACACGGAACAGTCGAGCTGTAAATTTCAAGATCCGTTTGCCAACTATCCTCAAACTTGAGGAGTAATTTGCACTCAAATTTCTAACTTGGCCCTCCAGTTTTATTTTTATTTATGCTTCTGTTTCCAACTAAACATAAAGTATACTGAGGTACCAATGCTTGGTGATTAAAGGTATGGAATTTACAGTCAGACTGCTTGGGTTCAGATCCTGACTTTATGCTTTTAATCCCTCTGAGTCCTGGTCATCTCATCTGCAGAAGAAGGATAATGATACCTCCCTCAAAGAGTAAGTAAATTAGTGCATAATAGGGAGATCCTTGCACTTGGTTATAAACAATAAATACTAAATGTTATCTTTATTTAATTATTATTATTCAAAGTGAGATAAGATTACATATGTCGGACCATGTGTTTTCTTTTCTTTGAAATAGAAATAGGTTTTCTTTTCTTCATTTCGTCTCTTCTCACTTCCTTTCCTCTAATCCTTTGTTCCTTCCTTCCTCCTTTTCTTTTTTTCTTTCTCCTCTTCTCTTTCTTCCCTTCCTTCCTTCTTTACTTTTGCTTTTTCTTTTACAAGTATTGAGTTTGTGGTGAATCCACAGATGAGACAAGCCCACACATAGAACTCCTTCATTTCCAACTTAGCAGTCCAGCTGTTAACACTGTTACACATCGATTTTGTGAGATATCAGAGGATTTCAGGGGAAATATAGAATGTTTTCCCACTTACCACGTGCAGAAGCATGAGGCTCACCTCAATAGAACTGACATGAACTATTCCCAATTGTTAAGCCACAGCAACATTCATCTATTAAGAAGGCAACTATATTGGGATCAGGGGAGGGCCCGGATAAAACACGATCTGCACATCAGCATCTGTTTTCTAATTAGGATGGTTCAGTGGCAATTTTCATCCGATAACTTACTTAAATTTCATTCCTAAAGTATAAATATCCTCTGAAGGCACATGGGTGAAGTTAAATCAATAACCGCATTATTGTAAATTACTTCATAATTATATATTGATAAACAGAATAGGGTTATATGATATCCATTTTCCATATCACTTCATACCTCAGACAACTTCGTAGAAAGTTGCATTTTTATGTTGTTTTCAAACAGCTTTGTTTTGTGTAAAATGCATTTCACCTCGTTTTAAAGCAATGCAATTTCAGCATAGCACTCCTTGTTTTGTTTAGATTTTCAAACCATGTAAACCCAATGTATCTGAATTAAATGTTCTCAGAGAATTCAGTGTGAAAAAAAAAATTAAGGACTTATAAGAAAAAAAATGCATTCTGTTCTGTTTTTAGGCCTGTCTAGAGAATACTGGGAGACTGTAGATGCCAAGATATTTCAAGTCGACCTGCTTCCCATCTTAGAATGTTCTTTCTAATCTACTGATCTCCCTTCTATCTGGGGTCTCTTCCTCCCATGCGCTACTTGTCATGTACTTATTTATGAGGACTGTGTTCCCTAGAATATTCACAATTGTCTGATTTAAAATATTGTGTCCTGGGTGGGGTGGGAACTGAGCAGCTGGGAGTGGGGGCCTCCATGTGCCAGAGGACTTTCTGGGGCCAGGAACAGCTGGAGGAGAATGAGGTCGGCCATCTGGAGAGCTCCAGTGGGAGTCCTGTAGAGCCATTTCTAGGGAAGGCTATCCCTTGAGAGCAGTCAGCCTCAACCTCTGGGCAGGAGCCCCCCAGAAATGCCCGGAAACCCCAGAGCCACGGCCTCCAGGCTGTGACTCCTTCAGCTAAGAATGCCTTGGGTGGCACGTCTCAGAGAATCCAGCAGTCCTGCCGAAGTGGCACCAAGCGGCTGGTGGCAACCCAAGTGAGAGCCGGGAGGAAGAGGAGAGGGGCACAGAAGGGCAATAGCTCCCCGTTCACAGACTGAGCCAGAAAAGTACCCAGCTGTCTGGAGCTGCCCCTGCCCACTCAACCCCGGACCTATGGGTGAGGGAGTATCACCGACTCTCTGCCCAGATGGGCCCCTGTGCATACCCACTGCGACCTCCCTCCAGGAGGGAGACCGCCTACCAGAGCCCCTACTCCTTGACAGAGCCCCTTTGCTTCCCCAGCGAGTATGACGGTGACCTAGAGCCTGTGGGAACTGGAATTCAGCATCTCCAGAAGCTGTCGCAAGAACTGGCTGAGGCCACTGTGACTGAAGAGAACGGGGACATGACTGTTTCTTTCATTTGTGACTGCGCACAGTGCCTTTAGGTAACGCTTTCTTCCCAAGCACCTTTCTGGGGTTCTTCTTCTCCCTCTTCTTCATGCATGAACACGTGTAAGAAAGGAGTCTTTTCTGGAAAACCTTGCAGAGCTGATGGATCCAGCAGAGTAGAAAGTGTGCAAGTCTTATCTGCCTGGATCTCACTCACCCCATCATTAACTAAGTATACCAGGCCCCCAAATAACTGGAGCCGCCTTCCAGTTCCACATTTTGGTGGGAAGATTATGGTGTCCCTCACTTCCTCTACTTTGAGTGCAGTGAGGGGCCAGAAGGGAGCGCTGTATTGCAGGACACAAGCCACATCTGCCCACCATGCCATCGCATCAGGATCTGTGCATCCCCACGAGTTCCCGAAGGATCCCCAGGAGTCAACAATCCTCTTGGATCACTGCTAACAAAGGCCCAGGCGGACTCTGCTCTCCTATTCCAGCCACATCTGGTCCTGCCAGTGACCAGCTGACCCAGCCTGAGAGTGACTTAGGGAAAAAAGTGGGGGTGGTTGTTCACTCTATTCCCCTTTAGGACTTGGGAATTCATCCCACACTTCAGCTTTGTTGCTGTCGCATTTGCGGCATGAAGTACAGGCACAAGAATGTGTTGGGGAGCTCTGAGCTATGAACCCAGAAGTGGGATATTTCAGGAATCATTCCCTACGTTGCCAGTGCCCAGGCTATAGGGAGTAGATCCTGTCCCTGCTCCCCCAACCAGAGCTCTGCAAGATGAGATAGGAGAGATTTCCAGGCCCTAAGACCCTGGGCCCACTGGTGCTGATTTATACTCAGCTCAGGGCACTGTGGGTGTGCAAGGAGGGGTAGCATTATTCAGTAGTGATTTCTGCCCTCGGTGACTTATTTAAGAAATCTGCTTTGTCACTTTATTAGAAAGAAACCAGAATGTGACTTTCCTAGATAAAACTGCTTTTTCATAATAAAGACTCTTCTTCCATAAAAATAAAAATAAAATAAGATAAATAGAATAAAATAAAATATTCTGTTCTATTTTCAGTAAGCGTGGCCCAATTTTTAGTTGAGAAAACATGGTGACTGTACATATACCTACTAATTAATGTATCACTTGTCTCTTAACCAGAGCTTAGGTTCAGGGCTTGGGTATGTCCTTAGTATGACATTGTTCTATGCTGACTTTGTTCCTCTCTGCAAAAAAGACACGGGGAGAATGTGTGTGTAAGAAAAGAGTGTGTAAAGGTTTAGGTGCAGTCAAACTTGCTGTTGAATCTATTTTCATCACTTGCTAGAATCTTTCCCTAACCAAGTCATTTAACCTTTCTATATGACATAGGGACAATACTCCTTCCTCTCACCAAAATAGCATTTAAATGAGATTACGTGCTTATGACTAATCTTGGTCCTTAACATTTAGTGAGTACTCAATATATGGTAGGAATTATTGTGGATAACAATATTATTATAAGTTCATTATTGTAAATGCAACAATCTTTCTGTTCACTATCGTACTGTCTATCTCACTAGGTCTCCTCTTAAAGTATTGGTCATTATTTCTGTGAAATTAATTTATGGTTAGTGGTGTTTTGTGTGACCCTAAACAGTATTTCTCAAGCATGTGTGACCATCCATTAGTTCCTTTCCCAAATTCACTGAGCCAGAAACTTCAAGGATGGATATGTTTACACACCTTACACAGAAATTCTTTTTTTTTTTTTTTTTCTTACACAGAAATTCTGAAGTGAAATCTAGTTAAGAATGATCAAGCCAAACATCGGAATAGGGTTTGAAAGTTATATCTAAAGAAATTTTGCTTTCCTTCAGAGTAATTTGTAGGGATCTTCAAGGAACGTTGCAGTGTCAGGAAACCTGACTCATTACATGTCCTGGGTAAGACAATTTCTAAGCACTAGAGAGGAAAAGATAGTGTTGTGCAGACACTGAGTCCTCCATATATGTCATTTTCATGCAAGTGACATCTAGGGACAATGAACAGTAAAAATACCTTCTAAGCATGTATCCTCATGGTGGTAGAAATGGGAGTTTTGCCTTGACAGGCAGGCCCACCAAAACTCAGAAGCCCATTGCTATTTGTCCGACTTAGGCCCTACCCTTTGCCTCTCCTTGAGCCACCACTTGGGAGAACGACCTCCTTTATCCTAGCCCTCACTGTCTTAAAGATGGTTCCCATGGCATCAGGGGTCACCCAAGGCTTTTTTCTGACTTTGCTTCATTGTAAAACACTACCCCATAGTGAACTGTTGGTCAGCAGGTCATTCTTCTCATCCTAGAACCCAATTAAGGAGAAGTGGAAAAAGTGGAAGTGAGGGTGGATGGTGGTGTTTGGATTTCATCCACCATTGATTTGGTAATTAGCTCTAGAACCATGGATAGAATCATAGTCTGTGTATTTGGCCCATTATATTTTCCAACTTCCTTTATAAAGTGCTCTTCAGACCATGCATGGGTGTATTTTCTGAAATCCAAATTGATATTCTGAATGATTCAGGATCTGATACCTCAAGCTATATCCAGGAAAAGGGAAAAGTTTGCTCTATGAAGCAATTACCTGCCTAAATTGAAGAGAGGTGAGAAATGAGCTCAGGGGATAGAGAAGATGAACCTAACAAGAGCCTTTGCTCACCTCTGTGATAAAGAGCAAACCTTGCCATTTTGAATAGTTTTATTTGCACAATTAATTTACAATTACCTGGATAATCTTTTAAAAGATAATCAAGCTCTTGCATGATTTTGCATTAATTTCTCTTGATGCTTCATAAATGCAAGAGCATTTGCATTTGAGAGGCATAAAAAATGCAAATCATGTCTCTATCTCTATTTAACCACCAAAACGCTTATTTATCATCATAACTTTTTTCAGTATCATTCTAACTGTAATACACCATTAAGAATGTTACACAGAACATTTACGATGTATTCTAGAAAGGAAATCTGGCATTAGTGCAATAGGGCATTAGTGCCTTCTGTATTATGTGGGTAGAAATTCAGAATACTTTACTAAAAAATGAGGACAGGGGTGCCTGGGTGGCTCAGTTGGTTAAGCGACTGCCTTCAGCTCAGGTCACGATTCGGGAGTCCCAGGATCGAGTCCGGCATCAGGCTCCCTGCTCAGCGGGGAGTCTGCTTCTCCCTCTGACTCTCCCTGCCTCATGCTCTCTCTCTCCCTCTCTCATTCTCTCTCTCAAATAAATAAATAAAATCTTTTAAAAAATGAGGACATGCTTCAAAATTAAGGATAATTAATTCATTAATTTATTCACCCACATCCATTTAACAAATATTTATTGACAATCTCCCTCTGAGCAAGGTGCTGTTCTATCTGGAATTTTATCCTGAAACAGAACTGACAGGGTTTCTCTTCTCACGGATCTAACATTTTAGTGAGGAAAGTGGTCAATAAGTAAACAAACAGGAAAAATATCAGGCTTAACAAATCCAGCAAAAATGTCTTTATTTTTAAACCAAAACTCATCACGTCCAAGTCTACAAAGGAGTCATAAAAAATATCTTTTTAAAGCAAGTTTTAAATGTTGTCTCCATGTTACAATTGTTCATCTCTTCTGTTTTCATAGAAAAGTCACTTAGCCCTCTAGTACTGAGAAGAGAGAAAAGTCATGAAAAACAAAAACAATATTGTAATAATTGATATTAAGCAAACTCTGATGGACGAAGCTCCTTTAATGGTCTCCTGACATCAGGGTCATCCAGGTCAGGAATCAAACACCTTTTCCCTTGTTCACTGACTGCTCTCCTTACCCATTTCATCACAGGAACTTACTCGGTTCACCCAAGTGGTTACCAATCTCCTTTGTTCTCATTTTCTAAGAGGGCACTTCTTTGTCCCTGGTGACTCAAGAGAAGTCAGTTATTTTTGACAACTGCTGCCCAGACAAAAACAGAGATGATGGAAATGTTCAACACTTGGAAATACCTAGATTCTAAGTGCTGGGATTTCTAGGAGCATTGGTCAGTTAAAAATCTATCTTATTTATGTATTGGTTTTGTTAGTGAGAAACCTCAGTCGTATAAATGCATGCCAAATCAATTCTCAGAAGGAAATTGCTTTGATATGGTCCACTTTAATCAATGTAACTAGTATATATTTGCTTTTCATATCAATGAGGTTTGAGGATCATTTTAAGGATACGTGTTACTTTATTTCAGCCAAAATTCTCTTCCTGTTAATCTGAGCCAAATGTCCCATACATGGGTATTCCAGTTTTTAAATTTCGGCAACTGATTTAAAAACTATACAGACACCTGTGTATGTAGGAGGCAAAAATCTATTTTTGGAACTTGTAGGAGCTACTTATATAAAGTAAATAGAATTTTTAAATGAACAAACTAACATTTAGACATAAAGGAATCTTTGAAAGTAGTAACATCGATATTAGTACATGCAATGTGCCAAATTCTGTGGGAGTCTATATTTTGAAGACCACCTGTGGTAATGTGCGGTAGTCATCTGTAGTCAACAAGCAGTGTTGAAAGATGGGAATTGGACAACATGAGGTACTTGTCTATACCCTGTAATACTGTAAATACCTGATATTGCCCTATGTACGTTTGTTTTTTTCCTAGTAGTGAAAGATGTCTTAATGGAACATCAGCAGACTCATTGATGCAAAGTAGTCACAATCAAATAGGGTCAGACACAGGGGCCAACAAGCTAAGGTAGAGAAATTGAAAGCACAGATTACATATGCTACTCTCTAGAGGAGCAAGACACCCTCTAATGTTCCCTTCTGAATATATGAAGGGTATGAGAGAGATGATTCCTGGATTCCTTTCATACCACAACCTTTGTGTTTTTGTGGATATGTGTGTTCATTCAGTGCTTAGCCTGACTGACAGTGGCCTCCTTGCGAGAAAAGGACTTAACCGATAACTGATTAATTACCTATATGTTGTACAGTGCTTGGGGAAAAAAATGCTTGTCAAACTAAGATGATGATGAAATGAGTTAATTGTAGTCTCTATTCTAGGTATACATTGACATATATTTGTTCAGATGCGTGAACCTTGACATGTTGATGGGCTGTTTGGGTCAGGAAAATCAAACATATTTGCCTGTGTGTGGACTTACCTAACAGACATTCCACCATAAACAAAGAGCATTACACTCTTATGTATTTGCACAACTACCAATTTAGAATCTGAAGTTTCGCTTTTGATTTTTTTCGGTGGTGCCTCCTGTGGTACCCATGAAATTCAGAAAATTTATAAGAATTACATATAGAAAATTCAAATCCTAGGGAAGTGTGCTGGAAGAGAACAAGGAGAGAGAGAGAGAAAGAAAGGTGGAGAGAGAAGAGAATGATAATCATAAGCAAGGAATGAAGCCTGTGGTCTAACAGATTATAATTTTTTGATTACCTGAATTTAGAAAAGTGAGTGGTATACTATACTTTTGATTATTTGAAGGAAAACTAGCTAATATGACATCCTTATTTTGCAGATGTTTATTTAATGTAAAAATATGTTCTGAACATTCTTTAGGGATTCTTTCCTTTTGGAGGTCTTTGGTTATGGAAACCTGTCTTAAATTGGTATTACTCGGAATATGTAGAAAGTCCAACAGTAAAAAAATAGTGAAATTTTTTGGTTCATAAATAGTGAATAATTATCACTGATTAAGTCAATTTACTTCCTATTGGCATCTGGGGTAAGTTTGTCTATCCCATATGTGAAGAGCAAAAATATTTTCAAAACCTTTCTCTCAGCAGTCTAGAAAAATCCAAATGGAAAGGAGATCGTCTGTGGCAGAAATAAGAGATAACTATTCCTAAAAATAGTAGACAATAAATATGAGTGAAAGAATAAACAAATGAATTAAAGTTTCCTGTAATTGCGGAGTGGTCACCCTTGGTGTATGGGGAATAGCACTACACATGCACTACTAGTCCTTGAATCTTCCTCGAGCTAGCTCCATGAACTTAAGGCAAACATAGGCACCCACTTGCCTCCTGGGTAAAACATTGCCAATAGCATCAGTCATGTTTTTCCCATTGGTGTTTTTCTGGGTTGCATAGATCAATACACATGGATAAAATTTATGAAAATATTTATAGACTAGATAGTTAGCATATACTTAATTAGTATGAAAATAAAATAAAAATAGCATAGGAGAGGAAGTGTTTATTAACAACTAATAAATTAAGTATTAATTAGGACAGTATTATGTCTCATCTAAAAGTATAGTTTTGGTAAGTAGAAATCCCTCAGGGCTGAACATTTCTTTAATTGATAGCAAGAATTCAGAATATTAACTATTTAAGTATATGTAGGGTGGCTTTCCTTTTCTTAGTGATATTGCCTTGTTTATCCCTCTGATTTATCATCCCATCCCACTTTAAGCAGGCTATGCACTTTAATGCCATCTTGTTTATGGGAACTAATAAAAGAAAATTCTTTGCAATGGGAGATTTGCTTTATTTAAATGCAAATTAAAACTATATTCTTTCAGTTACAGGCCAAAGATTATAAACGCATGCTGTTTAACAATTTCAGGCAAAAGTAAGACTGCTTTTCCTTCCCCATAATCTAATGAAATTGATTTAGTTCTTGTAAAATGGTGTAACTAATTGAGCTGTGACATTTATACTATCTTAAGTATTTTTTTTTGCTGCTTCTTAAAAGAGTCAGTAACAATTTATATAAGAAATGGAAAAGACAAAATTGCTAGACTAGTAAAGAAATTCACTAATTTGAAATTTCAGGAGACAGGCGCATCTTTCTGTTTTACTATTCAACTGCTACAACCAAATAAATATAGTAAAAGGAAGATGTGGTTCATGTACACAATGGAATATTACTCAGCCATAAGAAAGGATGAAAATCTATCATTTGCATCGACATAGATGGAATCGGAGGGGCTTATGCTAAGTGAAATAAGTCAAGCAGAAAAAAACAATTATCATATGGTTTTACTCATATGTGGAACATAAGGAATAGCGTGGAGGACCCCAGGGGAAGGGAGGGAAAAACTGAATGAGAAGAAATCAGAGAGGGAGACACACCATGAGAGACTCTGGACTCTGGAAACCAAACTGAGGGTTACAGAAGGGAGTGGCGTGGGGGGGATGGGGTAGCCGGGGGATGGGTATTAAGGAGGGCATGTGTGGTGATGAGTACTGGGTGTTTTATGCAACTAATGAATTGTTGAACACTACATAAAGAACTAATGATGTACTATATGTTGGCTAACTGAACATAATTTTATATGTATATTTAAGATTATATATAAAATTATATATATATGTGTGTGTGTGTGTGTGTGTATATATATATATATATATATATATATATATATATATATATAGTTGTTTCTGTCCTCTTTGGTGTATCTGTAAAAGAATTAGTAATCCTTACCTTGAAAGGACCCTCTAAGAATCAATACAATAACTTGCCAAATGGATTTAAGTTTTAGAGAATCAAAAAGGGAGCCTAGTCAGTCTCTGGAACCAGATAAGGCCAATATCTTTCCCTTTAAGCTCACATTAGCAATCATCAGATTTCAAGAAAAGGATCCAGAAATCGAGGAGGCAAAAAAAAAAAAAAAACAGAAGTAAACACCTTGCCTAGAAGGTAACGGCATCTCAGAAAGATCACGGTTGCGTGTACCTAGGCAATGTGATTAAAGAAAACGAAATGGGTCAAGAATTAAGTGAAAAATGTCTAAGTGTAATTTTTTTTCCTTGTTCTCATCTTAGGATTCTAAATAGAACATGGTCCTCAGAGAGAGAGAACTGTACTTCTACTCTCTCACAGCTTCCACACTGGAACTGGGATTATTCCTACTTCCAGTTGAAAACTACTTATTTCAGGGTACTACCATTTCATCCTTTCATATATTGGAAGGTACATTTTCTCTAATCATGTCCTGAAATGATTGTTTGTGATTTACTTTGAGGCCAATGAGAAAATATCTCTTGGCACTACAAAACAGGAACCCAACGCGATAGTATGATGGCTCAGCCACACCTTACATTTCTTTACTTTGTATCCCCTACATAGAGGCGAGGTTTTGTTGTTATTTATGTAACAACACGTAGCGATTAAATAGAATGGAATATTCCTACCTGTGCAATGTGAATGAGATTATTTAATGTTAAATATATAAATCGATGTAAAACACGGAAGAACATACTCAGAATCCAATTTCACAGAAGAGTGACATAAAATAGTGTTCCCTACAGTCTACTCAAATTCCATTTTTGCTAGGAGGTCATCTATAGAGAGCTGATTGTGCAATAATTGGAGAAAGCAAGGTACTTTCTTTCTTTTGCACAAATAATTCATGAAAATGTTAAAAAGATGGAACAAATTCAGTAAAATAATGCTCTTCCAATCAGCCTGGCCCCCGCTGGAAACATTTCTTAGCTTTTACGCTCTATATTTTTATATGATATAGATATAATATCTAATACAGCGGTATTTCTTTTTGTGACATTTCCCACAAAAATATTACTTTTGAAGAATCTGAAATTTTAAAAATTCCATGTCACCTAACTCTGTACCTGAAAAGGAAACAAAAACGACATTTCTAATAACCACATTACACAGTGTAAATAATAAGAGTCTCTATTCCAATCATTTGAGAACAAATATCCTGAATAAGAATGAGGAATATTTTCCAAGTGTTTTCCATGCTAATGTTTGAAGGGGTTTGTGCTTGTTTTGAAAGTTAATGCATTGATTATCAATTGGGGAAAACATCCTTTTGCAGTAAATAGTAATTGACAATAGCTAAAGAAGCAAATAAATGCCTCTAGAAGCTCACTTAGGCAAAAGAAAAGAAAAAAAAGAACTCAGATTTATTATAAAGCCACTAGACACACATACTATTTGATTAACTCACATTGCAACATTGTGAGTTAGGTGTTATTCCCCACCCTCAATACTTATCCACCTCCCGCATGCATACCACCACCAATTTTCCTGCTGAGGAACTAAAAGTCAGAGAGATTAAGTAACTTGCTCGATTTTCATGAGGTGGACCTGAAAAGATCTGTCTTCAAAGCCCAAGATCTCTATACAGTAAGCTGTTGGACATTTAGGATCAAATGATGTTGAATGTAAAATAGGAAAAATGTTATAGGAAAATGTTGTAGGAAAAATGTTAGTTCTTATTTTCTCTTTCATGTAGTAGTTCTGTGATTCTTAGTAAGAGAGTATACAGAACCCAAAATAATAGCCTGTGTTGTACAGTAGACTTTGGATTTTTCAATATATGAATGACAATTGCATCTGCGGCTTGTTCTAATTGAGGAAACATTTCTGAGCAGACTTTTCCATTTCTTTACCCTGTGAGTCAGCTGGAAATTCACCAGAATTTACCTGTTTAGACATCACTGCTATACGCATGGCAACACCATTTCTTGCTGTTCTGACTCCTTTTATTATACCGCATGACTGGAATTTTAGTTAGGGAGAAAAAAAGAACCATTTCCCTAAATTAGATTAACCTTTGCACCTTTGGCAGCTCAAGTTAATCCCCAGAACTGACCTGAAGATGAAGTGGGATCTGGGCCACAAGGACTCTACTTCACCAGGTTGAGTTAGAAAATTATATCCAAGTACAATGATAACCAGAGAGAAAAACGTAGGCAGGTGTGTAAAAAGTCACCTTTCCCTGGATCTAAAGCATGAGGTTGAAGAGATATAAGAGCTGGCTGTAAGATTCAAATGAGCTATAATAAAAGTATCTGGTTGGATCAGAGTCGGAAAAAAAATTGTTATTCATGTGTCCAATACCCCAACTGATAGTTGCAAAAGAAGTAGATTGGTAGAAGTACTTGATGCTGCCCATTATTCCTTGGAAAAGATAAGGCATGGTGGGAAACTAAACAAATGCTGTTTTTGATTCAATAATTCCATAAATTACTCAGTGCTCACTACAGTAAGTGTAGTTACCATCTGTCACCATATAATATTATTACAATATTATTGACTGTATTCCCTACATTGTATTTTTCATCCCTGTGGCTTATTTATTCTATAACTGGAAGTTTGTGCTTCTTAATCCCTCTTATCTATTTCACCCATCCCTCCATACACCTTCCTCCTGGCAATCACCAGTTTGTTCTGGATATTAAAAAAGCAATAATTTATATATACATATGACATATCATATGTATATATAAGATATATGTGTTCACATATAATAATATAGTATATGATAATATATATAGAAATATATGTGTTATGTATAATATATTGTATATTATATATAGTGTATATTTAAACATAAGTTTTGTCACGTAGTGTTCTATATCTTATACCACTGGCTAATACTTGATTTAGATATAAAGAGCAGTTGAAAGTAGCATAGATACCCTAGAATATAGTAAATATGGATGACTAATAGAAAAATATTAAAACTCAACTAAACAGATAAAAAGTAGATGACAAGAAGGAATACATATGTCGTTAATATTTATGAGTCATAATATGATGAGTCATTCAACATAATATAAGTGTCCAATAAGGGTGCTCTTAATGAATGTTTGAATTAATGAATTCAATATATATGGTGAATTAATTTTCAAAATTTGCATTTAATATGCCATAAGGATTCATATCTTTTAAAAACACTATGTGGTAATATTTATTCTATTGAGACATTTGTAAATTGGTTTAGCGGAATGTATACACTCCTAATTTAAGCAAAAGCACAGTTTATTTTTAATAAAAATAATTTGGGACGTTATTTATTTAAAAGAGAAATATGAAATATGAAATGCCTTGATTTCATTTTAATTATTTCAAAGGAAGGAAGGGAAATAATGCAGGGAAAATGTGGGTCTTTTATGGCTTAATTAAGCATTATAGTATTGCAAATCCTCTTTCCATGATTTTCTCAAATTTTGCAATTACAGAATTGTTTTTGGGTAGTCATACAGAAATGATTAAAAGAGTAGAAAAGAGGATCAATAAGAAAAGATTAAAAGGACTGTCATTTTTCAGCCTAAGGAAGAGAGAGAAGGCTGAAAATCTTCAAATATATGGGGTTTTAAACATTGGATGGTGATTAGTTGCTATTAATTTATGTCAGCAAAGGAGGAGAGGAAATATATGAGACTGCATCATGAAGAATTTAGATTAGATACCAAGAATATCTTACTATGAAAATGAGGAACTAAGGAACGCTGTTTGTTTTGGGATTCAACAATTATGTTTGCATTTGAGTATAAAATTTCCCCAGCACAAATATATGAATCTTCCATATACGCTGTTTTCCTATGAAACTTTTACAGGACATGTGTTCATTACACTAAACTTGAAAGCACAGAAAAACATAAAGCAAAAAGTCACTTTTATGGTCATCCCTCTAAAAGAATTCATATTAGCATCACATATTTATTTTTCTTGCAAACATTTTGTCAACGTATTGATATTATTTGTGTGTTAATAAAATCAAATTTTGATTCAAAAATAAAAAAAGAACTGTCAAAACCTGTATAAAAATATAAATAACTTCCATTGTAATATGTATTCCCTTTTCAATTAACCTTACCTTATAGGAAATTTCTCTCATCATCTACTGCTTTTGAAAACATAACATTTCAGGGGCACTTGGGTGGCTCAGTGGGTTGAGAGTCTGACTCTTGATTTCTGCTCAAGCCATGATTTGGGGTCCTGAGATGGAGCCCAGAGTCAGGCTCCCCGCTCAGTAGGTGGTCATCTTGAGGTTCTCTCCTGCTGCTCCCTCCATCAACTCCAAATAAATTAATAAGTAAATAAATAAATAAATCTTTACAAAAAATGAAAACATAACATTTCATTATATGGATAAGCCATAATTTAATCAATTTACTCTTAAACTTTTAGATTATCCCACTTTGTAATCATCAAAATGAGCATTTCTGATGTCCTTCAGCATGTATTTTTAATCAATTTCTGATTATTTATTTAACCTATATTTCTACAAGTAGAATTATTCCAACAGAGGGTTTGAGCAATCTTAAGCCTTTTTACAAATCCCGACAAACTGTTCCACAGCACAGATATATCTTGTGAACGTCACCATTTTTAAGTAACAAGTGATTAAAGATCAAAGTAACTGTTGCCTCCTAGTTAGTCCTGTACGGTGGAACCACGGTAGACTTTAAGCATTATTTTCCTGCGGAAAATTTTTTCCACTTAGAAAAAAGAACACGCGCCAAAAAGGACCTTAAAACCTGAGATCAGCGGAGGTTTACTAAACCGTATCAATAAGATCATGTCATTCTCAAGAAAAGCATGTTTCAAATAAAAAGGAAATGTCAGCCTTGAGCGTTTTTATTAACCATCTCTCCATCTCACCTTCCCACCCAGCTTTGGCTGAACACTTCCTCCGTCTGGTTTATTTGTATTAGAAATAAGTGGGTTCATTAGCTAGTGCCACTGGTGGGGAGGCCAGGACTGTGAGTGTCCAATAACAGATAATCATTGTATTTATCATGGGGTGACTGATGTTTACTTTGTTGATGGCCCCAGGAGCTGATGTAATCGGAGATAGGCCTTTGTTTACTTCTTGTTTTACTGATAATGCTGAGCCATTTGAAACCAGTGAGAAAGAAAAATAAACATTTTGGAAGAGAGTACCTATAGTAACTCTTCCCTTGGTGACTCTTAGAATCTCTTCAAAGCCTTCTTTTAACCCACTCCTGCCCCTTTATCTTGTCTCTCTTCTCCCAATTAAACCCAAAGTCATCAACATCCAACCAAATAAAAAAAGCAAATGAAAAACATCAAAGACTAAAATGATGACTTAATGAGAGTTTTTATCTGGCACCGAATTTTCTGTGTGCTTCAACGTTTTGTGTTGGCTCTTTGCTAATGACGTGCATTTATAACTGAGCCCGTCTACGGCAATTGAAATATCCCTTTAGAATGTTAAGTTAGATTTTTCCACACTGGCTTGTTTCTTTCATATTTTTGGATGGGTTGAAATGATTTTCTTCTGGACAATATGAAAGAAAGATGAAGTGAGAGAAACATTTTTTATAACCACTAATAACATCTTTAATGGAAATGTATTATTCTGCCACGCACTTTATTAAGCTATTTGTTACATTATTGTAATAATCTACACGGCAAATATTCATATTTTACATGTGAAGAAAGTGAGATATAAAGAAGTTAAATAACCCCCAAGGGCAGAGGGCTGGCGATTAGTGGATGTGGACACTGTCGCACCCCTGCCTGAGCCTGGACTCCGTATTCCCAGCTACACCACTGGACTGCCTCTGTACTTTATTATCGCCAATATGCATGCAGCTGATAGAAAACAAATGTATTGGAATTTGTACATTCCAGTGAGTAATGTCCATGCAGTCAGCCTGGATGTGTGCCCATTATCTTCATAGACATAACACTGAGCTCAGGAATGACTAGGCATTTCTGATTTCTTTCATTGTCCCTCCGAGGAACTCAGGCTGTTTCACCACTGTTCAAACCATTTTTGCTATTCCAATTTTGGAATTATCTTTATTTGCGATTTGAGTCACAAGTAAATGAACTTTATTATTTCATCAGCCATACCTTTAATATACATATGTATATAATTTATTTTTGGATATAATGTATATGTATACATAACATTACTACTAAAAATTAGTTGCTATATTTGCCTTTTACATGTATGTTTAAAAAAATTATATTGAATCTCAAAGAATTACCATGATCTTGCACAGTGGGTCTTGAAAGGAATTTCAAGAGAACATGAGCAGTTGCAACACTGTTAGAAAAAACATAGCCTCTAACAACCACTTTTAGGGACTACTGTTTGTGTTGTTTTAATAAATTCATTAAAAAGCAAACATATTATGTTCACAGTCTACATATATTTTTTAAAATTGTGTTGCATGCAGTTAAAATGCACGATGTGTTTGGAAAGCTAACAATCATTTCCCCGAAGAAAACTTATTAGTTAAAACATGTAGTCCATAAAAGATAAAAATCAGAGGCACTCCCCCCAGAGCCATGTAGCCTCCTTATGTAGCCTCATAAGGATGGTGACTGTTACATCTCCCACTCCTGGTTTATTTGCTTTCAGTCAATTTGGCAGCTGCACCAACAACAGCCTGAGAACTCAATCCATACTTCATAAGAAGATACTTGGAATAGAGGAGGGTTTGGGAGGACATTTTAAAAATAAATGAAATGAAGATGTTGCTAAAAGCTAGCTTCTGAAATTAACAAGGCTGACAGGAAAAAAAAAAGTTTCGACTCGAAATCGACATAAACTCACCAAATGGTTTGCTCTGTCATGGAAGGCAGTGAGGCTGGCGTGCAATCCAGAGTGTTCAGACTATTGGCACTGTTAAAACTTACGCCAGATCTGCAATCCAGATAAAAACCTGGGTTCTTAGAAGAAAACTCCATTTTGACTGTTGCATTCATTTTCCAGGAATACGATAGTAGAGAGCATTTGGAAACAGTTCTTGGTGGTTGTATTCAGTTGAAGAAACACAGAATAAGGGGACGTTAATGTTGAGAGCACCTTTACACCAAAAATGGCTTACCCAGGCTGGGGCTACAGTATGAGAGAGTGTCTACTCGGTGTGGACAATTACAAAGAGCTATAATGAAAAGGATATTTATGATGATATCGAAATGACGTGTGGTTTGAGTTCCATATGAATTCACCTCGCTTATGCTATAAGGATCCCTAAGATAGCTGTGACTGGGAAAATGACCACTATTTCTCGTTCAGGGTTAATTTTATTTCTCGAATTAAATTTTGCTCATCCTCTTCTATACATTCAAAATTGTTTCTTCCTATGTCAGCATATATTCGGATCTGAACTGGTTTATACATGAGACACTAAGTCACCTTTCTTGTGGCCTAGGGGCTTTGTGGGGATGTGTGCTTTGGTTGTAGCTTGGATAAAATATAACAACACCACCACCACCACTGAATGTTTACTTTGCACCAGGAACTTACTTGATCCTCATGGCAACATTTGGGTTAGTACTTTATCACCTTTTTATGTATGTTGAACCTGGGTCGTAGAAGGTAATTATCCCAAGGTTGGATCAGTAGGAAGTGACAGATCTGGGCTTTTAACCCAGGGAGTGTGAGAGCCATGTTTTTCCTCGCACTACCGCTCACCCGCGTGCAGTCAAACAGCATCTGGGAAAGGACCTTCAAGCTTTCCACAGTAGACAGTCCAAAAACCTGCTCAAACTGTGGCTCGAACTCACACCCCTAGTTGGAGGGAAGGGCCAAGGTCCTGAAGCAGAGGGAAATCTAGGTCACTGAAGAAACTGGACACTGGTAGGTGTGGAGGAAACCCAGAGATGAGGCCAAGGTGACATGAGAGAGAAGCCAACCAGCTCAAGCCTTACAGGCCAGGTCCAAGTGTGGTTTTTATCCGTAGAACATGGGAAGCCAATAAAGCATCTCACCAATTAGCATTTTTTAAAAGTTCACTCTGGAATCAGTTGGAAAACTTATCTGAAATGCAGGAGGCTGAGTAGATGCCAGGATCAGGAGGCAGATTCAGTTACCTAGGAATACATGAGGGGTTTTAGATTAAGGGTCGGTGGTGCAAGGGTGTGCTATGAAGCCAAGTAGCCCCCACCCCCCTCCTCTGGCCCAAACATGAAAGCCAGCTAGGGCTGGGTGTTAGTGTGTAGACACCTTGAATACAATCCTTTGACCTTTGGGTGATTTTTTTTTTTTTTAATTCTAACTTTTTAATGCAAAGTTCTTTTTGTTTTGACTATAATTCATGGTGATCATTCTTGAACATGAGTCAGGTCATTTGAAATATACAAGAAAGCAACAAACAAAAAGCCCATGTTAAATTTGCAATGATCTCTAATACAAATATCAGAAATAGTAATTTATTGTCTTGGGGGTCCTCATTCTAGAATTAAAAAGACAGACAAAATCTGGCCTGAAACAACAGTGAAAAAGTTAAATCAACACAAAATCATGAGGCCATTTGCTTTTCTTAATTCGGCTTGCTATATGACTTCAATATTTTTGCAAGGATTGGGATCATTTTCTATGTAAATCTGTATTGTAGCACTAGCTTTCAGGTAGGAGAAGCTCTTATATAATAGGAAATAATTTTTGACTTGATAAACTTTCTATTTGTATTTGTTAGTTTAATAATACTGTATAGAGTCCAAATTATAGGTCTAATTTTTAATAGCAAAAATACTAGTTTATCAAACCTTTATATATTCAAGATGTACAGTTCAATTACAAATTATGAGAAATTAAAGTATAGGTTTCGTTTCCTACATAACCCTAAATAGCTTTAGCCCAGATTTTGACCTACCAGCCTGCCAGATTTCACTTCAAGTGTGTGTAAACACTTGTTGAAAGAAAGTTTATTGAGATTTCCATTAGGAATGACCACTACTGGGAAATATAATTTATTAGACTGTCTCTTACAGGAATAAAGCAAGCCAGCTTGATCCAGGATTGAAAAGAACATCGTTTGTATTCCAAGTAAACCAGTAAAATATTTCTGAATATGCTTATATTTGTACTTCAAATAAGGATTGCTGAAAAACTCAATGATATGTGACTTTTCTATACCTTTTTTTAAGACAAGATTACTAAAGCTTCTATTTATCTAAGGCATCTTCTGTTTATAAAGGATGTGAAAATTGTGCCCTGAAGACCAACTACCTAAAATTATAGTATCTGTGACCATCGAGGTGACCCAAGTGAAAGTCCTGGAGAAAAGAGACAAAGGTAGAGGATTATGGTCTCAAATTGTACACACAAGTTAGGAAGAACCACCCTCCTTTTCTTCATCAGCTGAGTTCATGGAAAGCCATATGTTTATTTTTGGTCTATAGGGAATCTAGTGCGGCTCATTGTTTGTACAAAGTTACTTCAGTGACTGATTATTATTAATGACCCTCCTGAAAGAATTTCAAGTCACACAGGACTCTAGTTTCAAAATTAACGTATGTATCAGCCCTGCCCATTTGAATAGGAAGATTCTCATGATGGCCCTTGCTTGCAGTAGACAAGACCTAAATAGCTATACTGGGCCCAGGCTTTCACGGACTCTCCCGTGGAAGTCCTAGTTAGGTAGAGACATTTTATTTATTTATTTATTTATTTATTTATTTATTTATTTTTTAATTTTATTTATTTATTTGAGAGAGAGAGAGAGACAGACAGACAGAGAGCATGAGAGGGGAGTAGGTCAGAGGGAGAAGCAGACTCCCCATAGAGCTGGGAGCCTGATGTGGGACTCGATCCCAGGACTGTGGGATCATGACCTGAGCCGAAGGCAGTTGCTTAACCAACTGAGCCACCCAGGTGCCCTGGGTAGAGACATTTTAGTGACCTGAGGGACATTACCTAGAAACTTGGCTGGAAGTACAGTAAGCTTATGATTTATTGTGTAAACAGCTACAGGCTTGCAAATTAAAGATAGTATTGTTCATAACAATGGCAGGGCAATGGGTATAAATTACAATTGTCCTGGGAAAGCTAGAAAACAACCGAGAAACACCCCAAAATGATGTCAAGAAAAGATGGCAAATAAGCAGCTTGTTATAAGAAGTTATTTTGAAACTTTATTCAAAATGGGATTTCTCTCATTTTAGATACAATTTGAATAAATTTTCCTTAATTGTGCCTTGCAAATTCCTAGAATGGGCTGGATTCCTTAATAAGAGGTAACAGTTGACAATCCACTGGAGAAGCATGAACAGAAAAGCTACTCCCAAAAATGGCACAGAAAGGATTAACAGGGAAAAAAAGAAAAAGAAAATTAGTGGTTGTGGGTTGTTTCATACATTAAAATTTAGCAAAGCCTCAAAAACATCACATAGGAGGTTCTTTTGGGCTGTCCTACCCCAACGTAGTAACTCCATTGCCTGGCTTTATATCAAAATATTCTCATCTGGATGGGGTTTTCTTTTCTGCCAGAGCAATTTCAATCTATCCATAAGTAGTTATTGAGTTTCTAACATTGCCGTGTGTACAATTTTCCAAGTATCCTTGGCATTTGCCCCTTAGTTTCAATAGTCACGTAGTCAGATCCAGTGTAAATCTGGTTTGCTATGAGCAGGAAGACTCATTCAAAGTGTCGAATATCCCCGTCTCCTCAACTTTTCTATACTTCTCACAAATATTTTAAAAGATGTCTAGACACTTGTTAAAATTCATTAACAGAATAAATGAGTAAAAAAGGCAAATGCATTCTAGATTCTTCTTTGTTGTTGTTCCCTCTGACCGATTGGATCATTACCTTCATTTCTCTGATTCCTTGTGGGAGAAGAGGATCACACCTCAGTCAGCAGTTTGGTGGCACCAGGAAAAGGAGAGAGTCCACGGAATAATTTTATCCTGACAACGCAAGATGAAATCCTTTTCCTAAAGAAATTATTTAGCAAAAAACTGATTTTACACACAAGAGGAAGGAATAGCCGCAACAATTTAAGATATTTTTGTCTGTTAAGAATGAAGAGAGAGACACAGACACACAAACACACATTCTTCCTAAAAACACACATAGGTCAAACTAGTTGAATTTCGGCATCTCAGAATCACCATCGTGTGCCAGTTCCTCCTTTGTGTAGATTTTTGTGCCGGTATTCAGGAATTATGTCACACCCCCTGGTGACAGAAATAAAAGGAGGTGAATATTGGGAAGTAAAAGGGAGGTCATGAGAGGATGTGGTTGAGGTAGAGCATTTATTCTGTTCAGTCTGTGGTGAACACTGGGGAAGAGGAGAGGGGGAAGAAAGTACAACCAGGCTCTATGTGGAGAGAGCAGCAGGGTTGTGTTGGGGGTGCCTTTGTGGTGGGTTCCCCGTGAAGGTGTCACAGGCCTGAGAAGAGATTTGAAGGATACAGACTCTTCTAGGACTAGTTAATTAAATAGGAGCCTAAAGATCAAAGTTACTCTTGATCTCAGGATCAGGGAACAGGATGGAATCAAAACCTTCAAATTATAAAATCCAGCGGTGATTTTGATAAATGTCCAGACTTTGAAAAAAGAGTCCCTTAGAAGGCATATTATCTCAATAAAGGAAAGCAAAGATGCAAGGAATCTTTTTGAATTTATAGGAAAGGGAACGTTTTGGTGAATAAAAATGGGTTTCATTATAGCCTTAACACTAATTTAGATATATCGTGAGTAGCGTTTACTGTTTTTATAGTTTCATTTTAATAAATGTATATATTTAATAATGAATATGGCTTTCTTCTATCTACATCTTCCAACTGTCTATTTTTAATCCCATTTTTTTCCTGAAATTTCAAACATTGTGTTTCTTTTACATACTTTGGAGCTGAAACTCCTACAGTTTGCAGGATTCTTCTGGATTATGTATAGCAGTAGGGTTGTTTTACTTATGATCCCAGAAATAATCGTTATACATTGACTGCCATTTGGGAGAACACTCTCTTGCCCTTGCTTAGATGACTGGAGAGCCAAACCGGGGTACAAATCATTTTACCTTGTTTTGGAGTTATCCTGTGATGCCGCAGACTTGGGATATTAATGGAAAATTATGGAATCATGCCTATCTGTTGCCTAAATATGACTTTTCAAATTCATTTATTAGGTGCATGTATTAGTGTGCTAGTGCTATTCTTACAAAGTACCCCAGACTGGGTGGATTAAATGACAGAAATTGATTTCCTCTTGGTCCAGGAGGCTAGAAGACCAAGGTCAAGATGTCAGAAGGACTGGTTTCATGAGGCCTCTTTCTTTGGTCTACAGCTGTCATCTTCTCTCTGGGCCATTCCATGATCTTCCGTGTGTATCGGTGTCCTAATCTCCTCTTTTAATAAGGACACCAGTCATACTGGATTAGGGCTCACCCAAATTACCTCATTAACCTTAATCATTTCTCTAATGACCCTGTCCCCAAATGCAATCATACTCTCAGGTTAGGACTCCAACATGTGAATTTTGGGGAGACATCATTCAGCCCGTAAGAGTCTACCTATAACACTTAGGATGTTAATCTTACAATTGGTGTCAATCGAGGGTTGTTTGGTAGACCGCACCCTAGCCTTTTGGTAATAATGTATTTTTGCCCTGTTTCACCAAATGTTTCCTTCTCAGACCAGCTTCGAGGAAATCACATACAAGCAAATTCCTCTCTTTCCTGACATACGACCAGAAACAAAACCAGTGTGGATAACTAATCCTAGGGGCACCGGAGGTTAAAACACTGGTGCCCTGCATGGTACATTAGCACCAATGACAACCATTTAACACATAATCTATTCCTTGCATCGTAGGGCTCTGAGCTGCGCACACCAGGAAAAGAGAGTCCTGGGGTCCCTATTGCGTTATTTACCTCTGCTTTGAGCTGTTAGGTCCACTGCAGTCATTTAGTAAATTATCAGTTTTCTTATTGGCCCTAAATCGTGCCTAATTAAAAATCTGACCTCCACAAGCTAGTCCTCTTCCTAAAGAGACTGAACATAAACAGGAAAAATCAGCTAATTGCTACAAAAACTGCTTTTGTGGCACTGTAATTGGACCTCAGTGAAACAAATGAACCCACTGGGGATTCCTTAATGAATGTTTAACTGCAAACGGTAGTCGGGCACTTAAGCAGCTAGGCTGATGGTCCCTAATGAAATCAAATAAAATCAAATAAAAGAATCTGGCATTTTTACTAACCAGATTTCTTGGCACTATGACATGAAGAATAATATATTTCCAAGTAAATAAATATAGGAAAAGTTATAAATGGTGCTGTGAAAACTTAGTTGAAATGGCTCAGTTTACACTTAGAAAAATACAACCCACAGAAAAACCTCAACAAAGTGACACATGCTGTTTAATTTCACACATGGCTCTCTCTGTCACGAAAGTCACTTGAGGGAACTACCGAGTTTGAGTTGGACTGTTTTTTTATTGACACTTACAAAAAGTGCAATTTCTTTTCTTTACCTTTCTTTCAGAAATTCAAGCTCAACGTATATTTTAAAAGTGACAAACATTCACATCACAGTGTACGGTGTTATCAAGGTACTTCCTTAGAGGGTCAGTGACATTTCTAATTCATTCTTCCCTTGCCTAATAGATGATAAATGAATTCTAATGACAGGGAAGTTATAATTTAGATATCTTCCCTGATTATATCCATATTGAAGAAAATCTTAATAAATTATTATTATCATTATCAATAGTTTAATGATGTGTACCTACCAGTCGTGACTAAGACTACTACCACTTGGAGCACCTGGGTGGTTTAGTCAATTAAGCATCCAGCTCTTGATTTTGGCTCAGCTCATGATCTCAGGGTCTTGGGATTGAGCCTGCAGTGGGCTCCCCACTCAGCAGAAAATCTGCTTAAGATCCTCTCTCTCCCTCTCTGCCCCTCCCCTCTACTCAAGCATTCTCTCTCTCTAATAAACAAATAAATCTTTAAACAATACTGCTACTACTCACTAGCATTTGTGCACTTCCCTCCTTCCTTGCATCCTGTGAGTTTCAGTCTCCTGTGCATCTAGATTGGGGACATAGGATAACTTCTGTGTTATGAATGGTAGGAAGAAATGGCGTATGTCGTTTCTAGGCCTGGCCCATAAACATCCCCAGGACCTTCCACGTGGTCTTGGTTTATCCCCAATCTTACAATATCACAGCACCAGCATTTTCCGGGAGCCTATTAAACATGAAAATCCTTGGACCTCAACCCAAACCTACTGAGTCAGAAACTCTGGGAGCAGGTCCAACAATCTGCTTTAGCAAGTCCTCCAGGTGATGCTGATGTATTTTAACATGTGAGTATCATGGTTCTTGTGATACGCAAGGAACTGAAGTCCTTAAATGAATGTACAGATAGGGAACCAATTCTTCCCTGTCCTAAGTAATTGGAGAGTAACACAAGCAAGAGGTAACTCTCAATTATGCTAAAACGCTGAAAGTGTTTTGTTGACATGATAAGCCCTCACTAATATACCAGTAAGAAATCTTTCATGTTAACTACATCCTATTAGTTTCAGCTTCTTTTGAATCCAGACGGGGTCATAGACTAACTCCTGACCAATGGAATTTGGTAAGAAGTGATGTAGGCCATTGCAGGCCTGGTCCATAAGCATCCCTGAGATCTTCCGTATGGTTTTTATTTTCACTGTTGCTCTTTGGATGAATGTAGAGGACTAAGGAATCCTGGAAGAGAAGTATTTTTAATACCTACATTTAGAAAATGGGGGAACTGATGTCCAAGTTAGCGAGTTTAGCTGTAATTACATTTCTTCTTAGTACTAGTTAAGCCAGTAAACCCACAGATAGCATACAATGTACAGTGAGGATCTTCACAGAAGATCTTACTAATGAATTTCAACATATTACTTCCTTTTTTTCTTTATCAATATAAATTTTCCCCTTATGTACTTATTTCGTTAGACATTTAATAAAAATAAAATCACATATATAATTTTGGATATATATATCGATATCACATATATGATATAATTCATTATTTCTAATCTTTTATGTCATCAATAAAAATTTATTGAACACTGGCTATTTGCTGGGAGCCCTCTAGAAAATAACTCCTTCCTTATGTATAGTTATTATTTTACTATAGTTCAGTAGGCTCCAAAGAGAGCTATATCCCCATAATAACTTGGAAAATATTTTACAAATGCTTATATAATTTAGCAAATAGTATTTAAAGTACAGTGTTATGGAAAAAAAAATCTAGAATAAGTCAGCAGTCCAAATTTTTTGTGGGTGTTCTTGTTCTGCCATAACCTAACTGTGCAAACTTCACGAGTCATTTTAGACCCTAGTTCTCAACATCTTTTAAAAGCAAAATCAGAAATGGTGCTAAATGACCTCTAAAATCTTTTCCACCTTTAGATCTATGATTCTAATTCAAAAATCCTAAATTTAGAATCCAGGTAGGATCAAGGAAATTGTGGTCAGTGATTCAGTATCTCCCCACCCCTTTTTGGAAAAGAAAAGAAAAATTATTCTTCTACCTTAGGATGCTGAGAATGGTATAAAAGACCTTGGTCATGTGCAGAATAGTAGCAGTATTTGTTACAAAACTAGCAACAGTCCTCGATGCTACAAATTGCCTTTCCTGAGGATAGGAAATAATTGCTTTAAACATGGTCAGCCAATCAGGATCGTTGCGTGGCCTCATGATGTGAATGGCGACCATCCGCCACACTGAATAATTGTGTGGCGACCCGGCAGACAAGATCACTTAGAGCCATTGTGATTATATTCTAAGTCACGGGTTCAAATTGCAGCTCTCCCAAGTTGGACAAGTTACTTTAAGTCTTAACCTTCACTGGCCTTATCTTTTTAATAAACATATTAATATTATATACCTCACTTGTTGGCTATATTGTCATATCCTCATTGTCAGGCTCAGATGGGTGGTTATATAAAGGCTCTTCATTAACTGTAATATCTTATTTGCATATTTGTGTCTAAGACATTTTCATTTTCCCTTCAGAATCTTAAATTCAGGTTAAAAAAAAAGATATTGTCTGAGATAGATTTTCTGATTCAGATTAATTATAGGGATCTGTTGGAATTGGTAACCCAAGTTACTAAATTAATTTAAAACACAGTTTATTATTTTCTGAGTGCATCTAGTACTTGAAATAACTCCTAGCAAATTGTTTTCAAGTAGAGATCCTTTGGGACTATTTAAATAAATAGTTAAGACTCATTTGAAATTAGCAACCCTCATTTGCATACAAACAAAATAGTGTGTTAAAGCCTTTAAAAACTATTCAGTGGTATGAATTTAAATTCTGGGCCCTAAGGAACAGTATGTACACCTGTAATTCATGGAAGCCTAGCTGTTTACTTGTAGCTCGGAGCCACAAACTCATTTCTTTAAGCAGTGAACTAGTCCAGGAAAATGTATCTTGCAGGCTTTTAGAACCCAATGTACTTTATCTTAGTTTCTTAATGTCTTAGTTCTCACTTTCGGAGTTTTTCCCTGGCTTGCTATTCTTGTATATAAGGGATGGGTGGAATCTCGAGGCTTTGGCAAAAGATGAGCCACAAGATTTTCAAAACGAGTGAGATGCTAGCTGAAGCAGCAGACATTCCCATCCACACAATCCCCTGCACCCCCTCCAGCCCCCACCTCTATACTTCTGTTTGACTTTGGACATTTCTGAGCCCCTAGCCTGTATCATATCCCAGTCTTAGAGGCTGAAAATTAGTGGTCGAGATTGGGATTTAAAATGGAATCTAATATCTAGCTAGCAGCTCTCTCATCCATTCAATTAATTCCTATTTATTGAACCTAGATTATGGCTATTAGTAGTGCACTGTCAGTTAAGGCACTTTCACTGAACTCTGGAATGATGAGTATGGAGGAATTTTCAATGCAATATGCTAAGGACTACAATTGGAACAATCATTGGTTACCATGGTAACAAATCAGGAGCTCTCAATTTGATATAGGGATTTTAAAAATATTGCCTGAGGGAGGTTATGGTGAGATCTAAGCAAAGATTTGAAAGACATTTAAAAATTATTTAGGTAAATGTAATGGTAGACAGAGGTTTTTCCAACATATGCAAAACCTCAGAGGCAAGAGAAATTATGAGGCAAGTATTCAGTGACCTACAGTCTCTCCCATTTTTATGTAAAAATCATTGTGAGGACAGCAAAAGGATTTCTTTTTTAGATGTGAGTACCACTTCCTGATATAAAGAGTACTGTTACCCATCTCACTTCATTTTTACATATGATCATAGAGAAATATCATTAGAAATTTTTTTAAAGGAGTAATTCTTTGGGGCACCTGGGTGGTTCAGTCAGTTAAGCATCCAACTCTTGATTTCAGCTCAGGTCATGATCTCAGGGTCCTGGGATGGAGTCAGGCTCCATGCTCAGTGGGGAGTCTGCTTCAGGATTCTCTCTCTCCCTCTGACCCTCCCCCTACTTTCTCCCCCTCCATGAATAAATAAATCTTAAAAAACAAAAAACAAAAAAACACATAGGAGTACTTAAAGAGGCAATATTACCTCCAGAGAGTTTTAATCTCCATGATTAAAATGTTAACCAAATGAAGATTTAGAGATAACTGGTCTGATCGTGGTCTATGATGTTGAGGGTAGGTTCTGGTCTCAGTATATGATGTTGATGACAAGTTATGTGTTGTTTGTTTCTTTATCCACTGATTCAGAGTCCCAAGGAGCCTGACAGTGGTTTCAAAAGGTCTCAGGCTAATCCACAATGTTGAACTAAAACTAGATATTTTTACTAAGAATTATTCACATGAATCACATCTCTAGTGGAAGATTCATGACTAACCACCATGGACCTACAATAAGGCCAAGGAAAAGACGTACATACAGGGTATGGTAAATAATGTGTTCCAGTGGACCGTTTTTTCCTCATGCAAGGATACATGTTGGAAAAAAATACTTAGAGTAATGAAAATTACAAACAAAAAACAAGCATTTTAAAATCTCAAAGAACAAGATAAAATTTGGGAAGCTATTTTCAACACTGGATCAACCAGATATAATTTCAGAAGCTACTTATTTTCAATACCTAAAATTAACATCGAGCAAGTAGTACTAAAGACAGAAAAGAGTAAGATAAAAAGAGAAGTGGACAAGAGGCTCCTACAGGAAGGGGCATATCAAAAAGGAGCCATGATTGTAGTAGTGGAAATGAGATATGCATTGGAGGTACCAAAGAAAAGAAATGAAGAGAAAGAAACAAACAATATTAGATGCAAACCCTAGAAAAATCTCCCTGTACGGGGAAAAAAAAAAAAAAAAAGAACAAATATATTAAAGTGATAAGATAAAAGATTTCAGTATTGCATGATGCACGCTAACCTAAGAAGTAGAAAACTTCCAAGATCAGCGGAGCTAAAAAATATTAACTGTGGGGTGCCTGGGTGGGTCAGTTGGTTAAGCATCTGCCTTTGGCTCAGGTCATGATCCCAGGGTCCTGGGATGGAGCCCCACATGGGCTCCTTGCTCAGTGGGGAGCCTGCTTTTCCCTCTGCCTGCCACTCTCCCTGCTTGTGCTCTCTCTCTCTCTTTCTGTCAAATAAATAAATAAAATCTGAAATAAAATACTTATTTCAGAATTTTGAAGAAAAGAGACAATGTTCCAACCATTTTAAGTTCAAAAATGATTTTTTTATTTCATAAAATGTCATAAAGAAATACATCAACACATAGGAAGACAGAAAATATGCCTACTCACATATCATTTTGAAAATAAAATATAATCTGCATGTGGAGATCAGCTAATCAAGAGAGAAATACAATTGAGATTCTCAGAAATTCTAGGGCTTTGTCTTAAAGGACTAATGGAAAGAACTCACATAATTAAAATTTAACCCTAATAATTGGAAAAGGAAATATCCAAATAAATCTCAAGGAGAAGAGACATAATATTAAATAAGTTATTCACAGTAATCTCATTTTCTGTTAACAAAGATAAGATAGAGGAAAGCATGAGATTTAAGTATGATATACTAAATTTAATTCCTTTGATAACATTAAGGGAAAATCACAAATTTAAGCAGTACAAAGCAAATAATATTAGAAAATATAAGAAGTTATAGGAGACGGTCACATATCTACTTGAGCCTTCAAGAAATCAAGTAGACAATAAAGTAATAAGAAATTATTTGGAATACCATAATGGATATATGTGCATATTTATATATGTATATATCTAAACCTATCTTCTATCTGTATCTCCTATCTTGTTTAGTAATTAATATAATTTCCTACATAAAGTTAATAGTTGTTAAATAAATAAATAAATAAATAAATAAATAATATTTTATCTAATAGAAAGTACCCATTTTTAAAGACTGTATTATACTAAAAAAATAAAATCTCTGTAAATTCTGAAAAAAAAATTTATGAGCTATTGTTCCCCAAACTTATAATCACTATTTGTAAATAAGAAATATAAAAATACTCTATGAAATCTAATGAAATGAGACCAAAGTTCCATGTAGGGAAACATTTAGTGCTTTATTTTTTTTTAATGTAATAAGAATATTACAAAAAGAATCACAAAACCAGCTATAAGCTGATGAAAGTAACATGTGTAAAAAACAGATGAAATGGAAAACACAAATAAGGAGAACTAAAATACGTAAGAGAAGATACTTTGAAATAGATTATAAAAAAATGGACTCTTCTATAAATGTAACTTAGATGAAGGATAAACAAGTTCAAAAGGAGTAACAGAAATGTTTGTTTCCATGTCTTTTATTTTTCACGTGGATGCATGTTTCCATTAGCACAGAGCTATAATGGAATTTCTGAGTCAGACGGCATGCATATGAACTAAAACAGGCAAAGTGATCTATAACGATTGAAGCCAAAATCCTGTAAGGAGACAAAGGAGAAAGTAGTGTCTACTAAGGGATAAAGGGACCCTATAAGATGCAGCTAGTATTCTGTTCTGTGACCTCGTGACAGCGTCATGCTTAGCGTTATTTCTGATAGTTCATTGGGCTGCACAGTTAAGATATGTGCCTTTGTTTATATGTACATTATATGTCAATTCAAAATTATTTTTAAAAAGAAGAAAAAGTATACCACTGAGTATAGAAAAATCCCAAGAGATTATAATATTCATTATTATGTTGGTAAATTTGAAATCTTAGTAGAACAGATAGGAAAATAGGACAATAAATTTGATACTGAAAGTTAATAGAATAAAAAATAGAAAGTTAATAGAATAAAAACTATGAATAAAGAAGGCATCATCAATGATTTTATCTAGAATCTCTTCAGAATAATAAACTATGTTAAATAGTTTAGAGAGTTATAAAAATCCAAATGCTGCCTAACTCATAACTCATAGTTATGTAATCTTGACACATATTGCAAAAAAGTCCATATCCAAGAATGATTATAGAAGTAAACATCCTTTAAAAAAAAGACATAAACATCCTAATGAAATATTATCAAATCAGTTATACAATACACAGAAAGCATACTCAGCTGAGGACTAAGGACAAGAAAGTGTAGAATTTTTTTTCAGTACAACTACCATTTTAATGTAAAGACAAAATTAAGATATTCATATTTATAGTTAGAAAGTTTACCACCCACAGATCTCTGAGAATTTGCTATAATAGATTCTCAAGAAAAAGAAAGTAAATCCAGGCAAAAATAAGAAGACAGAAAATGCAATGCTGAATAGTGATTAGTATGACTTATTTTAAAAACTACCTTAATGGTTATCAATCTAGAACCAACTTTCTTGATTTAGGACAAGAAGAGAAGGTAACAAGAAGAGGGCAGTAAAAGCATGTTGAAATTTTTATTTTAATTCTGGGAATCATTTAGCTACTAAGTTAGGGCGTTAGGAGATAAAGTTTATAAAAGCCTACCCGTAACCCTAGAAAAATTAGTATGCAAGATGTCTCAAATTAGTAGAGGAAAAATGAAATCAGACAAACCAAATTCAATCAAACCAGAGAGGGTGAGGATGGGAAATGGGAAGAAGGATTGCAAATGGGGAAATGGAAAGAGATTGGAATAGCACAAACACTAAAACAACAGCAATCACAATAAATGTAAAGTAAACAACAATTAGAACACCAAGACTCACTTATGAAAGTGAAAATACCCTTGTCAGAGCTATATCTAAAAAAAAAAATGACAGACTAAAATTGAAATAAAGATATGAGAAAGCTATGGCAATAAAATATAAATCAAAGGAAAATCAGTATAGCGATATTAAAGTGACAAATAGAATTTAAAAAAAATCAAAGAAAGTGTTGAAATGTTCACTAAAAGGCATCTAAGATCTGTGAGTGTTATCCTACATGGTAAAACAGACTTCACAGATGTGATTAAGTTAATGACCTTGAGATGGGGAGGTAATCCTAGAATAATCAGGTGAGCCTTTAGTGCCATCATGAATGTGTTTATAAGAGAGATGTAGAGAGGATTTCACACAGACAGGAGAGGAAAGGTGGCCACAGAGGCAGAGATTGGAGTGATAAGCCTACAAGCCAAGGAGTTCTGGCAGTCACTAGAAACTCCAAAGAGTATATCTCTCCTAGAACCTCTGAAGAGAGTGGGACCAGGCCCATACTTTGATTTTGATCCAGTGATACTGATTTTGGACCGGCTTTCAGAACTATAAGGGAATAAATTAATTGTGTTAAGCCACCAAGAGTGTAGTAATTTATTACAATGGCTACAGGGAAAAAAATACAGAAGCCAATAAAAACTTTTTTCCCCTTATACAATGAAAAATGCAGCCCCAAACTACATCAATACAGGAACTAAAGAATCTAACAATATAGCCTGAAAGATATACAAAGTAAAAAATTAACAAAAATGTAGGAGAAAACTGAAAAGTCATACTAAAATGAGAAATTTTAGTACATCTGTTTCAGAAAGTTAAGTAAACTTCAGTGAGTTGTAAGTTCAATTCCCATGATGAAAAAGCCTGTTCTAATAGGTCTGCGTAGATTCATATCCAGAAAAAAACTCATTCTTTTCAACTACACATGGAGTCATTTACCAAAAAATGTCATGTAACTGGCCACAGAGGAAGTCTCAATCAGATTTGTATTTTGTAGATCACATTTGTGGTCACAAAACAATTAACTCAGGAACCAACTTTAAAAAGGTAGCTGAAATATAACCTTATATTTGAAAACTAGAGAACACCATTCTAAATGATTTATACAATTAGGAATAAAGCACGCAGAAATTATAAAATATTTAAAATTAAATGACAACAAAAACATGTAACTCAAAACATGAAAAACAAGCAAAAAAGTACCTTATGTGAGAATGTGTATCCCCAATGCCTTTAATTTGAAAAAAGACTGAAAATTATTGTGCCAGAATCTCTATCAAGAAGCTATAAAAGCACAATTTAAGAAATTTATTCAAATAAGTTGGAATATTAAAGTAAAACAATAATTAAATAGGGAATATAAAATGTATATTAAAACTTACCAAGAACATAAAAGATAAACGTTTGAAAGGACTTGAAATAGACAAATTGGAAACACTGATCAAGAAAAGGTATATGAAATGAATATGTTACAGATAATAAGAGTTAACTTACAACTACAATAGAAAGTGAAAAAATATATAATACTATGAAATACTGTATGTCAATATATTTTAAAGCAAAAATGAAATGGCAATTTTCTAGAAAAATAAAACTTCCCAAAATGACAAACAAACAAACCCTAAATATCTAAGAATATATTTAAGGAATGAAAATGACTATCAAAAACTACCTTACCCTAAAACTCTAAAAGTGACCAGGAGATTTTTCAGGAGAATTTCGTGAAATTTTCAAGACCTAAACGATCCTTAATACAGACTATTTGAGAATATAGACTAAAAAATGAATCTACGTGCCTCATTTATGAGATTAATGGAAATTCTAGAGGCGATTTTAAATAGTAAAATTGACTTAATAGAAATGATATAAGGAAAGCTAAAACAGTTCAACTTAGAACCACAGTAAAGGCTAAAAAGACAACAAACCAACAACAGTATTTGCAGTAGATGCAGAAAATAAGTAACCCATGAAATGTAATACTTATACATAAAAAGTTTCCTAATAAAGTGATAAGATGAGAGACCTTTCATAATCTGAATAAAATGTATTTACTAAACACCAGTAAATATCATTATACTTAATGGCAGATCTGAGAAATATCTATATTAAAAGCAAGCGTAATATGAATCCTTCCTGTTATTTACCATTCTACTGGAGATCCAGCTGGTGAAACCAAAGAAAGGAAAAAAGAAAAGTATAATGATTGAAAAGGAAAATGAAGAATTATTGCATGTCAACAGATATTTCTACATAGGTAATCAAAGAATAATCAATGACAAATACAGAATCAGTATGCATTCATCATTGATAGATAAGTTCGACCTACAAAAATCAGTTAAGAAAATGTAATAAATGGAAGTAGTTTTATTACCTCCCTGGTTTCTGGATATTAATGAACTAGGCCAAACAGTGCCAAAATAGAATATTTCCTGATTATTTTTATTACTTTTAGAAATTTGGAAAAGAGTAAAAAAAATTCACCCTTAAAGAATACAACTAAAGAAATTTAAATGAATTCATTTTAAAAGTGATCGACTTCTTAAAATTCTACCTCATTCCTAAGACTTATTTTTGGAAAGAGAGCAATAAGTACCATTTAAATTTCATTGCATATTTCCTTCCTTTCTAGAACTCAGTAATTTGTCTGTAACTCTAATGTTCATTTCACACAGCTGGAGAAAAGTTTACATTGTGGTCAGCTGAATACCACGACTGCCTTCAGAGCAGTAAATACCAGGTCATTTTTAGATGCCTCTTTGATCTATTTTAGAGGCTGAACTAATGACTCATGCATATCTGGCCTTTCTTCTTTAGCAATGGTCCTTTAAATATTTCTGATTGTCTGTGATTAAAATCATCAAAGACTATTTTTTGTAATATTTTAAAGTGCAGAAATATCAACTCATGGAAAATCAAATGTATTTAATGTGGTGTGTTCATAAGATGCCCTAGTAATGACTTTCCAAGATACTTCCTGATGTATAACTTTGTTATCAGTAAACAGTTTCTAAATAGTGAAAATACTCAGATAATTGTATGCTGCCCAAAAAAAGCAGACTTCATTCTACAATTATCGTGTGCTCTTTTCACGGTCATATTAATTTTTAAGACAAGATCGAAGGTGAGTTTTTGTAGTTTTCACTTATAAGCACACAGTCTTTATAAAATCTTTGTGACTATCTCAAGTTTTAAAACATATGTTTTATTCATGATAGGAAAAATCTCTAAATGAAAGTTACTGGCACATCATTTGTGGTTTTCAAAATGATAATTATGAACTCTTTTCTACCAATAATATTAAACAATAAAGCTGTTTAGAATGCATATTTTTCTCTTCTTTTTTTTTTTTTTTTGTTTGTTTGTTTATTAGTGACTCTCACAGAAAAGCAATAAGAGAGGGGCAAGAACCGAGTCTCTTTTGCCACTTGCTGTGACATTCCCATCCAGCTGGGTCTAAGTCATCTCTATAAAATTCTGGGATCCTAACCGGAAAACCACTGATTTTAATGACGAATGATTATAAATTTAACCTCTCTCTCTGTTTCTAGATAGATGATGGAAAGATGATAGATAGATAGATGATAGACAACAGACAGATATATATTAAACAGCATTTTGAAAAATCCTGTTCATTATACTATATCATGTACTTTAATACACTTTCTTATCTATTATTTCAGGTATAACTGTCGTATGATCTTTTTATTGGTATGATAAATTACCACACACCTAGGAGCTTAAACCAACGGATAGATTTATTACCTCAGGAGTCTAGTGTTCGCTTTGGTAGCACATACTCTAAAATCGGAGTCTAAGCATGGCTTAGGGGTGTCCTTTACAAGACTGCAACAAAGTGTTGGCCAGGGTTATCAGAGGCCTCACTGGAGAATGGTCTATTTCCACATTCCCTCAGGATTTTAGTAGAATTTATTTCCTTGTGACTCTAAGTCTGAGGGCTCTAGCCCTTGTTGCTGGAAGCTGGAAGCGCCCTTAGCAACTAGTGGCAGTCCTTGGCTTCTTGCCATATGGACCTCCTAACACAGCCACTAACTTCTTCAAATCCAGCAAGAGAGACGATCTCTAGAGCCAGTCTGCTAGCAAGATGGACCTTATAAGGCAATCACAGGAGTAAGAGCCTACCACCTTGGCTGTATTCTGTTTTTAGGAGTATATCACAGGTTCAGCCCACATTCAAGGGGACAAAGGACTGATTATACAAAGGAATGCATACCGGGAGGTGGGATCATGAGGTCCCCGTTAGAGTCTGTCCACCCAATTGTTTGAAATAAGAAGTGAAATACCTCCATTTGAAAACCCGGTTATCTAGATTTTAATCAGCAAACAACTTCAGTACTTTACATGCAAATCGAATAAAGCATGTTACATGGGCACAGGCATTTTTGTTTCTCACCGAATGAATTGATAAGTCAAACATCAATGAGTGTGAATGTATCATCCAATTATATAGAACAAAACCCAAATTGCTGAGGAAAACAATCCATTATACTATAGTTCATATATATGTCTATTTATATAGAGAGTTAGTATATGTACCATAGGAATATATACTTAAAGAAATTTGACAGTTCTTTCTTTCTAAGTAAATGATTGATATGGAAACACATTTCTATACATAAATTATACATAGCATCTTTATTTTTTTATTTATTTAAAGATTTTATTTATTTGTCAGAGAGAGAGATCACAAGTAGGCAGAGAGGCAGGCGGAGAGAGAGGGGGAAGCAGGCTCCCTGCTGAGCAGAGAGCCCGATGCGGGACTCGATCCCAGGACCCTAGGATCATGACCTGAGCCGAAGGCAGCCGCTTAACCAACTGAGCCACCCAGGTGTCCCCATAGCATCTTTATTTTTAATGGCGTTTTTAAGTTTTTAAATACTTTGTCTTAATAACTGTCTTAGAGTTTACTAAAATATTTTGAGCTGCATCCTGAACAGAATTTTTTTTTTCAACTTGGGATGACTTCACGTTATCTATAGCCTCCTGTTTTAAAATACATTTTTATTGAGATATAATTGACATATAACATTGTGTAAGTTTAAGGTGTACATGTGTTTTTTGATACTTTTTATATATTTATTTTTTTTAAGATTTTATTTATTTATTTAACACAGAGAGAGAGAGAGAGAGAGACCCTGAGAGAAGGGATACAAGCAGGGGGAGTGGGAGAGGGAGAAGCAGACTCCCCACTGAGCAGGGAGCCTGATGCGGGGCTCCATCCCAGGACCCTGGGATCACGACCTGACTGAAGGCAGACGCTTAATGACTGAGCCACCCAGGCGCCCCACATTTATATATTTCAATATGATTGCCAACATAGAGTTAGCTAACACCTCTATCACGTCACATAATTATTTCTTTTTTAGCGTGGGAACAAATAAGATCTAGTCTCTTAGCAACTTTGAAGTTTATAATACAGTATCATTGTCTATAATCACTATGCTGCATGTTAGATCTCCAGGAATTATCTATCTACCGGTTGCAAGTTCGTACCCTTAGACAATATCTACCCAACCCTCACCACCAGCCCCTGGTAAACACCATTCTACTCTCTGTTTTTATGAGTCAGGCTTTTTTAGATTCCACATATAAGTGATATCACAGGGTAGTTGTCTTTCTCTTTTTGATTTATTTCACTAAGCATGATGCCCTCAAGGTCAATTCATGTTGTCAAAAATGACAGGACTTCCTTCTTCCTCATGGCTGAATATTATTCCATTGTGTGTGTATATATATATATATATATATACACTACCTCTTCTTTATCCATTCACCTGTGAAGGGACACTTAGTTTGTTTCCATATCTTGGCTATTGTAAATAATGCTTCAATAAACATGGGAGTGCAGATGTTTCTTCTGTATCCTGTCCTCATTTCCTTTGAATATATACCCAGATGGAGAATTTCTGGGTAATGATCCTTAAGAAGGATAGTCTTCCTTACTTCGTATTCTTTGACCTACACTTCTTGATATATATACAAGCATACAATCGCAAAAGTACTATGTTTATAGTTGTTCTAAACTTTCTTTGGCTATAATATCTTAGGGTATTTCAAAAGGACACATATAGATGAATGATACATGAATAATATATATGAATGATTCTTATATGTATGAATAACTCTCTGTTACCAATTGTGTATAAAGTGAACTCTATATAATAAAATAGTCCAGACTATTGAATGACTACTACCTACAATAACACATTGGGGTTTTATTTTGCGTGCATGTTTTCAATCACTTCCTTGATAGCAAGGACCCTTTCTCCTTTGGTAACATCTTCGTAACTGTTCAGTGAATGCAGCCATACAGCCTGACTGATGAGGATTCGTCTACAGTGCTAAAATAATGTCCAGTTTTAAAGAAATAACCAAAAATAGAAACAAATATTTTTCAGCTGTAAAAGTAGCCATAAGTTTATTTTCAAAGAAATTCAAATGCAAAATAGATTAATGAATGCAGTTAGGCTTTATATTAAAGATGACACAGACTTTTTGATAAAAAAATTCACAGTCTCAAAATTGCTTAGAACACAACATTCAAAATCATCCTTTATCTTCACCGTAGAATCAGACATCTTTTGGAATTGTTACTGGTTCTATGATTTCAAGTCAAATAAGCTTCTACATTCTCCATAAGAGATAGTATATTTCACAAGCTTTGACCCTGAGAGCTAATGAAAGAGATGATACCAGATGACTTTATCAGTTAGTGTATCAGTGGGCTGTTTCTTTGACCCCTTCCCTTCTTATGCTACATTCCTACCTGGCTTAGAAAGAAAACAAGCAAACAAATAAACAAACAAAGGGTGTGTCCGTGTTGGTTGGAGAAATGAGACAAGCATTAACCTCTGTGTTCAGCATAATCTTTTCATAAGCTAACATTATTCTCCAGTCCTAGATGATTTCTCAATTGTTTTGCTGTTTTAAAACAAAACAAAATAAAACAAAACACATGTTTTTTCCCTATGATACTAAATGAAATACATGATTGGTGGATACATTCTTTTTAACAGAGAAACATTATCCCAAATTCCACTTTCAGGAATAATTACTCTGTTTCATTGTGTAGATATAATAAAAAGTCTTTATTACTTTCTGCCTGACATTATTTATCCTTTCTCTGGTAATGGTGCAGTTGTTTTCTTTGGAGAAATTAACCCAATATGGAAATGCTGGTTTTCCCGTTCACTTGTCAACACAAGATGTTTTATGTCTAAAATCTTTCAAAAATTATTTATTATTATTTCTGTTTGTACTTCTATATTTGCTGGTAAAGATAAACATACCTTCATGTGTGTATTTCCTTTTGTGACACTTCAGTTCAAATTTGACCAATTTTCTATTGATATTGGATATTAAAAATTAATTTATTAGCACTTTTAAAAACATATTAATCTTCAGCCTGTGTCCTTTTAATTTTTTTAACACAGACTGTATTAATTTTTAAATAGTCAGAACTATTACTTTTTTCTCAATGACATCTTATTCTGCAAATATTTTAAAGAACTTCCTAAATAGTTCCTTTCTTATTAGTTATGTTTTTAACTTTTTGTTCTTTAGTCTTGGTTCTTCTTATTTTTTATATAAATTTGTTTTTGAAGAAACTTTTCACATTTTCTTAAGAATAATTCATCTTTTCTGCAAAAAAATTCAAGCAATGTAAAAACAAAACAAGACAACATAAATGTGTACCTCGGCACCAATTACAATACCAAGAAAAATGCAGTGTTAGTACTGTATGGGCATTAGTATGTAAACACCTCTGATGGAAGTTTCCATGGATTCATAGATGGACAGATGGATGACAGAAAAATAGTATTACCTTTATAAGAATGGAATTCTTTAAAGATTTTATTTATTTATTTATTTATTTATTTATTTATTTATTTATTTATTTATTTATAGCACATGAGCTGGGAGAAAGGGAGAGAGAATCTCAAGCAGACTCCATGCTGAGCCCAATGTGGGGCTTGATCTCAGCACCCTGAGATCATGACCTGAGCTGAAATCAAGAGTCAGATGCTTAACCAACTCAGCCACCCAGGTGCCCCAAGAATGGGGTCTTTGGATGATTTATCTTTTTCCATCCTTTTACCTTTAATGTGTATCTTTATATTTAAAGTGAATATTCTACAGAGAGCATATGAATAACCGTTTCTTATTTTCATCTTTTTTAACAATCTGCGCCTTTTAAAGTGTTAAAATCTTTAAAGAGTTGTTTCATGCTTTTCTGGCCTCTGTGTTTTTTGTTTTTGTTTTTGTTTTAAAGATTTTATTTATTTATTGGACAGAGAGGGAGAGAGAGATCACAAGTAGGCAGAGAGGCAGGCAGAGAGAGAGGGGGAAGCAGGCTTCCCGCTGAGCAGAGAGCCCGATGCGGGGCTCGATCCCAGGACCCTGAGGTCATGACCTGAGCCGAAGGCAGAGGCTTTAACCCACTGAGGCACCCAGGGCACCCCTCTGTGTTTTATTATAAGAAGTAAACCATTTACATTGAAGTGGATGGAACTGGAGGGTATTACACTGATTGAAATAAATCAAACAGAGAAAGACAATTATCATACAGTTTCACTCATATGTGAAATATAAGAAATAGTGCAGAGGATCATAGGGGAAGGGAGGGAAAACTGAATGAGAAGAAATCAGACAGGGAGACAAACCATGACAGACTCTTGACTCTGGGAAACAAACTGAGGGTTGTAGAAGAGGAGGTGGATGGGGGAATGGGGTATCTGGGTGAAGGGCATTAAGGAAGGCATATGATGTGATGAGCAATGGGTGTTATAAACAACTACTGAATCATTGAACACCACATCAAGAACTAATGATGTATGATATGTTGTCTAATTGAATTGAAATAAATAAATAAGTTAAAAGAATTCAGATTTAATTAGATTGCTGTTTTCTTGTAGGCAATTTGTTGTCTTTTATTGTTAATTTCAGTAGTCCATGTTTGTCTTTGACTTTTGACAGTTTTACTCAATGTATCTCCATATAGGCTTCTTTGGTCTTTATCTTGCCCTTTCATTGGTTAGCATCTTATATCTGCAAATTTCAGATATTTTCAACTGTTCTTCTTCAAGAATTTCTTCGTTCGCTCCATTCATTCTCTTTTCCCCTGGATTTTCCACTACACATGTATTTGACTATCTGATATTATCTAACAAGTCCCTGAGTTGGTGCCTTTTTTTTTTTTCTTTTTTTTCCTGTTTTTCACCTTGGATAGTTTTTCCTTGCTACCTTTAAGCTCACTTATTCTTTTCTATGGCCTATTCATTTAGCTAAATTAACCCAGTAAAATTTATTTCAAAAATTTTCTTTGTTACTACTAGAATTTCCACTTGATTCTTTATCACTCTTCCTGTTTACTGAAACTTCTCATATCACTACTGAGATTTTCATGCATTGAAAACATGCTTTATTTCACCTCACTAAGGGTAGTTTATAATTCCTGCCTTAAAATTTTTGTTGCAACATCTAGTTTATCTTGCTTTGGACTTGACTGATTTTCTTACCTCTTTGGAATGTGTTCTACTTTCTTAGTTCTTCATGCGGTGGGTAATTTTAGATTGTACCATAGACATTTATTAAGTGTTAAAAGGATAATGGATTCTGTTATCTTTCTGTGATAAAAATTTTTTCTTTTGTTTTAGCAAATGGCTTTTTTATCTGAGATTGGGCTGTGTGAGGGATTTTTCCTCTGACTCCTTCCGTATCAGAAATGCCCACCCTTTTGGTCATACATGGTTTCCTGACTTGCCTTTTCTTGTTCAGCAGACAGGAAGACTACAATATTTCCATGTATGTTCTTGCCTTTACTGTATGTCCCATGGACTGTAGTTAGCCTCAAGGTGATGCAGATAGAAAAACTAAGTTTTTCATCAGCCCATCTCCAAGAAAGTTTCTACTCCACCCAAACCTGTCTGCTTATGTTAAATATCAGGATAGCAACATTCAGAATAGCAACATTGATCACCGTTCAATTTTTTTCCCTTGTTTGAGCTGCTCTGATTCTAGTCCATGCATGCATAGTTTAGATATGAGTCAGTGACAGCTTGGAGATTTTGGCTCCAGCGCCTTCCTCTCTGGGATTTCCCCCACACTCTTCAATGTTCATGGTGTCCAGGTTTTGTTTTCCTGGTTCCTCAGCCAGAAAGATTTTGAGATTTCTCAGGTGCCTTCCCTACTGCTGGCCCAAAGGACTAATCTTAGCTCCTCAAAGGCAGTAATTATTTGTACAGCTGTCTTTCTTCTCCTAGTAAGCATGGATTTTCTGCCAGAATATATTTGCTCTGTTCGCTGTCTTGTATGTGTGGGTAGCTCTTTGTCCAGGTTTTATAGTTACTATCTGCAAGGTGGTTTATCCAGTTGGGTCTAAATCCAGCACACGCAGATGTGAAGAAATTCCAGTGGATTTGAACAGATTCTGCTAATTACTCAGTCTGATTTTTTTGTGCTATTATTTCTTTGATGATTTCCCACTCCATTTTTTCTTTCTCTATTTCTAGACTTGTTTATCGGAAACTGGCCATTCCTCGTTAAATTTTCTATGGCTCATCTTTTCCATCAGAATGTGTTCATTAGTCTTTTGCAGTATATTCTGGAGATTTTCTCTATTTCAAAACACTTTAATTCAATTTTTTAATTTTGATCCTTATTATTTTAAAAATTCTTGTTCTTCTATTGTTTCTTTTTTCATAGCATCCTGTTTTTATTGATGAATGAAATATCTTGACTCTCTTTGGCCATACTAATTAGTATGTTTAAAACTTGCTTTTATTTTTCTAAATTATCTGGTTTAATTTTTGGTTAGATGTTCTATTTCTTTTGGTCATTCTCTTTCTTGCTACAGGACATCTTCCTTGATTTTCCACTCATGTTTTAAATTGAAGTAAAAGAGCTGATCGTGATCTCTGTAAACATGGGCAACATTTAACCAATGCTTGGCTTTTATTTACTGAGCAGATGGGGAACCAGTGACAAATATGCCTACCACCCACACTAACTGCTACAGTTTCTTCGGTTTGTTAAACAACTTCAGAGATGAGTCTTCTACTTTTTTTCTGTGTGACAGTAAATTTTGATCTTATATTCTGTACACCAGTGTCAGTAAGTGGGTGAGGGTTGTTATAGGATAGGGAGGGTCAGTTTTCCTTAGACGGACTTAACTATCTTCTAGTTTCCATCCTTATTTCTCATGCTTGTTCATTTGTTTTTTCTACTGATTTCAAGCCTGGCACCTCCTAGGATGTTTTCCATGTTCTCTATCATTTGATGTACCCCCGTGCATCTTATATATCATTCATACCCATATTCATCTTCTAAAAATTCATTGCAATTTCTCTTATGTTCACAACCACCGTCCTTATTGATTTTTCTATTTTTTATACATTTTTATACATTTTTTTATTCCTTCAGCTATTATTTTCAGTTTTCTTCCTTTCTTTCTTTTTCTTTCTTTCTTCCTTTCTTTTCCTTCCTTCCTCTTTCTTTCTTTCCCTCTTTCTCTTTCTATTTCTTTCCTTCCTTCCTTCCTTCCTTCCTTCCTTCCTTCCTTCCTTCCTTCCTCTCTTTCTCTCTCTCTCTTTCTTTCTCTCTTTCTTTCTTTCCCTCTTTCTCTTTTCTTTTCTCTCTTTCTTTCCCTCCTTCCCTCCTTTCCTCCCTCCCTCCCCCCTCTTCCTTCCTTCCTTCCTTCCTTCCTTCCTTCCTTCCTACCTTTCTTCCTTCCTTTCTTCCTTCCTTCCTTCCTTATTTTGGCAGTAAGGGGAGGCAAATGTCATTCTCAGTTTTTCATTTTGAATTTTGAATTTCACTCTTTTTGAAAGTTAAGCAATATATTCATTTCCCCAGTGTTTTCTTCTTTCTATAAACTGATGAAATAGCTTCAATTAAGTAAAATAATTCTCATTAAAAAGTTTTCTCATTAAATATATTCTAACAAAAGGCTTATATTGTTGTTATTACACTAAATGTTTAAATATTCAAATTTTAATAGTATTTATGATATTTACTTATGAAAGTGATTTATGATTATTTTAGAAAATACCAAAAATTAACGATGACAGTCTAAGCCCTCAAAGTCATATCTTTCAAAGATAAGTAGTGTGTACATAAGTGAAATGGTAATACAGGGCACATGTACTGTTGGTGAATAAACATAGAAATAACATAGAAATAAATACACATAGAAATAAATACATAGAAATAACATAGAAATAAGTACACATGACTTTCTAAAATTAATCAATGTGCAACATAACTAATTACAGGGGAAGAGGGTATCTAACACGATGGGTTTATTTACAGATTCAGCAGAATAAATATCTTTGCCCTACAAAGTAGTATATCAGAGAGCCAGATGGGAGAGAGAGAGAGACCACACTGGAATTTGTGGGATAATTTCTCTAAAAGTTATCTCTCTGGAACGTGTTTCCTCATCTTTTTTTCCTTTCTAGGAATATCTTTATTTATAAGCACATAATGTGAACATACTTGAATGTAGATCAGAAAATAGCCTTTAAGAATATTTGAGAAAGTTGTTAACATTCTTATATAAAGGAGAAAATCTGATTTTGAAAGTATACACTGAGAAAACTTGGATTTATAAGTTATTACAAATGCCTGTAATTTTTGCTTGAGGAAAATCTTTAATCACAGCGAATGTCTAAACAATTGGCAAGGTAACTAAAAGCACTGTGTCTCAATTTTGTTAAGTTCATGGTATTATCAATCTTGGTGCTGTTACTAGAAAAAGACAATGCCCCAAATTACCATTCTTTTGAAAGTAGATACTATATTGTTATTTTTTAGTAAAAATCGCTGAGGTCAGAGCTGAGTCTAAAGCTAAAAGCTGTAACTCCATAGGCTCATATGAAATGTAATTTAAAAATTCATTTCCTATATTGTTTAATTTTTTTATATAGGTATACTTTATTTCTAATCAGACCAATGAAGTACCAACTGATAAATTAATTGCCTTTTCTCCAGTAATTTTCCACTTCTCTTTAGGTAGCATACAAGCTATTAACCAAAACCTCTTTGAAAAACATTCCTCTTGCTTCCATAGCATTATGTACAATTGGAACTCCCCTTAGCCTCTGACCTCCTGATTCTCTTTGGTTCTTCCTTTGACCATATCTGCTTCTACAGTCCATCATTTCTCTTTTTCTTTCCTCCTTCTTTGGCAAATGACAATCACGAGATTCACTGACATAGATTCAACTACCACTGACATGCACATGATTTATGAATACATATTTCCAGCCTTGACTCTACTCTGAGATCTAGGAAAGTATTTTAAAATATTACCGTGCTTCCAAAGACATCTCAAATTCAGCATGGCTGTAATTGAATTCAATATTGATTCTTCTCTTTTTGTCTTCTATTTTGGATGATAGTATCCCTATTCATTCTCAACTAGGTTAGAAATAATTGTGTTATCCATTAACTTCCTCCTGGCCTGCACCTTTATAATCTAATCAGAATTCAAGACCTGCTGGTTTTACCACTGAAAGCTCTCTTTAATTAGTTGCCAAACTGCCCATTTCCAAAACAACTCCCTTTGTTCAAGTGTCCCATTTGTTTTTCTCTAACTTCCTTTGTATTTTTTTTTTGTTGCCATTTAGCCTTTATGTTTTCTGAGAATAAGGATTTGATCATGTTCAGCACGCCTATGCCCCTCCAAAAACTTCGTGCCTTAGGTGCTTACACAAAAAAATTTTAAAGTTCTAATAACCGATTCTGTTTATTTGGGGGTTTTAGGCAATGTCCCATACTTACTCATTTTCTCCTTCTCTACTTTACTCACACCAAACAAAATATCATCACCTAGACAAACAATGTGAAGTAAACATTTGGGATTTTCTCGCAATGCTTTCTTTATCGGGAATGATCCTCCTTGTCTAGCTAAAACTCCACCAATACTTCTAGACCCAATTAAAATTCAAACTTTGTTGATTTGTCCCTTCACTCATAAATTGGCTACTATCTTGGTTGAATTAGCATATATTATTATACAGTATAATACATCAGTAGCTGCGCACATATTTATTTGTCAGCATTAGATTGTTAGATCATTTGGGCAAGACCTCTCTTATTTAATACTTGTATTCCTTACAATGTCTGTCACATTATCTTGCCAACGCATCTCTTATATTGGATATTGTTATTTAAAGCTATAATTATCTTGACCTTTGAGATAGGAGTCAGTTAAGTATGAAGAATAGAATAAATTGATAGAGTTTGCTTTCTTTTTTGACACTGGTTTTCTAAACATTAAGAGAATATGAGGTGCTCTACGGGCACCTGGGTGGCTCAGTTGGTGAAGTGACTGGCTCTTGGTTTTGGCTCAGGTCATGATCTTGCTTGTGAGATTGAGCCCCATGTGGGGCTCCACACTAAGGGATGAGTCTGCTTGAGATTCTCTGTCTTCCTCTGCCCCTCTAGCCCTCCCCCGACCCCACTCACTTGCTCTTACTTTCTCTTTCTCAGATAAATAAATAAATCATTTTCACGTAGAAGGCAAACACAATGAACTGGGAAGATACTTATGTGATAGATTATATTGTTTATATTTCTTTTATCCACTTTTGTTTATTAATGCATTATTTACATATGTATTAAAATTCAGCAATATTAGGTGTACATTTTGATTAGTTTTGGTAATTTGTACGACAGCTTAACTGCTTCCACGAGCAAGATATAGAAGTTTCCTGACCCTATGAAATTTCCCCTGCCCCTTAGCGCTTGATACCCTTTCTCCATTCTTGACCCCAGGTGAGAACTTAGCTTCTTTCTCTCTAAATAGTTTTGCCTTTTCTAGAATTTCATAGCAATATAATTATATGGTATTTAATATTTTTTGTTTGACTTATTTCATTTAGCATCAAGTTTGTGAAATTCAATTATGTTTTTACATGTATTAATATTATATTCCTTTTTGTTTCTTTTTTAAAAAGATTTTATTTACTTATTTGAGACAGACAGAGAGAAAGTGAGGAAGAGAGAGGAGCAGAGGGAAAGGGACAAGCAGACTCCATGCAGAGCTGGAAGCCGGGTTCAGTCCCAGAACTCTGAGATCATGACCTGAGCCAAAATCAAGAGTCAGTCACTTAACTGACTGAGCCACCCAGGCACCCCAAATTTCTTTTTGTTTCCAAGTAGTATTCCATGTTATGGACATATCACAGTTTGTTCATTCATTAGTTGGTGATCACTTGGGTTGTTGTTAATTTCTAGCTATTATGAATAATGATGCTTTGACTTCACATACATGTTTCTGTGTGACCATATGCTTTCCTTTCTCTTGGATAAATACCCGGAAGATAAGTTTCTGGGTTATGTGGGAAATACATACTCAACTTTACAAGGTACTGCCACATTATTTTCCAAGGTGTCTATATTATTTTACGCTCTAGTTAAAAACATGCATGACAGCCAATCACTTTTCATTCTCTTCAACAACCTCTTCATTTTTAGCCAACCTCGTAGATATGTATTATTATTTCATTGTGGTTTTAATTTGTAGATTCAGCTCTTTGATGATTGATGGTGTTAATAATCTTTTCCTCATTGGCCATTTTTTCATGATTCATTGAAATATAATTCATATAATTCACTTATTTAAAGAATGCACTGTGATTTTTAATAAGTTTATAGGATTATGTCTAATTTTAGAATACTATCATCTTCTCCAAAAGAACCCCATACCAATTAGTATTAGCACGGTATTAGTATTTAGCATAGTATTAATATTAGCAAACTATTAGTATTTAGCATAGTTTTTAGACGTACACCTCATCATATATCAACAATTTATTTCTTTTTATTGAAGAACAATTTCCAATATTAGAATATACCACACTATATTTATTTATTCCTCAGTTGATAGACATTTTAATTTTATTCTTTGACTATGAAACCTGTTATGAAATTTTCTGTACAAGCTTTTCTCAGATAGATGTCTTCATCTTTTGGGTATACGCTTAGGAGTGAAATTGCTGTATCACATGATAATTCTATGTTTAAGATTCTGAGAAACTAACAAATCATTTTCTGAAGCAGCAGCACCATTGTATATTTCCAATAGCAAAATACCAAAGATTCAACTTCTCTACATGCTCACCAATGCCTATTATTTTGCTTATAGTCAATGTAATAAGTGTGAAGTATCTTCTGGTTTCGATTTGCATTTCCCTGATGATTAATGATATTTAATATCTCTTCATGAGCATATTGACCTTTTATATGCTTTCCTCAGAGAAAGTTTTATTCAGATATTTTGCCCATTTTTTAACTGAGATGTTTGCTTTTTGTTATTGAATTGTAAAAGTTCTTCATAAATTCTAGGTACAAATCCCTTAGTAGATATATGACTTGTAAGAATTTTCTCCCAGTCTGTGGGCTGTCTTTGATATTCCTTTAAAAACTTTATCAGGGGCGCCTAGGTTGTTCAGATGGTTAAACATCTGCCTGTGACTCAGGTCATGATCCCAGGGTCCTGGGATCAAGCCCCTCGTTGGGCTCCCTGTTCAGCAGGGAGCCTGCCTCTCCCTCTCCCTCTGCTGCTCCCCCTGCTTATGCTCGGTCTCTCTCTCTGTCAAATAAATAAAATCTTTAAGAAAAATAAAAATAAAAATTTTTTCAAACTGTATTAAGATATAATTATCATATAACATTATATAACTTTAAGGTGTAAAATGTAGGAATTTTATCTATGTATATATTGTAAAATGATTACTACAATAATATTAGTTAATACATCTATCACCTGGCATAATTAATTTTTTGTGGTGAGAATTTTAAAAAATCTACTCTCCTAGCAACTTTCAAATATATAATACAATATTGTTAACCAAAGTCACCATGCTGTATGTTTTATTCCCAGAACTTACTCATCTTAGAACTAGAAGTTTGTAACTTTTGGCCACCTTCACTCCTTTACCTCATCCCTCACCTCTTTCCTGGTAACCACCAATCCATTCTGTTTCCATGAGTCTGGTTTTCTTAGATTCCATATGTAAATGAGATCACACAGTATTTGTCTTTCTCCATCTGAGCTATTTCATTTAGCATAATACTCTCAAGATTTAGCCACATTGTCACAAATGGCAGGAGTTCACCTCTTTTATGACTGAATACTCATTCTATCATAAATATATGTATGTATATGTATATGTATGTGTGTGTGTGTGTGTGTGTGTGTGTGTGTGCGTGTGTGTGTGTGTGTACCACATTTTCTTTATCCATACATCCATTGATGAATACTAAGGTTGTTTCCATGTCTTGGCTATTGCCCATGTCTTGGCTACTAGCCCTATTCCATTGGGCTAATGCCCAATGAATGTAGGGGTTTCATGTGTCTCTTTGATATATTGATTTCATTTCTTTTAGGTAAATACCCAGAAATGGAATTGCTGGATCATATGGTAATTCTATTTTTAATTTGCTAAAGAACTTCCATACTGTTTTTAATAGTGGCTATACTAATTTGGATTCCCACCAACAATATAGATTTCCTTTTCTCCAGGTCCTCAGCAACATTTATTATCTTTTTTGTTGTTGTTGTTCGTTTGTTTTGTTTTTCTTATAATAGGCATTCTAAAAGGTGTGAACTTCATTTCATAGTGGTTTTGATTTTCATTTCCCTGTTGATAAGTGATGTTGAATATTTTTTCTATTTTTTTTAAATAGAAAAAAAATTTTAAAAATAAAAAAAAATTTCTAAAAAGAATATCTATTCAGGTCCTTTGCCCATTTTTTCAATTGTATTATTATTATTATTAATGATTTTTTTTGGCTAGTGATTTTTATGAATTTCTTATAATTTTTGGATATTAACCCCTTACCAGACATATGCTTTGCAAATATTTTCCCATCCAAAGGTTGTCTTTTCATTTTATTGATCATTTCTTTTGCTGTCTAGAAGCTTTTAGTTTTATATAATCCTACTTGTTTATTTTTCCTTTTGTTTCTTGTGCTTTGGGCATCACGTCCATATAATTATTGCCAAGGCCAATGATAATGAGCTTTCCCTATCTTTTCTTCTAGGAATTTTATGGCTTAAGTGCTCACATTTAAGTCTTAAATAATCTAGGGTTTACTTTTGTGATAGTGTAAGATAGGGGTCCAGTTTCATTCTTTGCTTGTGAATAACCATTTAGTGAAGAAACTGTCTTTCTTCCTTTGGGTATGTTTGGCTCCCTTGTCAAATATTAGTTGACAGTATATTTATGGGCTTATTTCTGGGCTCCTGATTCTGTTGCATTTGTCTATGTACTATCTCAATTTGTCTATGTACTATCTCAATTTGGTTACTCTAGGTTTATCATAAGCTTGGAATCAGGAAGTTGATTGCCCTAATAAATTACTTTAGGTAGTATGTCTATTAAGTATTACCTTTGGTGTCAAGGTAATACTGGCCTTGTAAAATGGTTTTGAGTGTATTTCCTCCTCTTCAATTTTGGAAGAGTTTGGGGGAGGATTAGAGTTAATTCTTCTTTAAGTGTTTTGTAGAATTTGCCAATGAAACTGTCTAGTCCTAGGATTTTCTTTGTTGGGAGGTTTTGGATTACTGGTTTAAACTTAATCCTCCTAATTGATATGTTTAGATTTTCTATTTCTTCATAATTCAGTCCTTGTAAGTTGTATGTTTCTGGGAATTTATCCATTTTGCTCAGTTTGCCCAGTTGTTGGCAGATAACTGTCCGTAACAGTCTCTTATGATCCTTTTTTATTTCTGTGGCATCAGTTATATTGTGTCTTCTTTTATAATTTTATTTATTTAGATCCTATATTTTTTATTATTTATCTTTTAATTTTTTTTTGTTAATATAAAGACATGTCCATTTTGTTTATCTTTTAAAAGAATCAGCTTTTGATTCTGTTAATCTTTTATATTGTTTTTGTATCATCTAATTCATTGTTGCTCTAATCTTCATTATTTCCTTTCTTCTGGTAACTTTGGACTTCGTTCTTTTTCTAGCTTTTTGTGGTGTAGTTAGGCTGTTTGTTGCATATCATTCTTTTTTCTTGATGTGTGCATTTGTCACTATAAATGTCACAAGAGTGAAGTTTGGTTACCACTTGCTTGAACTTTCCTTTTTAATCCCTTCATTCTCCTTGTGTGTCCTTAAACCTTGAGGCAGCATTCCATTAGATCTTATTTTTCATTCATTTAGCCATTTTATGCCTTTTAATTGGAAAATTAATCCTTTTATTTAAAATTATTATTTATAAGTAAATAAATACCTGTAAAGTTTTCTGATTATTTTGGATATCCTTTATTGCTTGCTTCTTATTTGCTCTCTTCCTTTGTGACTGAATTAATTTCCGTAGTGGGGTTCTTTGATTCCTTTATTGTAATCTTTTTGTGTATCCACTACAGGTTTTTCTTTTGCAGTTATCATGATACTTACATTAAATGTCTTATATTTATAAAATCCGATTTAAGTTGATAACAATAGCATACAGAAACTTTATGCTTTCCTTGTCCCCCCCTCACATTTAGGGTTATTGATATTGTAATTTATATCTTTTTATATTATGTATTCAATAATATATTAATACAGTTATAGTGTTTTTTTTATATTTTTATTTATTTATTTGGCAGTGAGAGAGAGAGCACAAGCAGGGAGAGTGGCAAAGGGAGAAGGAGAAGCAGGGTCCCCATTGAGCAGGGAGTCCAATGTGGAACTCAATCCCAGGACCCTGGAATCATGACCTGAGCCAAAGGCAGACATTTAATGGACAGAGCCACCAAGGCACCCAATAGTTATTTTTAATGCATTTGTTTTTGACTGTTAACCTAGAGTTTTAAATCGATTATGCACCACCATCACAATACTAAAGAATCTCTTTTGACTGTGTGTTTACTATTACCAGGGATTTTTAAACTTTCTTATGTTTTTGTAATGTTACTTAGTATCCCTTTACTTCTGCTAAAGAATACCCTTTAGCATTTCCTGTAATGCTGGTCTAATGACTGTGACCTCCCTCAGCTTTTGTTTGTTCAGGAAAGTCTATCTGTTTTTCATAGACAGTCTTGCTGGGTATAGTATTCTTGGCTGACAGTTTTGTGTTTTTTTTTCCTTTCAATATTCTGAATATATATTCTCCCTGTATCCACGGTTTTGCTTTCTACACTTTCAGTTACTTTCAGTCAAACGCAGTGCAATTGCTCCTCAGTAGAACCTTAGGCTGTGATTCCCAACTGGATGGTACTGGGGCTGGCGTCTGTGTTGAGGTGGGTCTGCAGGCCGTGTTTGTGGTTAAACAGGGTCTCAGGCTGTGCTCTTTAATCGGGCAGTCATGCAGACTGCCTCAAAGTTGAGTGGGGCCACAGGCTAGACTTCACACTCAGGTAAGCTGTTGACTGGACTTCACTACTGAGCAAGGTCACTGGCCATGCCACATGGACAACCGGAACCTCCAATTTTAACTTGCAGTTGAGTGGGGCTAGAATATGTTTTCTATGGTCAGATGCGGTTTCTGTCTGATTCCCTTGTTGAGTTGGGCCACACACTATGCTCCTTAGTTAGATAGGGTCATTGGCCAGGCTCTCCGCCTAGATAAGGCTGAGAGCTGCGTTATCCAATTAGGCAAAATTATATGCTGGGCTTTGCCATGGGGTGGGTTGTAGGCTGGGCTGTGGGGTCTGGAAAGTACCAAAAGTTGGGTTCTGATGCTTTCCGGGGTCACTGTTAAGACTCTTCAGTTGTGCAGGATCAGAGGCTTTATTTCCCTTTTTGGCAGGGCAGCTAGTTTGGTGCCCTCCCTTGCCTCAGCTTTAAGATGGGCTCTGTAACTGCTTAAATTCTCCGGTCACGTTTCCTGGTCAAATGGAACTGGAAGCTATATTTAGTTCAGTAGGACTTCAATTTTGGTTCCTTGTCTGTGCAGGGCTGTAGAGTAAGCTTCATGGCCAGGATGTCTTGTTGGCTGGGGACTCAAATCAGGTAAAACCACCCTCCAAGCTATCTGGCCAGACAGGGTCACTGTCGTGGTTCTACAGATAGGCAGAGCTCTTGGCTGGGCTCTCTGCTGGAGTGTCACTGTAAGCTTAACTGCTGGGTTTTCTGGTTAGGCTTTCTGGTCAGATGGGACTGGGTGCTATATTCAGCATGAGTGGGGTTTTGAATTTGCTTCCTTTCCAGGCTGAGCTGTAGAATGGACTCCAAGGCTGTTATGGTGCATTGTCTGTTGACCAAATCAGGGAGAACTACCTGCTACTCTCCCCACCAGACAGAGCGCTGGCTCAGTTCTGTAGATGGACAAACTACTGGCTGGGCTCTCTACTCTGGTGCAGTTGTAAAGAGATATAAGGTCTATCAAGATCTGATTGCTGGCTGTTGTAAGCCCAGTACCCTTTCTCAGTTTCTATCCCTTCCTTGTTTGGTCAAGCCCCCCAGATTCCCCTGTGATTTATGTGAGGTAACTCCTAAGTGGGCCTCCAGGGAAGTGCCCACACCACTGAGGGTCTTGGATGTCCACTTTGGACTCTTTTTTTCACCACTAAAGAAACTATATGCCTAGCAGAAGACCTCTGGGTGTCATGCTTTCCTGGACTGGGGAAGAGATAGTACGGTCAGAGTGTGGCTGTTCCTTTTACTAATTCTAATGTAGTCCTTCTAAATCTCTGTGGTCCAGGAGGAAGTTCCTGCCTCACTACTAGGTCCTGGGATTTTCACAATGATATCTTACCTATGGATATTTCTAGTTGGTCTTTTTATGAGGGAAACTAAATAGGAATGACCTATAGCCCCACTTCCTCCTTTTACCTCCTTGGCAATATCATTTGCAGAAAAAAAGTTTTTACTTTTGATGTAATCCAAATTATCTATTTTTTTCTTTTGTCACTTTTGTTTAAGAAATTATTTCCCGCCACCAACTCACAAAAATTTAAGTTTACATGTAATAGTTTTATAAAATCAGATCTTACATTTAAGTCTCTGATCCATCCTAAATTAATTTTTTGTATAACGTGAGGTAGTTATCCAACATTTTTCTTTTGAATGTTGAGTGTTCAAACACCAGTTACTGAAAAGAATATTCTTTCTTCTTTGTATCTTCTTGGCATCCTTGTGAAATTTACCACAAGTATATATGTTCACTTCTGTACTCAGTTCTATTCTTTTATACCAGTAACACACAGGATTGTTTACTGTAACTTTGTAGTAAGTTTTGAAATCATAAACTGTTGGTCCACCAAACTTCCCTTTATGAAGATAATTTTGGCTTTTCCAGACCATGCATGAGGTCTGAGATCTCCTTGTCAATTACTAAGAAAAAAAAAAAAAGCAGCTAGGATTTTGGTAGGGATTCTATTTAATTTGTACATGAATTTGGGCTTCTTAATGCTATCATTAAGCATTCTGATTCATGAACATGGGATGTCTTTGTTTTTCCATTAATTAGATTTTTAAAAATTTCTTCCAATAATATTTTTTAGTTTTTAGCATTCAAGTCTTTCACTATCCTAATTTTTTTATTTTTTATGCTATTACGAATGAAGCTATTTTCTTAATTTCATTTTTAGATTGTTTAATTTTTGTTGTTTATTACTATTGCATAAAGATATGTGATTTTGTGTATTGATTGTGTGTCCACCAATTTTGCTGTATTCATTCATTGTTTCTAGTAAGCTTTTAGTGGGTTCTTTAGGATTAAAAATAATTTTATTTTCTTTTGAAATCTGGATGCCTTTTATTTCTCTTTATTGCTGAATTGTCCTGGCTATAGCCTCTAGTTAATGTTGGATTGAAATGATTTTAGTAGACATCTTTATGTTGTTTCTGATCTTAATAGGAAAGGATTTAGTCTTTTGCTATTCAGTATGATATTAGCTATAAGTTTGTTTGTATAGATGTCTTTTATCAGGCTGAAGATATTTCTATCTGTTTCTAGTTTATTGAATATTTTTATCATGGAAGGCTTTTGGAGTCTGTCAAATCATTTTTTTAAACAAATTTTGATCACCATATAGATTTGCCTTTGATTCTATTACTGTGATACATTATATTAATCAATTATTGGTGTTAGTCCAATTTTGCATGTGTGGGATAAATCCTACTTGATCAAAATGTATCACTTTTACTACATTGATAAATTTATTTACTCATATTTTGTTGAAGTTTTTTTTTTTTTTTTCCTTTGGCATCTGTGTTCATGGGAAATACCAACTTGTAGTTTTCCTTTCTCGTGATATCTTTATCTGTTTTTGTTGTTAGGATATTACTGGCCTCATAAAATGAGTGAAAAAGTGTTCCTTCTGCTCCTAGTTTGTCAAAGAGATTGTAGAGCATTAGTACCATTCCTTTCTGAAATGTTTTATAGAATTTACCACTGAAACCATTAGGGCCTGGGGTTTTCTTTTTTGGAAAGTTTTTAATTATTGATTAAATTTCTTTAATAAGTATAACCCTATTTAGATAATCTATTTCACTTTGTGTTTTGGTAGTTTTAATATTTAAAGATATTGGTCTATTTCATCTAAATTATCAAATATTGGGGCACCTGAGTGGCTCAGTCAGTTGGGCATCTGCTTTCAGCTCAGGTCATGATCCTAGGGGCCTGGGATCCAGCCTCACTTCGGGCTCCCTGCTCAGTGGGGAGCCTGCTTTTCTTTCTCCCTCCACCTGCCTCTCCCCCTGCTTGTGCTCTCTCTCTCTCTCTCTGTCAAATAAATAAAATCTTTTTAAAAAATTAAAATTAAAATATAAAAAATATATAAATAAATAAATTATCAAATACTGAGGTAAGAGTTGTTCCCAGTATTCTTTTGTTATCTTTTTTATGTCCTGGGATCAGCAATGTTGGCCTTTATTTCATTTGTCATACTGGTAATTGGTGTCTTCTCTCTTTTTCTTCACTAGCCTGGTTAGAGGTCTATGCAGCTCATTGATCTTAAAAAAAAAAAAAAAACTTCCATTTTCATTGGTTTTCTTTATTGTTTTCCTGATTTCAATTTCAGATTTCTTCTCTATTTTTTACTATTTATTTTCTTTCACATGCTTAGGTTTAAATAGTTTTTCTTTCTCCAATTCTTAAATACGTTAGGTTATTGATTTTAGATTTTTGCTTTTATTCTAACATATGTATTCAACGTTATAAATTTCCCTCTTAGAACTGCTTTTGTTACATCCTATTCAATTCAATAAGCTGTACTTTTATTTTCCTTGGTTATTTTCATTTACTTCAAAATATTTTAAAATTTTTCTTTTTTTTAAGAAACTATTAAAGTTTCTTTTTTTTTTTTTTAAGATTTTATTTATTTATTTGACAGAGAGAGAGATCACAAGTAGGAAGAGAGAGAGGGGGAAGCAGGCTCCCCGCCGAGCAGAGAGCCTGATGCGGGGCTCAATCCCAGGACCCTGAGATCATGACCTGAGCCGAAAGCAGAGGCTTTAACCCACTGAGCCACCCAGGTGCTCCAAAATATTTTAACATTTTTCTTGAGACTTCCTCTTTGCCCCATGTGTTATTTACAAGGGTGTTGTTAAATCTCCAAATATTGGGGGACTTTCCAACTACGTTTCTGTTACTGATTTCTAGTTTAATTTCTTTGTGGTCTGAAAAATTATACTTTGAATGATTTCTATTCTTCTAATTTTGTGAAGGAGTGTTTTATAGCTCAGGATGTTGTTTATCTTGGTGAATGTTCCATGAAAACTTGAGATGATTGGTGTATTCTCCTGTTGTTTTATAGATTATTCTATAAATGTCATTTAGATTACATTGCTTGATAGGGCTACTCAGGTCAATTATCCTTAATGATTTTCTGCCTGCTTAATTTTTTAGCTGCTGAAAGAGGGGTCTCCAAGTATAACAGAGGATTTTTCTATTCCTTTTTTCACTTCTATCAGTCTTTGCTTCACATATTTTAATGCTCTGCTGTTAGGCACATACACATTAGATATTATTGTGTTTTTGGGTTTTTTTTTTTTTTTTTGAGAATTGACCTTTTTATCATTATTTAATGCACCTATGTATCTGTCCTAATTTTCCTTGCTCTGAAATCTGTTTTGTATGAAATTAAATCTTTTTTAAGCTTCCTTTTATTTAGTGTTAGTGTGCAATATCTTTCATTCCCTTTCTTTTTAATCTGTGCTATTATATTTAACATGGGTTTTTTGTGCACCGAATACAGCTGGGTCTTGGTTTTTTTTCCTATCTCTCTTTTAATGTATTTAGATCATTCATATGCAAATTTGATATAGTTACATTAATATCTACTATATTTGTAACTTTTCTTTATTCATAGCATCTCTGTTCTGTTTCCTCCCTCTTTTTACTACTTGCTGAGGTTTTATTTTATTTTACTTTTTTCTAAGGTTTTATTTATTTCATTTATTTTTTTAAAGATTTTATTTATTTATTTGACAGAGAAATAGAGAGAGAGCACAAGTAGGCAGAGCAGCAAGCAGAGGGAGAGGGAGAAGCAGGCTCTCCACTGAGCAGGAAGCCCAATGTGGACCTTGATCCCAAATCCCTGGGATCACAACCTGAGCCGAAGCAGTCGCCTAACTGCCTGAGCCATCCAGAAGCCCCTTTCCTAAGGTTTTAATTGAACATTTCATACGGTTCCATTTTATCTCCTGTCTTAGCATATCATTATATTTCCTTAAAAAAATTTTAGTGACTACACTAGAATTTTTCAAGATACATTTTAAAATAATCTAATTATAACTTCAAATCATACTATATTTTTTCATGTGTAGTAAAGGTACATTATAAAAGTATTCCCAATTCATCCCTCTTAGCTCTCATGATATTTGTGTCATTCGTTTTACATTCATCAAGAGCTCAGCTGAGCTGGGAGAGAACTGAGATGCCAGATGTTGGAGTAACCAATTAAACCAACAAGCTAAAAATAAATGAGTTATGCCTTTAATAACTTACTAAGATGGTATAAGTAAGATTAAAACCAGAAAAATCTCCAGCACCCTCTGTTCCATTTTCCCCATGGATGTGCAAACTGTCAAAGGTCGCGTGGATCAACACATCTCACTCCGAAGGGAGTATGAAGGGAAAACAGCCACTTTGAATTGCTTATTAGCCATTTTACAGCGTGGCGACCCTATTACACCCAGAGTCTGGACATTTAGATAAAGACCTGAACTTAGAGTTCCTGCTACAAATCCCTGCTTTACTTTTCCCAGAAATCTTTTAAAATAATCGCTTAGAGTTGAGCCTGGGAAAAGTTAATGACTACCACCTTAAGCACTTTATGAATAGTAAGTGCTTGCTACCATGCTACCTGTTTCCTGCTCTCTCATGACCTGAGACAGAGGACTGCCTTTCTCATAGCTCATTGCACACCTCTATCCCATTTATAGGATTCATAAGTAATAAATCTTATGACTTTACTTCCTTTGTGTAAGTTTATTGAAAAAAGGGCCTTCAATCGAACTGCGTTGGGTGTTTTCACTTCCCCCAAATGGGAGCCCGGATGCTGAGGGAGCCATGCAAACCCCCTGTCAATGGCTTGTGCCTCCTTATAAAGCAGGTTATAATCTGCATATTCTTGATTTACCACACCAGCTATGGGGGGGGGGGTAAAGGTGAGGGGGTAACACGGGGATCCTTGAACAAAGTTCTGTGGTAGTTTTACAGATCCAGGGGTGGAGGAATGATGAAGGGAATGTCTAGGGTGGTAAAATACTGAGTCAGAGTAGGGAAAATTGTTTTCAAGTTTTTCCCTTCCTTCCCTGTCTCATAAAGATGCCTCAATAGGAGTGCCTGAAGAAAATATCTGTCCGAAGCCATAAATAAAAAATATCTGTGTAAAGCCTCAGGACTAGGAAAGCAAATATGCAAAAACATGACCAACCAGAGAGTCCTGAGCTCCTGACTCTATCCTTAGAGACTGTGATGCATTGGCTGTGCACCAAGTCTGGTGTAGGGAGGAAAGACCATTTTCCCCTGTGAGGCCTGCCAGGTAAAGCCTCTGTGATTTACTATGGTCAAGCCTGAGGAATTACACATAAGTTTTTAAACATATCCAGTTTCCTCAATACCCAATTTGTTATAATCACCCACTACATTGTAGTGTTATTATTGTAAACAGTTATCTTGCATATCAAGTAAGAATAAAAAAATATTTAATTTTAGTTTCATTTACTCATTTTCCAACACTTCTTTTTTTTTGAAGCCCTGAGTTTTTTTACGTATATCATTTTCCTCTTCCCTGAATAACTTCTTTCAACATTTCTTGCAGAGAATTTCTGCTGAAGATAAATTCCTCCAAGTTTTCTCTGAGAAAGGCTTTATTTTTTCATTCGAAGGATAATTTGGCTGGATTTAGAAATCTAAGTTTATGTAGGTTTTTTTTTTCCTTTTAATATCTTAACTATTTCACCGCACTTGCTGCTTCTTTGCATAATTTCTGATAAGTCTGCTGTTTGTTTTTTTTTTTTTCCTTTTACTTGTTCCTCTACAGGTAAGTTAAAATTTTCCCTTGGCTTCTTTCAAAATTTTCTCTTTGTCTTTTGTTCTCTATAATTTGCATATGAGATGTCTAAGTGTAGTTTTTGACATTTATTCTTCTGGTTGCCCTTTGATCTTTTTGGATCTGTACTTTGATGTCTGTCAGTAATTATGGATAATTCTTAGCCATTATTACATAAAATACTTCTTCTGCTCTCCCCTTTTTCTTCTTTTTGTAGCACTTCCTTTTGATTCTCAAAGTTTAGATATTTCTGACTGCATTACACAAGTTTATGCATGTTGTCCACTTTTTCCATTAACTCCCTTGATACAGTAATCATAATTATTTTAAATTCCTTGTATGATAATTTCAAAATATGTGTCAAATCTGGATCTGGTTCTGATGCTTACTTTGTCTCATCAGTGTGTGTGTGTGTGTTTTTCCCTTGCCTTTAATATGCCTTGTAATTTTTTTTTTTTTTTTTAAGCCAGAAATGACACATCAAGTAATAGGAAAGAAGGTAAATAGGGCTTTAGTGTGAGGTTGTATGCTCATCTGGCTAGGAGCTAGACTGTCTTTAATGTTTCTATAACTAATTGTAGGGGGCGGAGGCTCCAAATTTTTCTAGTATCCTTGTTTTTTCACTGTCATTGCCTTTGGCTTCTCTAAGTACTCCCACTTAGGTCAAGTCAGTGTCTTCTAGCTCTTTCCCCTGCAATGTACTGTTATCAGATGGAAGGACTATTGATAAGGTAGGAAGGTGTGAGGATGGAAGGCATTCTATAATCGGATGACCAAATCTCAGTCTTTCAGTGGGCCTGTGTTCCTGGCTGTACTCTCTATTCATTCCACCATTAGCTATTCTTCCTTTAGTTGATGTAGGAAGAATAGAGGGGACTGGAGTCACAGAGATGCCTTTCCTCCAGGGAAATGTGGCTCAGGTAAAGATGTTTTCGCTGGCAAGTAGATCTTTGTTATAGATAATACTATGGGCATATTGCACAAAGTTTATATTCCTTCCTCCTTCCAGAGCCATCAGAATATTTTTCTTGGCTCTTCAGTGTGAGAATTTGGTAAGATTCCTTGAGGTCCAACCACAATGGAGCTTAGGTCCCCCGAAGACTGCAGTCCTCAGGAATTTCTCACTCCCCAGTGAATCCAAATTTGGTCCCCGGCAATTTGTAAAGATGACCATGTCATTGTTTCCACCTGCTGATGCCTCCAGTGATTTGTCTTCTAGGTAAGGCCATCTTGGCTGTGATGCTTATGCTTCATCAACGTGTCCCTCTGACTTTAAGGTGGCAGTTTGCCATGAGTCATAGTTCTCAGAGAAGTTGGTGATTTTCAGATTATAGCTTTTTCTTGTCATGAGGACAAGAATAATGACTTCCAAGCTTTTTTACATGTTAGAACTGAAACCAGAAATATAATTCATGCTTTTTTTTTTACTCCTCTTAATCTGAAACTCCAATTATTTGCATGTTAGACTATTTGCTGTTATCCCATAGAACTTGGGGAAATGTGTTTTCATTTCACTTTTATGTTTATATTTTTATTTCACTTTCATCTTTATAATTTTATTTCATTTTTTTCTCTTTTATATCAATTTGGTTATTTTCTATTGACCTACTTTTAATTTCACTAATATTTGCCAATAGAATTTGGCAAGTCTATAAGAGGAATTCTTTATTTTTAATGTTTTATTTTTCATTTCTTGAATTCCCATTTGGGTCTTTCTTATAATTTTCAGGTCCCTGTGAAATTGCCTATCTTGTCATAAGCTTTCTTATATATCAGGGTTAGTGTGAAAGTTACCTGAAGCTAAATGCATTCTCAAAAAGGATAATTAACATTTGTTAAAGAGTTCGTACTATGTGTAGCTTATTTCTTACAAAAATAGTATAATTTAATGTTTAGTCTTTAAATTGTTAATTTACCAGTAAATTCTTTTATAACCAGGTAATAATTATAAAGAAATCAACATTAGACTTAACTCACAGAAGTGGGTAGAAGATATTTTATAAAGCCTTTGGATAAGCAAAAATTATTAATGTATCTGCTTTAACATTTTTTCAAAGATAACTGCTTATTTCTGTTCAGTAGAGACAGATTTTTATAGCTAAAGGAATGGTAAAAATTTTCTGCCTTAGAGGCAATTGTAAAAATGTTTTAATGTACCTCAGCTGGAAATTTCTATGGCTTGCCAAATTAAATAATCACTTTGTCCCTGAAAAAAAAATGTCTTTCATCTTGGAAAGGGTTTGAAAATAGTGTATATTTGAAAACTATACAAATATTTAAATTTTTTTAGTGTTTGGCATGAAAATGCCAATTTTTAATCTCTGCCTTAATTACCAATGTGAGAATTCGTGTAAATGAAAAAAAATGAAAAAATAAAAGTATGTACCAGAGGTCGTGAGAATCCTTTCAAGATAACATACTTTAACTCATAGTAGAGAATGGTTGGTTGATTATGCTTTATTCCTAAAACATTTAAAGCAAGTTTTATTTCCCTTCCTTTTCTGGTGAAATAAAAATAAAAGATTTCTAGAATACTAATTGTTGGAGATTCAATTTAGCTAGATTTTAATTATGGTTTATTTTCTATTTAACCAAATAATAGTAAACTCATTACTAAATGTCAAGTGGATTTATACATGGTGACATTCCTTTACAGATATTTTTCTGATTTATTCTAAAATTAGTAATCTAATATTTTAAAACTAATTATCACACTCATAGTTATTGGAGGTGTACTATTATAATCTAATAATAGGTATTAGAAAAAACTTTGCAAGACTGTATCCTGACCATAACATACTTATTAGAATGGACAAAATTTGAAAAAAACACCAAATGATGGCAAGGAAGTGGAGCAACGGGAACTCTCATTCATTGCTGGTAATGCAAAATGGTACAGACACCCTGCCAGACAGTTTGGCACTTTCTTACAAAACTAAACATACTCTTACTACACAATTCAGCAATCATAGTCCTTTGCATTTCCCCAAAGTTGAAAATATATCCATACCCAAAGCTGCACATGGATGTTTATAGCAGCCTTATTCATAATTACCAAAACTTGGAAGAAAACAAGATATCCTTCAGTAGGGTAATGGATAAATAAACTGAGGCACATCTAAGCAATGGAATATTCTTCAGTGCTAAAAAGAAATGAACTATAAAGCCATGAAAAGATATGGAGGAAACTAAACTGTGTAATTACCAAGAGGAAGAAGTTAATCTGTAAAGATTGCATGCTGATGATTCCAACCAAATGATATTTTGGAAAAGGCAAAACTACAGAGACATTAAAAACAAAAAACAAAAAACTATAGAGATATTTAAAAAAAAAAAAAAAAAGGAAAGAGAATGATAGCTGCCAGGGGATGGGGGTAGGGTGGGGTGAGGAAGATGAGGCTGAGCACAAAGGATTTTTAGGAGAGTGAAAATGCTCTTTATATAATACCATAATGATGGATACATAACATTATATATGTGTTCAAACCTATAGAATGTACAACATCAAGTGTGAATCATAATGACTTTGAGTGATTATGATGTATCCATGCAGGTTCACTGGTTGTAAGAAATGTACCATTCTGGTGGAGGATGTTAATGAGAAGTCTGAATGTTTAAGTGTAGGGGGCAGGGAGAGGTTTAGGAAAAATCTCTGTAATTTCTGCTCAATATTTCTGTGAACTTAAAACTGCTTTAAAAAAAAAAAGTCCGAAATAAAAGATTGTATCTTGCTCTTATAGAATACTTTTCAGTGGCATATCCAGTGTTTTTGAAGGTAGTCATTTCCATTCAGTAGAGACAGATTTTTATGGTTAAAAAAATGAAAAAAATGCTGACTTCAATAAGGGAAATCACTACATTAATAATGTCTTTTAGGGAGAAGAGCAAAGGCAGAAATGTTGTGGGTTTTGGGCCTTGTAAAGGTAGCCTTTTTGATGTGTAAGCCTGATTATGATTGAATGAGGTTTATGACATAATAAGTAAGGGTAGTAGACAAAAAGACTAGAGGATACTGAGTGAGAGAATAGAACCAGTCTTGGACAGTAAACAGTGTCTTGTTTTTCTTTTTCTTTTCTTTTTTTAAAGATTCATTTATTTATTTTAAGGGGGGAGGGGCAAAGGGAGAGAATCTCAAGCAGACTTCTCACTGAGAAAGGAGTCTGACGTGGGGCTCCATCCCAGGACCTGGAGATCATGACCTGAGCTGAAACCAAGAGTTGGACACTCAATGGACTAAGCCATCCAGGCACTGCTTGTTTTTCTTTTTGTTTTAAAGAACATTTTCTCTTATCCCTACCAAAAGAGAAGATGCAAATAAATTAAGACGCTTACTACGCATTATATTAGGATCTCTCCTTAATCATATTTTAAACAAATGGAATCTACTATCATGAAGAGACTAAAAAAAGTCTATCAGTGGCTTAAACTGTAATTTACATCTTACGCTTTTTAATTCTATTTTTATTTTTATTCTTAAAGTGTATTTATTTATTTAATGAAACCCTATACCCAAAATGGGGCTCCAATTAATGATCCTGAGGTCAAGAGTCACATGATCTCTGGACTGAGTCATCCAGGAGTCCCTATATCTTACACTTCTTAAAATACCACATATATATCTTTATTTATTATGCAGTTGAGGACATCACAATAATAAAAAAAAAAAATCAAAATATTTCCAGAAGTAATGAGATACCTTTTCATGGCTCTTAAAGAAAGAGACAAAACATCTCTCTGCACCTGGATAACTCTACCTTGTACCTTGATTTAATACCAAAAACCGATTATCTTGAATACTTTTCTAGGTAAATTGTCTATATTTTATTATTGGCTTTATTTTCCTGGGTAGGAAAAGAAAGCAAAAAAATGTAAATGGGCAAAAATAACAGAGCTTCTTAGCCTTTAGGGGAAATTCTTTATTGGATACCACTTTAAATGTCCTTCTGATATCCCTCTTTCACAAAAAAGAAGTCCATATATGACATAGGCATATTCATGTAAAGCCTTAATCATAGCATTCATATTAGTAACATAAAGGAAAACCTTCAGCCTTTACTTTTAAGGGATTCATTTTAGACTTCTGATATTAATAAGGAATGGGGACACTGATAGCTCAAATTTTTCATATTAAAGGGCTCATTTGCAAAAAAACAAAGTAAATGGAAGAAAAATAATTTATGCAAGGGCTGCTAATCCAGCTGTTTTGCTTCCGGGCTTAATTGGATTTACCTAGAATTGATATTTGGAGTCAGCGTGTTTTATATCATCAACATAAGCAATAGTTACCCAACATAAAAGGGGCTATGCAGATTAGTAAACTCCCAGATTAAAAACCTCAAGCCAAAGACAAAATATTAATTTGACTCGATCTTAGCATAGGCACTTTTCTTAATCATGTGTGTTATAGACTTAATATACCAGCTTGATGCTATATTTCTACACTTCTATCCTTTGCATGCATCAGCTAGATAGAGACAGTGAAAGGAACTAGAGTCCAATAAAACGAATTTGAAAATGATTACTCATCTCTTCTTCTGTCTGGCAGGCAGCTAGTTGACTATTGTCTCTTCAGAAAGGGTTGTAGCATCTCAATTTCAATGTCAGGTACAAATAACCAGTTAAGAGGCCTTTCCCATTTGTACGTAGAAAAATAAATTTATTCTTTAAAACTTAGCCACATAAACCATGTTCAGGGAAGAATTTTCACATGTAACTATTTATATACATATTTTAAGCCATCTGTCTATGGGAAGTTAATATTAGATGCTTTCAAGTGAATGCCACAAATATTTTATTTATTAAAAATATTAAAGCGATTACCAGTGCTTAAAGGAAATACAGTTTTCAATACAAATGTTGATGAATATATATATGTGTCAACCTGAAAGGCAAACGTTTTCTATAAATAAATGCATATCCGTATCACATAAAATGGCAACACATTCAATATTTTTAGCTACATAACTCATACTCTGACATCCTTCATTACTCTCTCCACCCTGCTTGCAAGTATCCCTCTCATTCATATCGGCACACCTGATCTTCCTTTTCTGTTCAACTTTTCCTTTTTCTATTGTAGTTATCACCTAAAATGCCAAATAACGTATTTGTTTATTATGTCTCTTGATTGCTGTCTATTTCCCCCTGCTCTAATGTAAGCTGCATGAGAGCAAGGATTGTTGTGTCACATGATACATCCAAATTGTCTATAGCAAGCATGTCACAAGTAGGGTAGGTGCTTAGTAACTAAATGAATGAACATGTTGCAAATATTATGTATGTGTACATATTTATATGTACTAGTGTATGTGGAGATGATAGATGGATAGATAGATAGATAGATAATGTTCTCAGACTTTTAAATTCTACTTTTCACGTTTTTTAGCTAAGCCATTTTTCTCTGTGTCATTTAAATAGACTATGAAATGCATAATGCCTAAAAGTTTAAATCAAAAAGGTCCACGTTTACTTTCCTAAGATTCTGAATTCAGAGTTCTGAGATACACTTACCCAACAAAATGCTTGACAAAATAGTCTTTCATTTTCTTAACTAAATGAATTGCTATCATAGTGCTCTGAGCTTCATTGACCAATATGTCTTCCACATCAAATGAAATGAAAAGCCACTCCTGAACTAAATGAAACAGTCTGGGCTACATCCAAATCTTTCAGTGAAATGGGAACTGGAGCTCAGCAGCAGCATCTGAGCCAACTTAGCTCAGATAAGTTTGAGTTAAGTGCAAACATTACCACCCCATAGCAAAATAGAAAATTATTCTGCACAATCATGTTGTAAGCTGGCAAAATTAAGGTCTGGAAGCTTCATACTAGAATATTTCCATCACAAATGGCTAAACAATTGGGCTGTCACAACTTATTAAGTAAGCCACGCAGGTGGATTTAACAGTATTGGGAGTTGTCTTATGAGAAAAATAACTTAAATTTCTGTTCCAATATTCAGGTCTCTGTTCAAAGTGTCCCTCCTTAATGATACCTAAATAATACCCTCTTAACGTTTTTAATGCCTATTATAATTTTTACTCATTTTTCTTATTTGGTTATTGTCTGTCTTCCACACTAGAAGTTCTATGAAGACAAGAACTTTGTATGCTTTGTTCATTCCTGCCTCCTCAGTGTCAAGGAAAATATACCTTATAAAGTCTAGGTGCTCAAATAATAGCCGTTAAGTCAACAAATGAATGAAAATGAGCAGCACAAGGAGGGAATGTTTCTTCTACTGGGCGTTTGGTTGCTTCCAAAGCCTCTGTACTGAGCATTTAAAACAATAAATATCTTTTTGTGAAAAGCATTTTTATCTTTCCTAGAAGCATCTCTATGATGTGAATTAGGATTTTAGTGTCATGTTTTTACAAGTCACATTAGAGGATTTAATAACTATGATCTCATAACTACATGCTAAGTCCTTAGAAATTACCTGATTTTTAAGTTTTGTTTTTGATTCACTAGGTTGAGTGTTAATATAAAAAATAAAAAAAAATAAAAAGTAAATATATATATTATTTGAGAAAATAGACAAATGGAGAAGACTTCAAAAGATCCTGAGCTTTAATGATGGAACAGGAGAAGGTCGATGTTTGAACTGCAGGCATATTTGTTAATTAAGTCCAAAGTGTCTTTCCTGGATTCAAGAAGATCTGATGAGTACACTGTTGAATATCTAGCCTGGAGTTGGGGAGAGGTCTTAGCTGAATATAAAAATATGGATTTTCAAATACATATTTAAGGCCGTAAGAAAGGAAGTGAATGCACATAGAAAGAAGAGGTCTGAAGACTGATCTCTGAGATACTCTGACATTAAGTGATTGCAATGATTGGATTTACCAAGTAAGGCCTATGAGATGTGATCAGACAGGTAGAAGGAAGAAACAAGTAGGCACTATGGTGTCTTAACTATCCAGTAAAGAAAAAAAAAATTCTGAAATGTAGGATTGAAAGGATAGAATCAATATATATTGTTCTTCACGGTTTTTGAAATTCTTTTCAGTTCTATTTGTTTTTCACTTTAAAAGTGACAGGCACAAGACAGAGTATTAGAAAAGAGGAGAAAAATTAATTCATATTCAAGTTTAGTAAAACATGAACAGGTATTTGTTGGAAGACCTCAAAGTCACTATTAGTAAATTTCATTCCTTTTAATCTTGTTCATTTTATGCATGTTCTTAAATACTGAACTAGTATCATTTGTATAGATTTTTATCAGATGTTCATTTTACTGAAACTGTCAGCATTTAAGGACACCTGGGTAGCTCAGTTGGCTAAACATCTGCCTTTGGCTCAGATCATAATCCCAGGGTCCTGGGATTGAGCCTGGCATCGGGCTCCTCACTTAGTGGGGAGCCTGCTTCTCCCTCAACCTGCCACTCCCCCTGCTTATGCTCTCTCTGGCAAATAAATAAATAAATAAAATCTTAAAAAAAAATAAACTATAAACATTTAAAACATTAATGTTTACTGATGACTATTTTCTTTTACAGCTTTTATTGAAATATAATTGACGTATAATATTATATTAGTTCCAGGTGTAGACTATTATTTTTTTAAAATAAAGAGAAAATAATCCATCAGGGGTTAAACTGCATTTTTTTAACTTCTTGTTAATAAATATTCAGACTTTGGGGTGCCTGGGTGGCTCAGTGGGTTAAAGCCTCTGCCTTCAGCTCAGGTCATGATCTCAGGGTCCTGGGATGGAGCCCCACATCAGGCTCTCTGCTCAGCAGGGAGTCTGCTTCCGCCTCTCTCTCTGCCTGCCTCTCTGCCTACTTGTGATCTCTCTCCTCACTGTCAAATAAATAAATAAAATCTTTATAAATAAATAAATAAATAAATATTCAGATTTTCTCTCTTAATCAACAAATATTTTTGAGAGCCAATTTGTGCCAGGTACAATATAGGGATGAACAATGTTCTAGATAAAAATATATACAGGTTAGTAAAACAATTGTAAAATAATACAATAATTTAGAAATTGATATTTATTATACACCAGGTACTGTTCTGAGTGTTTTACATATATTCAATCCTTACCAAATCTTATGAAATAGATGTTATTATGAGGGATGAGTATGTGCACAAGAGTTAAAGTGCTTGGAATTATCAGAAAATGTCGACTCATTTGTGTAAATATGGTGGTGGGGCTAGCTTATGGCAAGCCGGTGGCTCCCCAGAGATTGCCTTGAGGGGACAGCCAGGGTTGCCTGGAGAAAAAGGCTTGGGCTCAGTCTACAAAGTACCCATTTGATGTCTGGAAGAGATTTTGGAGATCATGGAAACTATGTAAAGCCTTTAGAAAATGAAATGGCATGAAGACATTTATGGTTTACAAAAACCATTCCATAAATGAGACTAGAACCATGTAAGCCTCTAAAGAGGTGATTGTAGTGATAGATGTATAGCACGAAGCAATTCTGATCAAAGCATTCTTTTCTGTGTTTGGGAATATTTCTCAGAGTGTAACTGGGTTAAAATATATATATATATATATATATATATATATATATATATGCACACACACATACATATATGAGTTTTGGAAAGTAATATAATTATTTGGGACATTTTCCCCAGAAGATTTAATAAGCTTAGAGTATGTATACATGATTTTATTTTGGTAGTTTTCACTTTATTTTTTTCCCATCATTATTATCAACTGGCCAGGTTCATAGTAATTGCCAGTTGTCATTCTTGTTTTCTCTTTGTCTTTGATTTGAGCATTTTGATTATAAAGTATCTATGTATGTGGGTATTTGTTTTCCAGATTCCCATTCTAAGTATCTTCCTGAGAGTTCAAATTTTTATTACTATTTTCATTATCATCATCATCATCATGTTTACTTATAAGGTAATAAGGTAATTATGGTTGTCATCTCGTATATCAATGATTTCAATATAAATTTATAAATGCTCCAGATTTTTTAAGAACATTTTTCATTTCCCATTGCCAACTATCTATACTACAGCATTAAAGTGGTCATCGAACCTTGATATTTTGACATTTCCAGGGGTCTTCATTTCTTTGTGAGGTTCAAGTTTCCATCTGATATATGCCTGGTGCCTGAAGAACTTTCCTTAATATTGAGAATCAGGTCTAATAACAATGAATTCTCTCAGCTTTTGTCAGCAAAAGTCTTTATCCACCTCCATTTTTGAAAGCTATCTTCCCTACAGAATTCCCTCAACAGGCTTTTTTTTTTTTTCTTAGTCTTTTAAAATTGTCACTGCATTGTCTTCCTGGCTTGCATTATTTCTGAGGAAATGTTTGCTATAATTCTTATCTTTTTTCTCTTATATGTAATATTTCTCTTTTCTCTTGATGCCTTCAAGATGTTCTCTTCATCTTTATATTTTAGTTTGACTATGATGTGTCTTGTTTTTGTTTAGTTTGAAGTCTTCTGAGTTTCTTTGATATGTGATTTGATGTTTTTTGTTATTTTAATAAAATTCTCATTTCTATTCTTTCGTCAAAATTTTTTTCTGCCTTGTTACATCTCTCTTCTCCTTGTGGGACTCTAATTTCATGTATATACCATTTGATGTTGTGTGAAGATCTAAGATGTTGTTATTCATTATTTAACACTTTTTCAAACTTAACACTTTTTCAAACTCTTTGTGTTTCAGTTTGAGTAATTTTTGTTTACCTAACTTCAAACTCACTGAATCTTTCTTCACTTGAGTCCCTTCTACTCATGATTCTGCTGAGGACTTACTTCTTTATCTCCGATATGACTTTTTATTTATTTATTTTCAATTTATAGCATTTCAATGTTGTTATTTCTGACTGCTGAAATTTTCCATTTTTCCATTCATTGTCCACCTTTCTCACTAGATCCTTTAATATCTAGTGATAATTGCTTTAAAACTTCTTTCAGTGAGCTCCAATATCTGACTCATCTTTGCTTCTTGTTATGTTGATTGCTTTATCTCTTGAAAATGAGTTGCTTTTTTTTCTGAATTCTTTTTTGTGTGTGTATTTCATAATTTTTTATTGAATGCCAGATAGCACATAAAGAACAGTATAAGTAGATAAAAATAGTATTTAAGCCTAGTAATGGTTCCGCATTTTCTTTTCTGAGGTACTGACTGTGTGAGGTTGAGCCAGTCTTGGCTGAGCCTGTTTTTTCTATGGTTAGTTTCAATGCACTAGACATTATAAATTCCTTCAGCTGCTTAGAAGGGAGTCTGTGGTCCCCAAAGATTTTCCCAGTGCCCATTTTCCCCCATCAGCTTTTGGCCATCCCTGCACACCTGTACCACAGAGAAGAGTCTCCCCATGTTCTTGCTACTCTCTCAGTCACAAAGTGCTTTGCCGGGTACTCAGTGCTTGGTGCATGGTAGAATTGAAAGGGTTCTTTGTTGTCCTGGTCCAGCATTAATCTTAGGCAGGACCTACATATGTGTCCTGGCCTCCAGGATGGGACATGTTTAGTGTTCTTGTCCCTTCTCCCCATGGCAGCAATCTCTGTCTTCTTATCTGTGGCTGGTGTTTTTTAAGAGACAATTGTCCATCAGTCTCTTGTGCTTCTGAACATTAAATCAGTAGAGACACTAAGTATCTTTTTTTTTTGAACTATCTTTTCAACAATTTTGTATAATGAACAACTTTGTCAGAAAAAGATGATGTCTCTCTGGAGCACAGGATAGATTTTTTAGCTATTCACTAAAATAAAGATCAAATTTCCTTTTGGGGCAAAAGTTAAATAGGTTTGTTTGCAGTCCATTATAAAAGATTAAAACATCCTCAATTGAAGCTCCTCTTCTGTAAGGCAAACCACTACGTGTACGGACATCATCTAACCTTCATCGTCACACGATGGAAAATGGGGCTCAGGGATCTGGACAAGAAAATAATAATTTTCTGACTACCACTATTTCTGTGAGTGTTAAACTGTTCTTTGTCTATGCCCTAGGAGCCTTGTGTTATTTTTCCAGCAACTATGAAATTGTGTCAAGTTAACTTGTTAGTTTGTAAGTAGGGTAAAATCTCAGACCCTTCACAGTTCTTGACAGTTTTGGGTGGGACTTCCTACTAATCTGCTAGCAATATCAGACTTTTACTCTGCATCAATGTAGGATCCTAGGTCTAAGACTGTTTTGTATCTCTCCTCTCTAAGGGTACAGGTTTGAACCCTTTTCCTAATAGTAATGAGTTTTTGCCTGTTTCCTGAAGAGTTCCCTTCCACTCCCCACAGTCTGAACGTATTTTCTGCTACTCGACCCCCAGAAGCTTATGCGTTCGCTTTGTAGGAGAGGTCCAGAGAAGTGGGCAGGGCCTCTGCCTATATCCCCATTGGTGATCATCATGTTCTTCCCCTGTACTACTGAGAGATTTCTTAGGCTTCTTGTCCAACCCTCACCTTTCTGCTGAGTAGCCGGCAGGGGCCTGTGCAAAACAGTCTGCAAGTAAGTGCAGACTTTCCTCATGTCTAAGGCCCTTACCTATTCCAAAGTAGCACACTAGTCTACTCTTGGTCTTTAAGGATTAATTAAAAAGTTGGCTTATCTCTTGGGGCGCCTGGGTGGCTCAGTCAATGAAGGGGCTGACTCTTGGTTTTGGCTCAGACCATGATCTTGGGGTCCTGGGATCAAGCCCCACATAGGGCTTGTGCTCAACAGGGAGTCTGCTTGGGATTCTCTCTCTCCCTCTGCCCCTCACTCCACTCTCTCTCTCTCTCTAAAATAAATATATTAATTTTTTAAAAAGTTTGCTTGTTTCTTTTGTACCCACTTCTATGGCTCTTTCTCTCTTGTCCCAACTAAGGTGAGACCGTTTGTGTGTCCTGTCCTTCCTAGGATGGGTTTATTCATCTTTGGATTTGGTTTACTTATCACTTTGAGGAATCAGCTCTCTAATGAATTCAAGAAAGGCTATGGTATCATAAATAATCTAGCTTTTCCTCCTTATTAGGTTTGAAGCAATGTCTTTTGCAGCTGTCCATTCTTAGACAGAAATGGAATAGTGTCTCATTCCCTTGGAAAGTATTTTCCAAGCTCTACTAACAACAAAGCCATTATACTCAGCCATGTCTGGGGCATCCAAAGATGTATAAATAATGGTGAAAAGTAATATTCTCCTCACTACCAAGGTAGTAGTCTGGAGGAATGCCTGCTCGTTTATCTCATTGACAAACTTGTTATCCCATTTGAGGTCTAGCTTCCTGGACTCCAAGCTTTATCAAATCTACAAGTCAGAATACCTCATAATTCTATAGATTCCTTGTTCCTTCCTAGTCTATATCAGATGAGTAACCACTACCATATTACCATTTTACCTTTCGAAGTCACTCAAGGATCCCTTTTTGTTCTCTCTTTTTTCACTTAGCTGGCTAAGTGAGAACCAGAGGGCCTAGAACAAACTGAAATTGAGCCCCTTAAGGGTATTGGTGCATAGGAAGTTAATTCTTCCAAGGATAGTGCCTCTTAGCTATCTAATTTTTTTTTCATAAGCCTAGCTCCTTTTTATGAGAGAATTGAATTAAAGAACCTTCAGAGTTCTCTCCTTATGACAATCTGTGACTCTTTAATTTTGTCTTCAACAAGAAAGACGAATTATATGATTTCGAGTTGGAAAGGAACATAGAAATATATACCCAAAACTTTTTGTCATAGAAATAGGAAAACTGAGACAAAGGAAAGTTAAATGATTTGCCCAAGGCCATACAGATGTAAAATGAAAGCAGAAAACAAAGAACAAGTTTTAAATCATCATTCTTTGACCACAAGGAAGGCCTAGGAAAGACAGACTGTGTTCAAATCTTGGGTCTACTGCTTACTTATCTGTAAAACAAAAACAAAGTCGCTTTTCTTTCTGGGGAAGTTCACCCTTTTGGGAAACAGGGGCAATAATGACAATATTGGCTTCCTAGGGTTGAAGGGAGTAAGAAATGACATTATTGTTGAAAGTGCTTCGCCAATGTTTTCAATAAACACACAAGGGCCTTTCAAACAGTAAAACGTTTTATGATATTAATGTATGAACTTCAAATGAATGATCAGGAGGAGAAACTGTCAAATCAGTATTTCCTTTCAGTGTTTTGAATGGGCATATGTCACATTGTCTCATAGGCCTCAGTTGCATACAGGAAGGCCAGACGCAGGTTGCAAATTTGGTTTCTGTCACCATTCAGACTGGGCAGGGTTTTTTTTTTTTTAATGTTTAATTAACCTAATTAGCATATCTGTTTTCAAGTATGCGGAAGATGGTAGTGCTCTAATAACACTGCAACACTTTAGGCAAAAGTATAATAGCTGTGGAAGCGAGTGGTGCCGGCTTGGAGTTTCTAAAATTTATTTTCTAGCCAATGCTATAATTTTTATTCCTGTTTATTGACCCAAGAACTGCTTCATTTACTGAACTAACCACCTCGTAGAGCAGTGGTCCCGCCCTGTGGTTTCTCCGCATTGGCCCTACAGGTAATGCCCACTGCTCTCCCATAGATGGCAGCATTTCACAAACAACGCCGGTACCCGGACTGGGGGCTCTCCACACTCTCCTCTCAAAGAGAAAACAGCTCCTTAATCTGTTGACAGGATTAAGGACCCCTGTTGTTTTACAGGAAGTAAATAAATCCGTATGGTATTCTGGAAACCTCAGAAGTATATGAGAGTGGTAAGTAATTGTTTATTCTATGGCAGAGGTATCAAATGAATATTTACAGCATTTAAAACAATTACCTTAGATTGATGTGGACTAGTGTTAAAACCCAGCCTGTTTGCATTATATAGTTTAGAATATTCGTTAAACTCTAGCACAGTGGGTTTACTTTCTGAGTACAGAATTTCTTGCTCGCACGATTTGATAGTGAACACTAAAGCTGAGAAGGTAGTGACATTTTCTTTCTCAATTCAGATGAGGCATTTAGAAATTAAAATATTATCTTTTGTGTACGCAAAGCATTGCGTAAAACATATGCCACAGGATACTCTGAACCAGAGGAACACAAGCAAAATAAAAGAGACAGTAATAGAAGAAAACTAGTATCATAGTGGATGTATTTAAGCAAAAGGTTACCTTAGACTTTAAAATCCAATGAAATTCTCAATCTTAGATAACATCGTTCAAAGTAAACAGAAAAGTACTCTTGCTGTAAATCTAGAACATCAATGCTACATTAAAAGGTTTTAGTTGGAATTCTTTAGTATGTTTCTTAAATAATTCAAAAATGACAAAGGGCAATAATCTAAATCCATCAGTGATATTTACCCAGGGGTCAATTAAATGTTCCTATAATTTAGGATTTCCACTGCCTTAGGGTGCAATATTTTTCTTTTTTTTACTCCTGATTTTTTCTGCCACTTCCTTTACTCTGTATGTTTCAAGAAGCTTACACATTTTTTAAAAAGTACATCTGATTTGTGGTCATGATACAATCCTAACTAAATAAATGATTGTAATTTTGACAAACATTTTCATATATTTAAGATCCAGATTTCCAATAAGAAAATTAAAAAAATGGTTTTGTAAGCAATAATCTCTAATAAAATGTCTGGTCTTTAACAGTACAACTAGTCTGTAAAGACTTAACCAGGCATTAAATACAATTTTTCTTTAAAATCAAGTGTTAAATTGAAATGTTGACTTTCATTGCCACTCGTATTTTATTTTTATGAAGAATGAATTAGATAACTGGCCTTAATAATCCATGAAACTCATGCTTGAGTATTAGATATAGTATTAACTCTGCCCAGGTTGAACTTCTTAACCATTCTGGTCTTCAGTTGCCATATTGATAAAATGTGAAAATAATTATTTTATGGAAAACACATAGTGTTAATTTAGTAAGTGGTAGAAAGTATTATTGTTTGTGTAAATCGAATACTGAATATTTGAGTAATGATCCAGGAAAGGCTCTAGAAACTGGATACAAATGGCGGATTCCTGTTTCTTGGCCCCCCCCCCCCACTGTATTACATCACGTGATTGTGAGTTTCAAAGTGAAATTGACGTTATCAATAACCAGTCAGTGCATATGGGCCAATCTAGATGTTGCCCATCAAGTGTAGTAAGCTTGACAGAATTCATTTAGCAGCCAAGCGTGGTGAGAACACTGCACACTTACATAGCATTGGTAACGTGATTCAATAATATGCAGTAAGAGTGATAAAAACGTGATGAAAACCTGATCAGTAATTGCTTTTTTTTTTAAGCTTCTGATAAATACTTTTTTATGCTTTAAATTCTACTCAAGGAAATTATAGGAAATCTTCAAATGCCAGTCTAAAATTAAACAAGCTGCCATGCATTTTTTTTATTGTGGTAAGAACACATATCATTAGATCTATCTGCCTGCTTAACACATTTTTAAGTGTACAGAACAGTTTTGTTAAATATAGTCACCATGTTGTGCAGCAGATCTCTAGCACTTTTTCATCTTGCTTTAATTGAAACTTTATACCCATTGAACAACAACTCCCCCTACTACCCCCCAATCCCCGGCGACCCTCATTCTACTTTCTTCTTCTGTGAGTTTGACTATTTTGGATATCTCAAATAAGTGGAGTTATGCAATATTTGTACTTCTAGCGCTGACTTATTGCATTCGTCCATAAGGTAGCATGTTGCAGGATTTCCTTTTTTTTTTTTTTTCGGGCTAACTAATACTCCATTTGTAGGTACAGACCACACTTTCCTTATCCATTCATCCATCAGTGGACCTTTAGGGTATTTCCACATCTTGGCTATTGTGAATAATGCTGCAGTGAATATGGGAGTGCAAGTACCTGTTTGAGATCCTGACTTCAATTATTTTGGATAAAAGCCCAGAAGTGAGATTGCTGGATTATAGAGTAGTTCTATTTTTAACATTTTGAGGAACATCTATGTTATTTTCCAGAGTGGCTGCACCATTTTACATTCCTACCCACAGTGTGCAAGGATTCCAGTTTCTCTGCAACCTTACCAACACTTGTTGTTATTTATAAATGGCCATCCTAACAGGTAGAGAGTGATATCTTATTGAGGTTTTGATTTGCATTTCCTTGATGATGAGTGATTTGGAGCATTTTTCATATCCCTGTTGGCCACCTGTATATCTTCTTGGAAAGACATGTCTATTCAAGTCCTTTGATATTTTTAATCAAGTATTTGGGATTTTTGGCTATCAAATGTAAGAGTTTTTTTAATGCATTTTGGATATTATATGTATGTACCTAAATATAATATAAATACTATATAAATATATAAGTATATACAATATATGAAAATATATAAATATAAATAACTATATACATAAACATAAATATAATATAGACTATAAATATATAGAGAATATTGTAATTCCTTTTCAGATATATGGTTGGCAAACATTTTCTCCTATTCATTCTGTTGATTGTTTTCTTTGCTGTGTAGAAGCTTTTTAGTTTGATATAGTCCAACCTGTCTATATTTGCTTTTTTTGCCTGTGTTTTTGGGGTCATAGCAAAAAATAATTATTGCCAAGACCAATATCATGAAGCTTTTTCTTTATGTTTTCTTCTAAGAGTTTTACAGTTTCAGGTCTAATGTTGAAGTCTTGAATCCATTTGGAATTGATTTTTGTGCGTACAATGCATTTTCTAAAGTCACCATTTTGTAAAAAAAATTAAAGTCACCATTTTGTTTTAAACTTTATATAGTAATCATTCTTTTTTTAAAGATTTTATTTATTTATAGTAATCATTCTTATATGTGCAACAAATATGTACCCTAATATACCTTCTTTTTAAAATTATCTCTCTTGATTTTGAAATATAATTGAAAATTTGTTTCATAGCTATAAATAATCCTGATTTTTTTTAAAGCCATTTCATCAGTGCTTTGAATTACTTGCCTCTTTGAAATCATGTGATTACATATAAATACAAGATATGAGCCAATATTTCTGAAGGAGTAGCAAATTTTTACAAAAGCAGGAAACAAATAAAAACATTTGTCAAAAGTTCAATAAGCTATCAAAGATACACCTTCCATATATCATGTAATTTCTGGGACAAACCAAATTAAAATATGATATTATAATAAATAATAATAACACTGACCATTAACAAACATTTGACTGAATGTGATTTAGTTTTTCACCTTTGCGTGGGTCTTTGTGTAAATGTATTAAAAAATAAAAAGACAAAATCCCCCTGCGGTCCTGGAAATAGGGTCACCATAGCCAGTTGTCTGTACTCCTGAGTTCCTGTCTTGGGTTAGACTCTCTGACCATTGGACCATTCTCCACATGCGCTCCCCTGGCTTCCGGGCCAGCCTGCTGCTTAGAAACATTGCTGGTCCTGTCCTCCTTTCTAGAATACATTAGGCAATAGGCTGCTTCATTACTTCAGGTACATAGGTAGATTTTCCCTTTGGTAATAAACATGGCGCGATATCATAGATTTTCTTATTCAACATTTGTGGCCTCTATCCCTTCCTTTGGTTCCCACCCATCACCTCACATTAGGATACACCTCATAACAAACCAGGCTCTGTTTCTGGTCTGTCGCCTTTTAATGTCACCAGAAAATTCTTCCTAAAAAACTCACCTCAGGAACCATCAGTAGCCCATCCCATCAAAATCCTTGGCCTGATTCTCAAGATAAGCATGTCTTGTCAGATTTTCCACTCCTTTCCCACAGAAACCCTGCAGATCAGCCTGACTCCTCGCAATCCCAGATTATGTCATTCTTCACTCGGTGACTAGTCTTCCTTTCCCCACATCTTCCCCGCAAATTCTCTACCCTCTCTGCTGACTATCCAGATCCCATCCCTCCTTTAAGTGGGCACTCTGATTTATTCACTGTTGTATCTCTGGAGGGGAACGTGGTAGACACTCAGTAACTTCAGAGACTGGGAGAACTCAAGACCACTTTGCCTGTGATGTTGTCTCTGCCTAGTCCAGGTCACAGAAGCCCCTCCTTTCCCTGCAATCTTATCATACATATGGCCTGGAACTACTCTTCTACTTATTGGCTTATTTTTATTGGTAGATTGATCAACCAGTATTCTTTCCTGTAGGATTATTCACTCATAAATTGCTTAATAAACACTATGAATAATAGTAACTTGTTGGTCCATGCTTGCTTCCTTCTACATTTGGGCAACTGTCACATGACTCAGGACTTGTCCTGCAAAGTGAGTTTCCCAGGGAGGATATGTAGCATGGTAAGTAAGCACGCCCATGTTGAATTCAGAGCAATGTGAATTTAAATTCCATCTCTATCAAAAACTAGTTCTGTGACTTTAACTTTTCTAAGTCAGATCTTCATTTATGATAGATAGGGGGGTAGGGGGAGCGGATTGTCTGTCTCACATAGTTAGCACAAAGATTAAATAAAATCAGGTACATAAAAATGTGGAATATTACTTGCCAACCTTGTAAGGATTCAAACATGACCATCGTTACTATTTTTTTTTAAAGATTTTATTTACTTATTTGACAGAAAGAGAGAGAGATTACAAGTAGGCAGAGAGGCAGGCAGAGAGAGAGGGGGAAGCAGGCTTCCTGCTGAGCAGAGAGCCCAATGCGGGGCTCGATCCCAGGACCCTGAGATCATGACCTGAGCCGAAGGCAGAGACTTAACCCACTGAGCCACCCAGGCGCCCCCATTGTTACTATTTTTATTGGTGGTGGTATTTCACTGAATTCCAGCCTGGGATCACCCATTTTACCACAACCTAGTGACAATGTGAGTTTTCATATTTCTCATGTATTTTGATATATGCCTCAACCATTTGGAGAATAGGGTTAGGGAGTAGTAATTTCAAAATTATTTAAGTCTGTTGTCTTGGAGGATAGTGTTTGTTCTCTTTCAGTTTTAGTTTCAGTATCCGCCAAATAAAAATCAAAATGCTTACCTCCTAGAGATAATGCAGGAATCTAATGAATTTTGATTTTTGAAATGTTTTGACAATGCACAGTGCTAGAACTGAGTATTAAATATTTTAATAAAAGTCACCAGTATAGCATTACTTAAAACATGAGACTTAGGTAGGGCCTCCTAGCCGAGGCTGTTCACAACTTCGGCATCAGACTGACCTGTGTTTGAATCTAGGCTGTGTACTCGAGCTGGGGCAATGGACCTACTAAATTCTGCATTCGTTTTCTCACCTATACAATTGGAAAATAACTCCATCCTGTAGGTTCCTTTTCAGGATTAAATGGGAGTGTACCTGTACATATTAATGCTCAATAAATAATGATGCATAAGACAGAGTCAAGTCAGCATGTTGAGGAGACCATGATTTGTAGGTCACATGGCCTTTGCCTTGGGTTTGGTTCAGCTTTAGGCAGAGTGAGAGGAAGTTTTGTGGAAGGTCATCAATTTTACTGAATTTATTGGACAGTGCGTGTCTACGACCTGTCAGGCATCCTTCAGGCATCCAGAGTGAACAAAACACATCACCAACATTTTATCTCATTGGTTGCAAAAAAATGTGTAAGAAATGCATAAAAGATGTTCCAATTTCCTTCAAGAGTCAAGTTACAAAAACTTGAAACTGGAGGCAAAAAAAGCAACGAACAGAAAATTTAAATAAAGGTCCAAGGTAGCAATTATCCTAAGGGAACAGATGATTAATTGCCAAGTGAATGTTATAAACATGTGTCCAAGAAGTTCTAAGGCAGAGAAATCACTTTATATAAACTATATAAACAATAAACATGTTTATGAGAAGTTTTCCCCAAACTAACTTCACTCTGAATTCAGTGGGGGTGCTGAATGAGGACTGGCTGTTTTATGTCATCTGTGTACAAAGGAGGGGCCTGCCTGGAGTACAGGGTCAGAAAGACTTTTTTTTTTTGGACACCTAATAAAATATCAATGCTTTGCTCTGCTTTATTCTGATAACTAATTTTTACAAAGCACGCTGACACTACAATTTCCAAAGCCCTAGGAAGTATGACTCTCAGACGTTGAAATCAAACTGAAGGTCTCTAAGGGAAAGTAAAAACTTTGGTGGCTCTCCTTACTTTCCCGTAGAGGACTTTGATCACTTATCTCACAATGGAGAGCGCAGAGTCCGATGGTGCTCTGCTGACATCAGCAGACAGGGTTTCTACTTGTCACTAAGTGAAAGCTTATGATCAGGAAGGGGGATTTTTTTTTCTAGGTGTCTTTTTTGGAGCTTCCTATCTTCGTCTTTCATCTATAATGAAACAGCATTGAAAAGGAGATGGCATATGAGATGAGACCAGGAGAATAGACTCTTTCTTTCACAGGAATAGAGAGCTGCTGTTCTAGTTAACTCTTGCCTTTTATTCTATTTTGACACAATTGTCAAAACGTTTAACTCTTCCTTTCCCAGAAGTTGTCATTTTTGGAAAGAGAGTAGCGATCGGCAAAAGAATTCCACTGATGTTATCAAATGCAGATCTGATTAAGCAAAGTCAGTGTTATTTTGAGATAAGAAAGTCTTGTAGAAATAAACAACTTGACATTTTGCTTCCTTTTTACAGTGTAGCTCAGACGCAAACCACATGAGTTCGGCCTATCGATTTGGAAATATGAAACATGACAAATCGCTGTTTTTCTAAACTTGAAACCGAAGAAATTGTACACTTCCTCAAGAATTACACACTTGAGCCCTTCTAGGTAACCTCTGGATCTTCAGAACCCATTTTATGGCTTCAAAGGGTGTTAAACAGGGCTTGGCAAGTGTTTATTGGGCCAAGGTATATGGTTCAAAGAAAACAGAACCACACGGGCTTGCTTGTCTTAACAGTGAGAAGCGACTCCATTAAACTAAGCCAGATTACTCCGAGGGGGGAAAGGATGTTAGGAAAACCATCTGTGAGTAAGAGCAGATAGATTGCTGTGGAATAAAAGAACAGCGTCTTAGAAATCGAATAATGGGGGGCACCTAGGTGGCTCAGTGGGTTAAAGCCTCTGCCTTCAGCTCGGGTCATGATCTTGGGGTCCTGGGATCGAGCCCCGCATCGGGCTCTCTGCTCAAAAGGGAGCCTGCCTCTCTCTCTCTGCCTGCCTCTCTGCCTACTTGTGATCTCTCTCCCTGTCAAATAAATAAATAAAATCTTTAAAAAAAAAACGAAATCGAATAATGGGGATGCACACAATAGTTGTCCTGCTTTCTCTTAAATATATGGACACAAGCAAAAGGATTAGCTGGTTTGGGAAGAGGAAATCACAAAGAGCATAGAGTGTCAATGCATTTCTTCCGTGGTTAGGTGAGTTCAGAAAAAGACGAAGTGAATTCCCACAGGAGAATGAGGGAGAGAAAACCGGGAATGCTCTGTGGGAAGGAGACCTATAGTACAGGTAGAAAAGGCCTGAAGATTCATACTTCAAGACACCACTGAGTATAGAAGAACATTCCAAAGGTAGGGCTGTCATGACAGCCTTCTGGTCTGCTAACTATTCTCTGTTCGCTTCTGATTGTCGGGAAGAGTGACAGGGGTGTGAAAGGGAAAAGAGTAGGCAGTGCTCATCTTGGTGACCTAGCGGAGCTAAGGAAGGCCATCAGGGGACCATGTCCAGCAAAAGCCGTATTTCTTGGCATGAGATTGCAATGACACAAATGTTTAATGGCATCCTTGGTCTTTCCATTTTTGCCACCAACTATTTGCACGCTCACACCTCTTTAGGTAGCACATGGTTGCTACATGTTTTCCATTTATTACTATTGTTTCCTTTATACACTTTTGACATTCCAAATGCTTTCTCTGGTGCAGGATCTCTCAGCCTCAGCCCTATCGATATGTTGGGCTGGAAAATTCTTTGTCATGGAAACGTTGCCTGTGAATCATAGGATGCTTAGCAGTATCCTGGGCCTCTACCTGCTAGACACCAGTGGCATCCCCTCACCCAGTGGGGACAATCAGAATTGTCTCCAGATAATGCTAACTGATGTCCCCAGGGGAGAAAAATCATCCCAAGTGAGAATGACTGGTCTAGTTTTTGCTTATCGTGTAGTTTGAAAAAGTTTATGCTAAAAATAATTGTGATTCCCTAGAAATATGGTTCCAGTGGTTGCAAGTGGGATGAAAATTTAAGCTGCCTATTTATTAAACATTAGTTAATTGCTCTGAACTGGCACTTGGTGTCAAATTTCAAAACATTTTGTCTCAGTGCTTTGATGGATGCACTTACGTGTTTTTGGAAGTCAAATTCTGTTTTTATCTATCTATCTTCTATCTATCTATCATCTATCATCTATCTATCATCCCTCTATCATCTAACTACTTATTTATATGTATGTTACCTTATAAATGTCATTCTTTTGGGTTAAAACATTTGGGAAATAGGATTTTCCCAACCAGGACTGGTTACCAGGATCTCACAGAAGATGACTCAGGAAGAGTGCAGGATCAAAACATATTGTGTGTTGGGGGGGGGGGGAAACTCTCTCCATCAATGCTAATGGTTACTAGCTTGAATTCAGAAGTGAAATAAACTTGGTACATCAGTATGGGGGTAATGACAAATAAGCACACTGAACAATTTTGAAGAGATAGGTATACCATTTCTTGACTTAGCCTGATGTAATTTCTAGGATTTTTTGTTTGTTTGTTTGTTTGTTTTTTGTCCCAAGTGTTAATGACATGAAGCAACTGCAGTGGAATGGAGAGTGTGCTGGGCTAAGAGTTAAACAATCAGGGTCAAGTCTCCACCCTTCCACGGAGTCAGAGTGGAGAGCCCGAGATCCTTATCCCCATAATGGGGAGAAAAATTCCACAGAGGGCTGCTGTACCAGTGAGGTAGTATAAATTAGAGCCTAAAATATCCAATCAATGGAAAGGTATTATGAAACTGGATTCAGTTACTGCTTCTTTAAATATTATTAACAGTGTAGAGTATAAAGATATTTTAAAGTTGCCCTAAGAAGCTCCTGCGACACAGTTTTCCTGGACAAGCAGCTGAACCAAACTTCAGGTCTGCCACGCCTGGGGGCATCCGTGGGCCACTATGATATTGCACGTACGTGGGGTTTTACAAATCAATTCACACTTCGTATACATCAGGGGGAATGGGTATAGAAAAGAATGGGAGGAATAACTATTTTGTAAAGTGAAAAATTCCCACTACTTTTTTTAGCAGTAGAAGTAATCATTCCATTTTTACCTGTTTTAGGAATTTACTTTTAATACCAGGAATTTTTGATGGCTATGTGTAATACAAGTACCTCTAGATACTATATTTTCATGACATAAAATCTAAGCTCTTTTTATCGATCACTTTCATCTGCACCCTGCCACTGAGGTCAATCTTTTGATTAAACTCACACACAAAAAAGTACTGACAACCCAGAGTTGATAATTCACCCCATTACAGTTCAAGAAAAGAGATTTTGAAACGGAAAAACAGAGCAACACAAAAATATGCCATTGTCAAAATGGACTACGTTTAAGCGGTATTATTACAGTAAGGAGGGAAAATATAAGTGACATATTTAATTTTAATTATGGCCTTCAATCAACCTGTTTTTTTATCTGCTAAAAAGTTTCTAAAATGACCAGTTAATGGGAATTAAATGGTGCAAGAGAAGAGAATAAGAGATTCTGCTGGAGGATACTTGACTCACATTTCCTAGGAGATTAAGGAAAATGAAGAATGGCACATAGTCACCAAACTATTTCCTCAGAAATAACCTATATCCAAATGACAAGTGAAGGAAAGGGCACCGTCTGTGTTAGGAAAATCATGACTTACTTTTTCAGTGTTCCTTTTTTCTAATCTCATATGGAAAAGAATCATTTTACAATATAGTTTATATTAGTTTATCAGTTATAGAGTAGGTTTTATGTTAGTTATTAATACACATGATCAAGAACTTTATTTAATTTTTTTTTTTTTTGAGAGAGAGAGAGAAAGCAGGAGGAGGGCGAGGGGGCAGAGGGAGAGGAAGAAGGAGAGAGAATCTCAAGTAGACTCCCTGCTGAGCATGGACCCTCCCCCCTCCCCAATGTGGGACTCCATCTCATGACCCTGAGATCTTGACGCTGAAATCAAGAGTTAGACACTTAACCGACTGAGCCACCCAGGTGTCCCAAGAACTTTAAGTATATGTTCAAGCAGCAAATTTGAGACAAGAACTGTCACGTGCAAACACAGCTAAAGTGCTCATATTAAAATTAGCCCATTTCTATTATACACTTCAGACTTCTGGTGGATGAGTTTGTCAACTTTAACGGTAATATATTCATCATTTCAGAAATATGTTTTTACATGCTGTCATGGAACACATCACGATTCTACTTAAAAAAAAGTTCTGATATAATTGGACAGGAGCACAGAGAGTTTATCCTCTTCTGCAGTGTTGTTGTTGAACAAGGAGAAGGAGGGGGAAAGGAGAAAGAGCTGGAGATGTTTCCCTTAAAATGTGGACCTCCTGTGGTGCCTGGCTGGCTCAGTCAGTGGAGCATGCAACTCCTGATCTCGGGGTCATGAGTTCGAGCCCCATGTTGGGTGTAGAGATCACTTAAAATACAATAAATGTGGACCTCCAATGGCCTGTGTACTTGCTGAGTGAAGTGTGTCTCCAGCCAGCTTTTGTCTAGGACTTTTAAGGGCTCAAGTCCTTCCAGATAAATTTCCTCCTACGGGGCAACAAAGGCAAAAAAGGGAACCCTTCTCAAGTCACAGATGACGTCACTAACAGCTGTCAAATGCCTTATTGGTGCAAGATCAGCCCCTTGTCATTTTATAATGCCATCTTACAATGTCTAATTTCAAAGTCGCAGTTTGAATACCCTTTTAAAGTTCTCAGTTGTATCTATTAACAACTAACATGGAACCTATTCTATAACTAATAAGCTAGTATAAGCTATATTGTAAAATGGTGTCATATTCTGCTTCTACAGTATTGTGGATGAAATACTGCTGATTGAAATGCTCTAGAATGCAGTTTTAAATCTTTCATTTGAACATCATTATGTCTGATGCTCAGGAATTCCCAAATTCTAAACAAAATGAGAAACCAGTAGTGTGAAGACAGAACTTGAGAGCCGGCAAAGAGGCTTATTTCTTCAATCTTTCTCATGCTCTTCGTGTGATGGAAATGAAAGTTATTTTTAATGAGCTAGGTGCAAGAAATCGAGATTTCTGCCAAATTGGTCTTCCCTTCCTGCCTTCCTGCCTTCCTTCCTTCTGTCTTTTCTTCTGTCTGTCCTTCCTTCCTTTTATTTATTCCACTGATATATAGGGAATACCACAATAGACCATTATGTGACCAGACACTGTAGAGGCAAATGTGACAGAGAAAGGAACAAGTTAAACAAAGTCCCACAAAACGAAGGAGTTGTTAAGTGAACCAGCTGTGGAAGATCAGTGGGAAATGATGCAAAAATAACGATCATATAGGAGAAACATCTAGTCTGGGCTGCCATGAGCTCTCTCTCCTTCTCCCAACCCTCAGCCCACTTTTTACTCTTTGGGGGTTTCCAGGAGCTTAGGGCTTATATGCAAAAAGAATCAACAGAAGATAGGAATGTTAAACAGGAATGAAGCTATTTCTGGATTATTCTGCAGAGTTGATCATTCCTTTCTGCATGGAAAATTGGTTATATATGGTTTACTTTTCTAATGGCAATATTTTGACAAGTGACTTCTCAGCTTTGCTTTCTTCATCTGCAAAAATGATATAACATAAAAATTTCTGTTGTCATACTTTTTCAAGTAAATGATGCACTTCCCAGCCAATTTTTGCTACAATTCATCCATACATTCTTGATTGAGACCTGTAAAACATCCTGAAAACTACTAATATTGATTTATATCCTTTCTTAAAGAAATAATTAATATTGATTAATCTGAGGCTTGATAATAATTGAATCCAGTTCACAACAAAAGCAAGTCAGTTGTGGTGCTTAGAAATTTTGAATAGTGGTTGCCTTTTTCTTTTATTCCTATGCCTAGATGAGAGTTAACTTTGGATAAAATTCATTTGACAAATTCAAATTAGACAAAGGCAAAATATTGATATGGTTGTGTAGGCTTGAAATCAATTGAAGCCTCAAAAAATAATGTTGGAAAATTTGGCATAATAGAGAAAATTATTAAATATGACACATTCTTCAAAACTGACTTGAAAATGGTACAATTTGTGATATAATACATTAAATAACTTTACATGAATAAATACAATGATTTGTGCAAATCTAATGCATGAGTATCTGAATTAATCAAGGGAATATAAGAATTCTTTTCTATTAAAGAAAAATATTAATCCTGTATCCCCTATAGTGAATGTAAATGATCACATATTTAATTTAAAAAACATTTCTTAATAGATGCCAGAGATATTTAAAAATGGCAAGCAAGAATTAATATTTTTATATCTCGTTCTACAAAGCTTAGAATTCATTTTTGGATGAGGAAGAAGTCAGTTTACCCTTATTTATAGTACATAGAATTTAGAAACAACCTAAATACCTAATAAAAGAATATGATTAAATAGAAAACATTTATTAAATGGGATAGTAGGGAAAATACTTAAAAATAAAATGTTGAGTAAGGAAACAATATACAAAAACAGTCTTATAGAGCCAAAGCCGAATATTTAAAATTGGTTGCTTATATTTTCATAATTCAATATAGTAGTATAATGACAATTCAGTGATTACTTATTTGTCCTACCAAAGATCACATAGAACATTTTCTAGTTGCAAAACACACCATGCTAGGCTCTGTGGAGGATATAGAAATGAATAATTTTCTTCATTTGTGTTTCTTGTTTTTGCAATGATGTTGTAAATATTTTATGGAGGTTTATTAGGTGGAGCTTAGTAAAAGATGACTCCCTGCTTTGGGCCAGAAAGTGATCCTCTCCACTGAGTATGGATGTACCTTTCATTGCTAAGTTTGATGCAAGGGTGGATTTTAAGGTATATAAGCTAGTTCCCTGAATCATTTTCTGTAAATCATACCCCAAACAAGACTCAGTCCTCTTCTCTATTCTCCCAGACATGAGCAATATTTTGTAATTGCTGTCAACTCTTTTGACACAGGACTTTTGAGAAAACTTGTAAAATGGAGCCCCAAACCTGGAGAATACACTCGCTGCTCTTCTGAATGTGGTTTCAAAGTCAATAGGCCTGGAAAATGGTTTTTTTTTCACAGTAAACTGGTAAATAGATAAAAGGCAAGTTGCTCCTTTTTTTCCTATGTGGGCAGCACATACTCTTGTTTGTTTGTTTGTTTTAAAGCTTTTATTTATTTATTTGACAGAGAGAGAGATCACAAGTAGGCAGAGAGGCAGGCAGAGAGAGAGGGGGAAGCAGGCTCCCCGCTGAGCAGAGAGCCCAAAG
>CM052886.1:114081938-114109600 GCA_028534135.1 Potos flavus
GAAAATGCCTAAATATTATTACTGTTTTAAAGAAAAAAAATATGTAGGTATTTCTCTCATGTAAATGTTTTTTATTATCATCTCTTATTCCCTTGTATCCACTTTCAATTCATTTACATACTACATTTCTTCAGGTATGTCTTCAGTACTTTTACAGCATTTTGTTTGTCAATATTAGAGTTAGAATTTTTGAAAGTTAATTTTGTTGTTACTAAGAAAATAAATTATGCTTAATTTTATTTTGTTGTACAAGGTACAAGTCCATTTTGGCTGAGGCCATATGAGTGATATATAATAATAGAAAGCATGAGGGTACTTTCCAGATAGATAATAAAAGTAAATGAAAAATTTTAGATAATAAGACACCTAGAGGAAAATTTTGGAAATGTTTATCTAATCTCACATAGAGATCATAAAATAAGTGGAGAACTTCAAATAAAATTTTCCATATATTTGGTTGTATATAAGTAATAGGCTTCCAAATGCAATAAATACATAAGTAAAATTGTGAAGAAAGCCAAAAAGTGGGGAAAGTATTTTCAAGTCATAAAAATCAAAGGATTTGTGCAAAATAATAAGGAAGACTAAATCTGATCCCAGTGGGCAAAGAATAGGTACAATTCATGAAATAAAACAAGCAAATTGACAAGAGACCTGAAAAATTAAATACTAGAAATAAAAATATTTGTAAATTAATGAAATTAGAATTATTTTCACTTATGAAACTATCTATAGGGGCTTATAAAATGGAGCAGCACCCAGAGATATGAGTAAAAGGAAATATGGATTTGTTTATCCTTACCTTCTTAGAAGGCATTTATATTAAAAGTTTAGAAGAATGTACATCATTTGATCTGGTGGTTTCAATTCTTTACTGTCAAATATGTGTTAAAACATAGGCAAACAGTTCAGTATAACCTTATTTATAACATACAGAAATTAGAAACAACCTTAATATCCAACAACAGAACATGATTAAATGAATATTACTTATTTATTCATTTAATAGGGTGGTAGGGAAATGCTCCTGATAAAATGTGAGATAATAAATCTTTTTTACAAACTTTAAGGTTGGTTATATTTTATAATTGTATTTTAGTGGTTCGATTGACGGTGAGTTTTAATTTTCTCTTTGCGCTAGTTGACATTTTTCTACTTCCTTAAATAAATATCGATTACTTGAATAATCAGCTATTAATAGTCGATGCTATTGGACACCTGGGTGGCTCAGTTGGTTAAGCTGCTGACTCTCGGTTTTGGCTCAGGTCATGATTTCAGGGTCCTGGGATCGAGTGCCTCGTTGGGCTCCACACTCAGTGTAGAGTCTGCTTGCTCCTCTGCTCCTTCCCTCACTCATCCTCTCTGTCTGTCTGTCTGTTTGTCTCTCAAATAAATAAATAAAATCTTTCAAAAAAATAATCAATGCTATTTCAAGAGAGAGATCTATGAAGAGGAGGGTATTGTGACAAAGGTTTAGTGTTTCAAAGGTGGGATTGAATTTCAGGCTTGCTTAATTCACATGTTTCTAACCACTGCAAATCATAACTGTCAAAGTAATTGCCTATTTGCCACAACAGAGTCATAAAAGCATTAAAGTATAAGGCAGCTGTGAGATGAGACTCCATAGCACTATAATGGTCAGAGTAGCTGAAGTCAGTTTTCTCAACCATCAACATATAAAGGAGTCTTGCAGTAATCTCCTCATTCACGTGATGTTTTGTTCAGAAACCATTGTGATTTGTTGCTATGGGACCTGGAAGATCCTCATGGGTTCCAGTTCCACACTGTAGCTCGTTTGGGCATGTTTCAGGCATTGACAAATCAAGGAATGGCATTTCTGTGTACACCCACAGGTTTTGTGGGTTTTCCAGTTAGAGAGAGAGAGAGAGGAAAAAAACAAAGGCAAATGATCCCCCCCTGTAAATGTAGTCCTATGTTTATGCTGCATGATAGGTATCAGAATCCAGTTTTCATGGGCAGAAACTTTAGGGATACTCATGGGGTTGGGGGGGGGGTAGTGGTGGAAATCCCTTTGAAAGAGGAGAAAAAGGAAGAAACAAAGTGGAAAGAAAGGCAGCTACCATCACCACCTCTTGCATTTCCACCCTCCTACAACAATAGATGTCTCTCTGCATTTGACTTCGGTCTTGCTGAACCTGGGAATCAATGATGGGTCAGGGAGAGGGAGGGATAGACTTTCACTATAAAACCACAACAAAGACTAATTCTGGAATTTAAAGGAGGAATTTCTGTTCTCCTAATTAATGATTAGAGGGCAGATTCTTGGGATTGCATTCTTACTTGTGGAAATCCATGCCCCTTTCTATGCCTTTTATTTCTTCATTGAGAAGAAGAGCTAAAAATTTGTCATATATCAACTGTCAGGATTGCCTCTAAAAACCTATTAAGTTTACAAAAATTTCACCTGTTTTGAACAAACAAGCAAACACTCTTATTGACTTTCTCTGGGTTTGTCAGTTTCTTCTTCTTTTGTAGTCATGTTTATCACTAGACCAATGAATCACAAAAACTATCAGGCTTCCAATGATGGCTGGGATTTTTTACATGGAGTCAAACACATGGCAAGTACCATGATAATAGGAAGGAAAAGAAGAGATTATTAAATGTACCAAAAGTGTGACACTGATGCTCTTCGTACTATAGTAATTCATTCCCTCTTTACTCCCCAATCCTCTCTCCCCTGTGTGTGGTATACACATGGACTAGTTGCTTTTTCTTAAATGATTATTATAAAATTTTTGTGAATATTCTTTAGTAGGTGTGGGGGGCTTATAAAAATTATCTGAATCATTAATTATCCAATACTCTAGTTTTAGAGTCCCTTGAAAACATAATTTTAATGACCTTAACCTTTCCTCAACTCCAACACTGCACACTAATGACAACACTTTGGATTTTTTTTTCTTAAAGATTTTATTTATTTGTCAGAGAGAGAGAGAGAGCATGTACAAGCAGGGAGAATGGCAGACAGAGAGAAGCAGGCTCCCTGCTAAGTAAGGAGCACAATGTGGGACTCGATCCCAGCACCCTGGGATCATGACCTGACCCGAAGGCAGATGCTTAACCTAATGAGCCACACAGGTATCCCCACACCTTAGATTTTTGTCATCGTGTGAAAGTATTTCCACTCTGTTATGGCAAAATCGAGATTCTCATCTGTAACCATAAACTCTTATGTCTCTAACTTTGCCACCTCTTCACATTTACTGCAGCTTCCTATCCTCATTTGTTGGTCCCCTTTTAAAATAACTCTTATTTCTCCCCTATTTAATCTGGATAATTGATATACACCACCAATCATCTCAGTGCTATATCTCCTTACTTTAATTTGCCCAGAGCGGAGAGGTGCAAGCTATTGGTGGGATGATGAGAATATCGGAAGGAGTTTTAAATAATGAGAAGAGGTGTAGAAACTGAGTGTGAAGAGGAACCAGATGATTGGGTTCAAGATTGAGGCTGGGGTCCAGAAAGAAAGTGCCACAACCTTATTCCTTAGGTCAGCTACCTGTGGAATGGTGGAGGCTGAGTGGTTGAAGGTGTTAGGCTCAGTCTGACATCCAATGACTACAAAGAAGAAAACTCATTACTTGGCTTCTTGGTTTCCCCATTATTCCAAACTCCCTAGATTTAGGTGCACCACCAGACTTTTTTCTTTTTCTTTTTCTTTTTCCTTTTTTTTTTTTTCCCCATCCTGTTAATTCACATTTATTTATCCCTCTTGAATATTTCCTACCGGACCTCTTTAAAAGATATTCTGGTTCACTAAAGCTCCCAATGTATTCTTTCCAGACACCATTGCCTCCTACTTCAATGAGAAGATAAAAGCCAAAAGCAGAGGGATACTTGGGTGGCTCAGTTGGTTAGGCATCTGCCTTCGACTCAGGTCATGATTCCAGGGTCCTGGGATCGAGTCCTGTGTTGGCCGCCTTGCTCAGCCCCTGCTTCTCCCTCTGCCTGCTACTCCCCCTGCTTGTACCTGCTCTTGTGCTCTCTCTCTCTGACAAATAAATAAATAAAATCTTTAGAAAAAAAGCCAAAAACAGAAACCACTATTACTTTCCTCCTCAGTAAAATACTAAAAAGCTTTTTCCAAACCCCTTTTGTCTCTGAAGAAGAAGATTCCTTTAGGCTGCTGATCTCATTCTCACCCCTCATCTTTTAAAAGATCTTGCTGCCTCCTCTACTTTTCCATGCCTCCACAGGTTCCCTTTCTAATGGAACTTTCTCACTATGGATAATGAATGGGCTTACTTTTGCTCACTTGATATGTCCAGAGCCTAGCACAGAGCAGAGTTTCAGTAAATAACTGCTCACTAATCTTCTAGGACTTGGTTTGCAAGATGAGAACAGCATGCAAAGATCCAGTGTTGACTTCTAACTTTCTTCTTCTCTCTTCCAAAAGGCTTGATCCTCCATCCCCCTCCACAAGGATCTTTTTCCTAATCTGAAGGGATTAAGAAGAAATACTGGTTCAAAATGTTCAAGTTGCCTTTAAAAAACTTTCTATCTCACATGTGGACAGTATCTTTAGAACTTAAAAGTCAAGAAGTCATCATTTTTTAATTTAATTTTATTTTTTCAGTGTTCCAAGATTCATTGTTAAGTCATTATTTTAATTCTTAGGTTCTGCTGTAACCACTTCCCACAGAGTGAACTACATGTTTTTATTAAATGTGGTTTAAGATAAATGGAAAGTCTCTGTGGTATCTTTGCAACTTTTCTGTAAATCTACAACTATTCTAAAATTAAACATTTCTTAAAAAATAATAGGACATCATGGAAAAGTGTTAACAAATTATGATTTAAATGAAAAAGATAAATTTTGGGAACAAAAATACTGCTTAACAAAAACAACAAGTATATTATTCAAAATTCACAAAACTAAAAAAATATAAAGGAAATTTAAATAATTAGTTATTCAAAAATATTTTAATTGCAGCACTACACTTCTGAGGTTATTAAAGTTAAAATTCCATTAAGGCCTTTGGAATAATCTTTATCTATTTATACATAAATGTATTAATAATATAAAAATAAATATATATATATAGCTGTAATAACTATATAAAAATGCATTTCTTGAGATAGAAATATCTATTTAACTCTTTTCTTCTTTAATATTTTCTCATGAATTCTACATGATTATACACATTTTCACAGCATAATCTTAACATTGACTCGTTTACTTAAATATTTTTATACTTTTATTCATTGTTAAATATTTAGATTCTCCATTTAAAAACAATTTTAATAAGTTTGTAATAAATATAATTTTCCATCAGTGACTTTTTATTTCCTTAGTAGTGGAACTATAGGGTCCTGTTATTTCAGATTTGTGATTCACATTACCAACTCGTTTTTCTGAGTTCATCCCAATCTATGTTTCCACTGGTAGAAGGAGTGAGCCTGTGGCAGGATCAAAAATGCCTTACTAGGGGCCCCTGGTTGCCTCAGTCAGTTAAGCATCAGACTCTTGATTTTGGCTTGATTAAAAATAATAATAATAATAATAATGCCCTACCTTAAAGAGATCACATTTCTATTTCCCAGAATTTGTCAATATTCCCTTATGTGGAAAGTTGTCTTTACAGATGTGTTTATTTATTTATTTTTTAAAGATTTATTTATGTATTTATTTGACAGAGAGAGAGATCACAAGTAGGCAGAGAGGCAGGCAGAGAGAGAGGGAAGCAGGCTCCCCACTGAGCAGAGAGCCCGATGAGGGGCTCGATCCCAGGACCCCGAGATCATGACCTGAGCTGAAGGCAGAGGCTTTAACCCACTGAGCCACCCAGGCGCCCCTACAGATGTGTTTAAATTGTGATCTTGAGATGGGAAGATTATCCTGCATTATTCATGTAAGCCCTAAAAATAATCACAAGCAGACAGAAGGAAGGAGATTTGACTTCAAAGGAAGAGAAGACTCTGTGCCCAAGGAGGCAGAGATTGAAGTGACACAACCACAAACGGAGGAATGCCAGCTGCCAACAGAAGCTGGAAGAGAAGGATGGATTCTCCTCCAGAGCTCTGGATGGAGTGTGGCCCAGCTGACACTTTGATTTCAGCCTCATGAAACTGATTTAGACATCTGTTCTCCAGAATTTTAATCGAATAAATTTCTATTGTTTTAAGATACTAAGTTTATGGTAATTTGTTACAGAGGCAATGGGAGTCTAACACAGAATTTTTATCACTGTAGCCAATTTATACATTATAAATACTTACACATTTTGAAGGCAGACATATCTTAATTATTTGCATTCATTTGATTGCTAGATTGCAAGAAAAATAGAATTTTATTTTATTTTTGTTATAAATTAGATTATTAGTGTCTGATTTATTTTAACTTATGGCTTGTTGAGACCATGAACACTTTATCAAGTTTGTCTGAAGTAAATTCCTCAATCTGAAATTTCATTTCATTTGTCAAATATGTAGCCATCTGGAAGTTTTGATTTAATTATTTTGTGGTCTGATCTCTCTCTCCTTCACTGTGAATTTTTTGCACTTCTCTTTTGCTTAGAAAGAATCTCCTTATCATTTGTCTACATTCCCCTCTAATCTCTTATGTTTTACACTTTTATACTTTTTATCCCATATACTTTTTGTTAGTGTAAGATAAGAGTTGAGGACCTAATTTTATTTTTCCAAAGATATTATCAATTGTCCTAGCACCACTTAACACTTCTTTTATTTGTGTGACTATATTTATTGAATGCTATTTTATGCACATAAGGGTTTGATTAACTACTCTCTTCTGTTCGGATTTTCTAACTTTTTGTAATATATTAATATGTATAAAAACAAGCTCCTCTCATCACTTTTCTTTTAAAAGGGGCTTGAGTCTTCTTACCAAGGCTCAAACTGAAATTTTCAGGTCAACTTAGACTCTCAGGTCCTTTAAAAATTATTTTTAAAAAATTTAATTGGGCTGATATCAAATTTATCAATAAATTTATGACACAGTGACATCTTCACAGCATTTACCCTCCACATTCAGGAACATGATTTGTCTCTCAATGCACTCAAATCTTTCTTCTGTGTCTATTTATAATATGGTTATGCAGATGGACTAGGCCCAGGGAGAGCCAAAATATGAAGAAGTAATTAAAAATAAGCAGGTTTGAGACTTTGACTTTCTGATTTGGGATGGATAACCAAGGCGCTGGGAGATAAGAAAAACTGGGTAAAGATGAAGGTCCCTTAGTAAGTAATTATGAAGTGCTGATTAAGCTTCAGAACTGAATTGTTTAAAGAAATGCCTGATTCTCTAGAGCCTTGTGGTCACTGATATTAACAGTGTCTCTCTGCAATATTATAAACATTTATTATAATAAATTAAATAAAGAAAATACATCTAGTTCAGGTGGAAATATTGGAACAAGGAGAAAAAAATGGCATGGTTTCTCACATCAAAGTTTGTGGGCATCTCAGTGGCTCAGGTTTGGGAGAAATGGAAGAGTGTGATATATTTTTAATTCCCAGATGCTCGATAACAGGGACTATAGCTCTTATCAGTTGATACCTTGGTGAAAGAAAACCCTAATTAAAACCATGAATTAACTCTGTGGTATACCTTCTGGTCCTGTTACCAGTCTTGAAGGGAGAGAAGAAGTCAGGGCAGTCCAAAGAAATAAAGTCAGCCAAAGACAGTTACTAGAATTTGTGAACATTTTGGACACGAAATGGAAATGAAACAAAATGATTTTGCAAGAATGGTTACAAAATTTCTTTTAAAAATAGATTAATTGGGAAAAAAATAAAAAAATAAAAATAGATTAATTGGGGCACCTGGGTGGCACAGTGCGTTAAGCCTCTGCCTTCGGCTCAGGTCATGATCTCAGGGTCCTGGGATCGAGCCCCGCATCGGGCTCTCTGCTCAGCGGGGAGCCTGCTTCCCCCTCTCTCTCTGCCTGCTTCTCTGCCTACTTGTGATCTCTCTCTGTCAAATAAGTGAATAAATAAAATCTTTAAAAAATATAGATTAATTAATTAAAACAGCTGAAACACCATGCTTCTTTTTTTTTTTAGAGGAGGAAATAGGAGTACAGAGGCCCAGGAATAAGTCATTTCAGAAAAACCGTCCTACAGTGAATTCCTACATGATGCAGAGTTACACATCATTTTCTTCTTCTACTCTAAGAGAAGGAAGGAGAGCTGAGGCTCTGTCGAAGTTGACGGAGCCACTGCAGGTTGTGGACCATGAAGTGCCATCTCAAAGCTTGCAGGGCCCCTCTGATGTGATGGCGCTGCCCAAGCTATGCCCAGGAAGGCAGCTCTTATTGCTTCTTTCAGCCTAATGATGGACCTACCTGGCCCACGCAGTGCCATAATATAATGGGTAATAAACTCCCCAAGGGTCCCGACACAAGTACAGTGCAACAAGTCATAGGAACTAATGAAAACCTGGGAGGCACCATAAAAATAGTCCTCCAAAGCCAGTCTCTAAGGTAATGGGGAGGGGATGCACTCCATGATGTGTGTTCTCCAAAGCAGAGATTCTCGAGGAGGTGGGAATACAGGACTGACATTCTATAAGCGACAAGACTGCTGAATTACTTGCACTGCAGGAACATACAAGGAAGTAACTTAATCCATCAAAGGATATGTTTTAGGATTGCCGCACTGGTTCAGGTAGGAAGAATCAGATACTCAGAGCAGGGTAGGACACAAAATTGATGTTCAGCATGAGTCTTCCATTCCCACGGTCACTCAGAGACTGGATGAGGAGCTTCCTCACTCTTTGGAGGGCAAGACTGAATCCAAGCCTCAATTCCAAAGCCAGTGTCCAAGATTTCTCCAGGAATTCACATGGTTTTCTCTGCTGCTTGGATACTTGAGTGTGAAACCGTGGTTGAGGTGCCGCGGCGCATTCGCCAACATAAAACACAGTACTGCTTATTTTCAAAGGCACCCAAAAGATCCTTCCATTTTCTCTATCTCTGTGTCTGTCTGTTTCTATCACTACCTCCCGATCTCCATCTCTAACTCTGTATTTCTCTGCCTGCCTCCTTTCTTTCCCTCACTCACTCACACACACACACACACACATTTGTGATTTATGGTAATCACGATGAAAGCGATCACACAGAACAGAACTCCACAGAAAACAATTAAAAAATGTCTCTTCTTTAAATAGAAGATAATTGCACCACAATAGATGATTATGACAAGGTATGGAGATATCTTGAGGAGATCCCCCTTAGGTCACCCAGTGAGTGACAGAAGTCCTTGCACATGAGGGCACATCTAAACTGAGACTCAGAATGAATAACAGTTTCCCAGGTGGCCAGAGGGAGAGGGTTCTCCAGATACAGGGAAGAGCAGAGGCAATGGCAAGCATAATTGCAAAGACAGGAGAAAGTTACAGTGATGGAGAGAATTTAATGTGGAATATGAAGCTATAGAAGGCAGAGGAGGAGAAGTTGGAACTTTATCCCATAAGACCTGCCTGAATATTGGAAGATAGCGAACCTCAAGGTTGCATGATCAATACGCTTCTTAGAGACACCACTCTGCTGGCCATAGAGGGGAAATTGGGTGGGTAGGATTGAAGAGGGGGCGTAAGTCTAGGATAGGGACACAGTGCGGTGTTGCTTCTAGAAATTTAAGCAAGGAACAGAAAGGACAGAACTAAGGAAGAGGGAATCAGGATGAAACTGGGGGATATATGAAATATTTTTAGGAAGCTATATTTTAAATGTTATTATTAATTTAAAACAAAAAAGCAAGGGGGGAGAAACTAGGGGAAACAGTTTCCTAACATGGGTGACAGGATCAAGAGTGGTCCTCGCCACCAATATGGGAAATGTAAGCGTGGGGTTAGACCTGATGTGCTGGGAGGACATAATTGTGGTTCTGCAAGCTTGAGTTTGAGGCATCTGTGCAGGTGATCAGAAAACAGTTGACATTCGTTACTTCTTAATATTCAGGGAGTTTAATTCCACGTATTCGATGTAATCCGTTACATAATCAGTTAGTTGTGGGACTCAACCTCTGCTTTATCTTACCCTTGCATTTGTGTTTGGTGTACTATTACCAAGTCACATGACTTCTAGCTTAGTGTCATCTGCCTATAGGTGTGACAAATGTCCACATTCACATCTGTAATAGAGAAATCCCCTTCAAGTTTCGTGAAAGAACTAACCAAATTGCGGGTTCAGACATCAGCAATGAAGCAGAATGGGGCCACCTAGCCCTTGATGGAAGCAAATCAATGACATTGTCTTCAAGAGCCCCACATCTAACTAGCTGAACCTGGAGACCACAGATAGTTGTCACGATATATGGGAAGAATGTGATCCAGTCAAAGGAAGAAACTGACCTGGGTTCTGTATTTCAATTAATTTTTAAGAGGTGAACACAGCAGGCAGGCCACTCCCTTGAATTCCTGTGTCTTCTGAAGCTAAAAAGCACAGAATATTTCAAAGAAGAACAAAGCAACTTATATTATTTCCAATCAAAAAAAAAAGTTGTCAATATAAACCTTAGTAGTATCTTTTTATGGGTGTGTGTGTGTGTGTGTGTGTGAAATACATTTTCTTTAGGGATACAGGATATTTTTAATGCCAAAGATAAGTAATTGTGGGGCTGGTAAAGGACCAAGTATTTCTGAATGTTACCAGAATTCTCTCAGTTTGTTGCTGGAGCCGGATTTGGAGCAAAAGGACTTGGATATGTAGCATAAGTCACATTCCATCTCAAAGCATATACAAAATTGAGTGAATTGAGGGAGCTAATAACCAGAAGACAGACTGGACAGCAGGATGATTTCAGGCTGCAGTGGGAGGCTGTCCCCATTCTCCATGTGCCCAACTTACCCACCCCGGGAGTTCAAACCAAGAATCAGACTTGAGAATTTCTATGCAGTTAGTTCTTTGTCTCTGGTCTATAACTTACTAAATACCCTCGTCCACTTCCATGAGTCTTCTCATGAGACCAAACTGGGTACTTGGACAAAAAGACATTATCTTTTGTATTTTTTAAATATTATTAATGAAAACAATATGACTTATTTTAAAGATCTAATTCAAACATATTTTTATGAGTCTTCCAAACATCAGATTTTGCTGTACTCCAACACCTTAAGAAATTGTCTTTTTAATATACCTTTCTGTCAATTTATTTACCCTACCTCCCCTTCAAGATTGTAAGCTCTGAGACCAGAAAATAGGTTTTATTCATTTCTACATATACTGCAGTAGTCAATTCACTATTTTATGTAAAATAAATAATATTAGGGGTGCCTGGGTGGCTCCGTCGTTAAGCGTCTGCCTTCGGCTCGGGTCATGGTCCCGGAGTCCTGGGATCGAGCCCCGCATCGGGCTCCCTGCTCGGCGGGAGGCCTGCTTCTCCCTCTCCCACTCCCCCTGCTTGTGTTCCCTCTCTCGCTGTCTCTCTCTGTCAAATAAATAAATAAAAAAACCTTTAAAAAGAAATAATATTATTTGCTGATTAAAAGCACATAAATTTCCCTATGAAGTAGGGGGAAGAAACAGAAGCATAAGTATTCATTTCATTTTAGTTATCTCATTGGCAGTATAGAAACAATTTCCCCTTATGCAAAGCTACATAAGGCAAAGTGAATATATGTAAAAGGACCACAGATGTAAATAATTATTATTTAATTGTTTGGCTTTTCTAGTGGTATTATCATATAGAAAAGGAACTACAAGGGGAAATTCACTTTATCCCTAGTTCTTAATGCATTTATTTTTATATATTTTAGAACTTCAAATGATTTCCACAATATGCTTTTAAGAATCAAGAACTTAAAAAAAAAAAAAAGAATCAAGAACTTTATGTGACAGAATAATAAATTGAATCAAAAAAGACTGTCTGGCCAATTATTTAAAGAGTAGAATATTCAGTGAACTATAATTAGAAAAACATGGACAAAAATACAGTTTCTTTATTCCTTTAAAACCAACACTGATAAATGCTTTTTTTGTTAATAATCTTTTATTTTTTAATTAAATATTAGCCTTTCCCAGATGATTATAAATGCTACTGTTTATAATTTGATCTAATTAAACACAAGTTGGGAAACCATTTCTATGTCTCGTCTTTGTTGGGTTCAACATCCTTTCTATCTAGTTTTTCCAATGTTCTTTCTCAGGTCTAGAGAATTATTTTAGCACACTATGACAACAGGCTTCCTAGAACTTCTGAGTTCTCACTACCTCTTCAAACATCATAAATAGAAAATGTTTTAAGGAATTGTTTAACAAGAAGCATTTTATAATAGCTTTAAAATTTATGATGCTCTCTTGAATAACAAAAATACAGAATCTTGAGATGCCTGGATGGCTCAGGTGATTAAGCATTTGCCTGAGCATCTGCTCAGGTCATGATGTCTGGGTCCTGGGATTGAGCCCTGCATTGAGCTCCCTGCTCAGTGGGGAGTCTGCTTTGCCCTCTCCCTCTACCCCTACCCCCCACTCATGCTTTCACTCTAATGAAGTCAACTGCATAGCTGAGATGTAGCCCATCAAACAGCAAAACTTTGATTTATTTTAACTGTCTTTGATCACAACATTCTAAAATAGGTTACATATACATTTAAATTCAATCATGAGGATCCTTACAGGACAGATGCCACGTGGGACCTGTGCTATACTGTGATGACTAACACGACGATTTCCTTTTAGGAACACAGGCATGGTGTGTTTCTATCATCTTAGAAGGCTATTTTTACTGTTATTCTGAGGTCCAGATCTATCATTAAGAACACCAGTCGAACGCAGTAGCAATATGATGGGTCCCGCCAGTAAGCACTACTTTTGAGAAATGTTTGGGCCGTAACTCACTTTCTGCAGTAAGCATTTGAAGTTGCAGTCTTTCGGTTTTGTTGTTGTTGTTGTTGCAAGTGATTTAAGAAATTTAAACCAGCCCAAACAAAAAGGAAAAACACATTTTGTTAGATCAATATGTGGGAAGCCTAAAGCCAGTTCTTCAAGGGGGCTGGCTCAAGGGGCTCAAGCAAAGCCATCTGGCCACTATCTCCATTCTTTGACTTTACTTGGCTCCATTCTCTGTGCATACTCTCCTTGCATGACAGGCAGAACAACCATCAACGAACCCAGACTCACATCCTACCAGCTTGGCAACTCCCCAGGTAATGGAGGTCTAACTGTCTGTGTCTATTAATCAATCCTAGAGAATTGTCTCTGTCTGGATTACTTGTCTATCTACGGAGAAGCTGTCAAGGCATCAGGGGCCTGCTGTATGGCAGGAAGGTGGAAACTTGTCTGGGCAGCTCCAGCAGAGCCATGTGGTACTGGAGAAGACTTTCTGAAAGGCACAAGAAGAAAGGGGTTAAGAAAGCATGTTGGGCAAAACACCATCCAAAACTTGCCTTACCCTCTTTGGAAGCAAAGAAGTTAACCTGATGGAATGTGAGAAACTCTTGCTTTACTAAGCCAAAAACTTAGAAATAGACTTATATTTCTATATAACTTGCATTTAAAGTGGAAAAACACTTAACAAAATTGTTGCAGATCGCCGATGCAGAGGTCCAGCTCATTTGGAAACAGTTCTTTCTCCATTCCTCCCTCCCTCCTGACTCTCTGGGAGAGCCTAGCCCCAGAGCTCAGACTGTGGGATGGACCCTCCCCCACTCACTGGGTTTCTGTCAGCACTTCGTCCTGTCTGATTTCCATTGTCTGGCATCATCCTGACACTGTTGGACCATTACCTGGCCTCAGCTGGACAACACTGAGGAAGAGAACTTTCAAAACTGGATAATTTCCTGAGAGTGACTTCACTTCCTTGAACTCATCTGTAAAGGATTGTAACCGCCATCTCTCATGCTGAGGGACAGATTCAGCTTTGGCCCTGAGTTACCCCCCTGTTTCCATTTCTCCCTCAAATTCAGTTCTGCTTTTGTTCTCAGGATAATTTATGGGCAGCGCTATACATGAGCCGAAACATTAAAGTCTGCTTCTACCCACTATGTTGTCAACTATATTGTCGAAGTCCAGTGTTTACTTTTCATTGTTTCTTTCTTTCTTTATGTTTGTTTCCCATCCTATCTCTTTTGTATCTCCTGCTATCAGTGTGTTTTCCTCTAGAATTTTCTGTTCTACATTATCACTGGTTACTTGTAACATAGGGTGGACTTAGACACCAAAAATCAGAGTTACTAAGGTGGTAACTGATTTCAGCTTCCTAGGTGACTATTTGTGAGTTGACATGCAGTCAGGGAGGTAAGTCAGAATTCTGGCCTTCAGATCCTGGAGAATTAAGATATCAAGGAGGATAAGGAAAGCCCTATTATCGGATTTGCTTCAGGTAGTCTCTCAGATCTGAGTGATACGCGAATTCATACCATATGTACCTTCTTTACGGCCTGGTGATTATTGGGTTACTCTTCTACTGTGTCTGCCTCCTATCCTAGCACTAATCTTCCAGGATTCTGAGGAACTGGCTGTTCATCAGGAAATTTGGGGAGCAACTTCCTGGTGGATCTGATGAATACAGGTCACAAAGTTTGTTTTGTGTCACTGACTTCTCACCCTGCCTCCCTCTATCTCCGTAGAGGTCTGCTTGGAATCAAGAATATTCCTTCTCAGCCCACTGTGTTATATACCAGATTTTTCTCTGGGTCGCAGCCCAGAACCATGTTGTTAGGAGAGTAAGACTACAGTTTTCTCTTCATTTCTGATTGCCACAGACTAATAGCAACAGAAGGAACCCAAATTACCTAAAGGATGATACACCATATCCTTTTCTTGGAAATAAAAAAAAATAGGGGCGCCTGAGTGGCTCAGTGGGTTAAAGCCTCTGCCTTTGGCTCAGGTCATGATCTCAGGGTCCTGGGATCGAGCCCTGCATCAGGCTCTCTGCTCAGCAGGGAGCCTGCTTCCCCCTCTCTCTCTGCCTGGCTCTCTGCCTGCTTGTGATCTCTCTCTCTGTCAAATAAATAAATAAAATCTTAAAAAAATAAATAAAATAAATAAAAATGAATTATAAAATACATCTCTCTTTTCCAAAAAAAAAAAAAAATGTATTTCCAGAATGGTAGAACATTTTATTATTGGTGTATGACATTTTCATTTCTCCTGAAATCACATATATATGGAGGTGTAGTGCTTAAAAATGAAAATGTTAAATATTATTTAATCTTAAAAGAGTAATTAACTTTAAAGTTTATAATCCATTATCTTTAATTACTCTTCAAAACGAATGCTCTAATTTTCTATTGCTGTTAAACAAATCCTCTAAAAACTTAGTGGCCTAGGGGAGGCCTGGGCAGCTCAGTGGGTTAAGCCCCTGACTCTTGGTTTCAGCTCAGGTCAGCTCAGGGTTGTGAGATGGAGCCTCACATCAGGCTCTGCACTCAGTGGGGAGTCTGCTGAAGATTCTCTCTCTCTGTCTCTCCCTCTGCTCCTCCCACCCCCAACCCCACCCCCCCATTTCTCCCTCTCTAAATAAATAAATAAAATAAAAACCTAGTAGCCTAAAACACCAGGGATCATTTTTTGTCTCGCATGATTTCCATAGGTCAGATCATGAAATCCCTTTTGGAAGGGATTTTTGGAGGGATCAGCCAAGCAGCTGCGGCTTAGGGTCTCTAACGCAGCTGGAGACAGAACAGCGGGAGCTGGAACAGAGGTGACTGGGGTAGGGTTGGGACAGTTGTGGGCTGTCTGGGGATCTCTTCCTCTCTCTCTCTCTCTCTTTTTTTTTTAAGATTTTATTTATTTATTTGACAGAGAGGAGAGAGATCACAAGTAGGTAGAGAGGCAGGCAGAGAGAAAGGGGGAAGCAGGCTCCCCACTGAGCAGAGAGCCCGATGTGGGGCTCGATCCCAGGACCCTGAGATCATGACCTGAGCCGAAGGCAGAGGCTTTAACCCACTGAGCCACCCAGGCGCCCCTCTTCCTCTCTCTTGATGTCATCATCTCAGAGCCCATCCATGGGGTCTCCACGTTGGCTAGATTCAGCTTCCCAATAGCATGATAGCCTCCGGGCTGTCAAACTGCTCACTTGGCCGGTGAAGACTTTAAGAACAAACATGCCAGTAATCAGGGAGGAGCTGTGTCTTTAGTTCCCTAGCATTTCAAGTCACAGAGCATCACTTCTGCTGCACCCTTTTGGTTGAAACAGTGACAAAACCCTGCCAGGTTTCAAGAAGAGAAGGCATAGATCACATCTCTCTGCAAGGACTTTCAAAGAATTGGTGGATATATTTTTAGACTGACATAATGAAAACAATATGGCTATTCTCCCATACACTTGTCTAAGTAAGGACAATCCTGGTTCCTATGAATTCAAATATTTAGCCAACAGTTCTTGAGTGCTCACTGGGTGTCAGGCACTGAGCTAAATGCTGTGGCTAAGAAAGATGAATACAGAGATTGGGCCCGTGAAAGTGCTTGCCTTCTAATAAGGAAGAAAACATAAACTGATAATTATAATTCATGGTAGATATAATAGATGATGATTGATTATTTATTCCAGGGAATGGGGTCAGAACAAAGGCAGAGACACAGTCAAAACAAAGCAAAATATGTGTGCGTGTGTGTGTGTGTGTGTGTGTGTAGACACAAGCAGGGTGTGTTTCTAGGATATATACTTGGGTCAAGGAGGTGAGACTGGAGACAAAGGCAGAGGCCAGATCATGCAGGGCCTTGTGGGCCAAGGAAACTGGCTAGAGTTTCTCCTGCAGATCTTGGCGAAACTGAAGACTTTTCAGCAAAAGAGTGATAGCCTATTTATTCAGGCAACTGTGGTGAGGGCAGAGTTAATAAGAGCAACAAAAAGAACCAGCCAGAAAGATGTTGCAATGACTTCGGTGGCAAATAATCAGATTAATAGTAGTAGCAATGCAGGGATGACACCCATAACACATAAATTCATAAATGCAACCTGATGACCGATTGGATATGGGACCTGAAAGAAAAGGAAGTGGGAAGTTTGCTAGTGTGGGCAGCAGGATGACCAGCGTGGTCACTAACTTACTGAAGAGGAAGGAATTCTGGGAAAGGTGAGTTAAGATTTGCTCGCATGGAGTTTGATGGCTCTTTGAGGCATCGGAGCCGTATGTGATGGCAAATAGAGCTAGTAATGATTGGGGTTTGTGCTTTGTCTATACATCACTGTTCTTAGCAGTTTCAACGTCTGTGACACTCAGTAACCCCCTTCAGGTCTTGGGCAGGCATACATCCCAGATAATCTTTCCAAGATACCCAGGGATTCCCCACATGAGGTCGAACACATAGTTTTATTAAGTGCACATCAATAGTCCTAAAGATTAAAGACCTTGAAAAATAAGATAATATCAATAGAGACAGATAAATATAAGGTACTCTGATGGCTACTATTAATATTTTTCTCTACATTAGGAAAATAATAGTAGCTTCTTATAGGGTAAAAATGTCTGTGTTCATGTACTTCCTAACCCATGGGACAGTTTATCTTCTTAAATCCCAAAATCTTTGGGTTTTCAAGGACTTGTTTTTGACTTATGAAAGTGTATAAACTAAACCATATTTGGGTTCTTTTAAAGTCTGAAGGGAGTTATTTTTCCTGTTGATTATATAAGTAAAGGATGCTTGACAAATCTAACTCGATTTGTAAAACAATGACTTGATTAAACGTAAAACCTTATTCTGCTATTTAGTCATTTCAAAACATCACAGATTATTGGTTGAAAACATGAATAATAGAACCATTTTACTTTAATTTTGTCAGTAGATTATTAGTGGATAAGAGGATCAGTGATAACTGTTAGTAAATATTATTTTACCATCTTTTTAATTTTTATCATATTTATGAATTTATAATATATGTTTAAGATAATAGCTCATGGTTGGCTCTTGCTTTTACACAATCTGACAATTTTTTACTTTAAAATGCCTAGCTCATACACATTTAATACAATTATTGATATGGTTTAATTTCACCATCTTGCTATTTATTTTCTTTTTGTTTAATCTCTTGATGCTATTTCCTTCTTTGTCTCCTTCACAATATTAGAATATCTTTATGATTCTATTTTTATCACTATTATGGCTTACTTGTTATAGTTCCTTATTTTATTTTTCATGTTTGCTCTGGAGTTTACGATTTATAACTTTAATATACCTGAGGCTGCCATCACATAATAGTAAACTCTGTTATAAGGTAAGGATCTTATAACAACGTATTGCCATCCTCCCCTACTATTATTTTGCTATCATTATATATTTTAATTCTGCATATGTTTTATTTATTTTATTTTTTAAACTTTTTTTTAACATTTTATTTATTTATTTGGCAGACAGCGATCACAAGTAGGCAGAGAAGCAGGCAGAGGGAGAGGGGGAATCAGGCTCCCCGCTGAGCAGAGAGCCCAATGCGGGGCTCGATCCCAGGACCCTGAGATCATGACCTGAGCCGAAGGCAGAGGCTTTAACCCACTGAGCCACCCAGGCGCCCCTTTGCATATGTTTTAAACCTCACAGTACATGGTTTGTTTAAGATATTTATGTATTTATTTATTTATTTATTTATTTACTTACTTACTCTAGACACTAATTTTTTTAAAAGATTAAGTATAACAAAAAAAGTGGCTTGTATATTTACCCACCATTTTAGTTTCTAGAGATCTTAATTCCTTTTTGTAGATCTAGCTCCTACTGGATAATCATTTTCCTTCTATCCAAATAACTTCTTTTTTTTTTTTTTTTTTTCCCAAATAACTTCTTTTAAACTTTCTTGTGTTGCAAACCTGCTGACAATAAATTCTTCCAGCTCTGGATTGTCCAAAATTTTATTTAGCCTTTATTTTTGCAAGATACTTTCGAAGAATAGGAGTCCAGGTGATAATTTCCTTTGAGTGCTTTAAAGATGTCTTTCTGTGACCTTCCGGCTTGCACAGTTTCTGTCAAGAAGTTTCCTCTCGTTTTTATCTTTCTTCCCCTGCATGTAGTGTATCTTTCTCTCTGACTGATTTCAAGATTTTATCTTGCGTTGTCAGCGGTTTGCCTATTAGATGTACTTAGCTGTGTTTTTCTTTGTGCTCCTTCTGTCTGTTTCTCTAAGCCTCTAGGTTCTGTGATACATTGTCTTTCATTACATTTAGTTAAACCTTTTTAAAAAATTTTAATTGTTTCTATTAGGTGTCAAATGTACATTTCTACAGGGCTCTTAGGTGTCTCAGCCAGTTAAGACAGACTCTTGATTTCAGCTCAGGTCACGAGTTCAGGGTGGTGAGATAGAGCCCAGCCCTGGCCTCCACACTCCGAGCATGGAGCCTGTTTGAGATTCTTCCCCTCTCTCTCGGTCCCTCCCCCTTTTGTGTTCATTCTCTAGAAAGAAAGAATGAAAAAAATAATGACAGAATGAAAAAAAGAACAAAAGAAAGGAGGGAGGGAAGAAAGAAGGAAGGAAGGAAAGAAAGAAGATAGTTTTAAAAGTAAAAAAAGAAAATATACATTTTTAAGTAATTGGAGTCTATTTTTGAAACCACTACACTGTTTCAGGTGTGGTGGGGGTACCTTGTAAGAGTATCCCTAAATCTTTCCTTTCACCCCTGTGACATAGCTGCTATTCAATTCACTTACACATGGGGTAGAATCACTCAATATGGTGTTGCTGTATTCTTTTAATTTTTATTTTTGTATCAATTAAGAGTCAGAAAAAGAGGAAAGTTACATTTTATTTTCATTTAGTCCCTCTCAAACATTCTTTTTTGTGGACATCTGGGTTTATGAACTCCAACATTTTTCTTTTAGCTAAGGAACTTCTCTAAACATTTCTTTCAGGGCATGTCTGCTAAAAATGATCACCTATAATTTTGGCTTGTCTGAGAAAAATCTTCATTTCTCCTTAATTTTTTTTGTTGTTGTTTTGTTTTTCTCTTTTTTTTTCTCCTTAATTTTTGAAGGTTAGTTTCACCAGATAAGAATTCTAGATTGACAATTAATTTCTCATACAATTGGAATATTTCATCTACTTTCTCACAGGGTTTCTGATGAGAAACCAGCTGTATCCCTATTTTTGTTTCTCTAGGTAACAGCCGGTTTTTAGTCCTTCTGATTCTTCTCAGGATTTTCTCTTTGTCTTTGACTTTCTTCAGTTTGAATATGATATACCTTGGTGTCTGAGCTTTCTACCTCTGTGGTTTGGTGTCTGTCTTCATTTTGGCTATTTCTCAGCCATTATTACTTCAAATATTTCTTATGCTCTGTTTACTCTTTTTTCTCCTTCTATTATCCTAATTATGTGTTTTGTTTTGTTTTGCATTTTGATATTGTTCCACACTTTTAGGATGTTCTGTTCTTTATCAGCCATATTCTTTTTTCTCTTTGCATCTAAATTTGGAAAGTTTTTATTAACTCATTTTCAGTTTCCTTGATTCTCTCCTGAGCTGTGTCAAATCTTCTGAAAAGCCATCAAAGACATTCTTCATTTCTGTCACGATGTTTTTATTTCTAGTGTTACCTTTGGACTTTTCTTTTTTCCTTAGAGTTTCCATCTTACTGCTGACATTACTCATTGGTTCTTGCATGTGATCTGCTTTTTCCATTAGATCCCTTAATGTGTTAATTATAGTTGTTTTAAATTCCTTGTCTGATAATTCCAACATCTGTGTCATATATGAGTGTAGGTCTGATTGCTCTGACCCTTCAAACTGCACTTTTTCTTGAATGTTCTGTTGAAACACGTTGTGTGAGTACAGTTTCTGAAGTAAGCAGTCCTTTTGTGTGAGGATTTATGTTAATCCAGCTAGGCATAGGGCTGTAGTTAATGTTTTTATTGTAAAGTACCTCAGGCTTCAGACTCCTCTAGTGTCCTTGTTTTTTCTTTGCCTTCTTGCCTTTGAGACTTCTTGCTGTACTAGTCCTCCAAGAGTCTCTGCTGTGAAGCTCTCTCCACTGTATTCCACTGTTGTTATACTGGAGTTTTGGAGCGGTGGGAGAGTGTGGGAAGGGAGAAGAGTTCCAGCATCTTCTGCTTAACTTTGAGTTTTCTAGTGGACCTGTGTCTCAGAGCTGTGGCTTTCACAAGTGTTTTTATCACTTCTCTAAGGATATAGTTTTTATTTGTTTGTTTGTTTTTGTTTCTACCTCCCTCTGCTTTCTACTCCTTTCCCTGGCTGCAACAGTCCCAATCCATTTCCTTGAAACACAGTCCCCTGTTAACTATGGGTTTTTTTGTTTTGTTTTGTTTATTTTTATCACCCTCTTCGCCCCTGCCATACACATGTACACCCTTAGATGAGACAGGAAGGCCAGTATGGGCTGGGGTAGGGAGATATTCTCCTCTCCTAGATGGGATAAGATTTCAGTAATGCCCTGTAGTGAAGTATTTTTCATGGAGAGTATGGAGAAGGTTCTGGGAGTATTTCATAATGGCTACTTTTCAACTCTACTTGCCAGGACCATGAGAGACTCTTGAATTCTCACAATAAAAAATGAGTACAGTTCCTGGAGAAATAGCCCAAGAAAGTATGGAGACCCCCTTTGACTGTAGCCCCAGAATTTTCTTACTTTCATTCTAGTTCATGATCATCTTATAGTAATTGATCAAATTTCTTAGTTGTAATAGTTAAGTTTATATGTCAACTCATCTAGGTATCCAGTTGTTTGGTCAAATACTAGTCTAGATGTTGCTGTGGAGGTATTTTTTAGATGTGATTAACATGTAAATCAGTAGGCTTTGAGTAAAGTAGATTATCCTCCATAACGTGGGTGGGCCTTATCCAATCAGTTGAAGGCCTTAAGAGAAAAGATTGAAGTTTCCCAAAAAGGAAGGAATCCTGCCTCCAAACTACCTTTGGACTCAAGACTGCAACTTTACTTCCAGAATTTCCAGCCTGCCAGTCTGCCCTGCAGATTTTGAACTTGCTAGCTCCCACAACTGCATGAACCAATTTCTTAAAATCTCTCAATACACACATGCACACACAACCCTATTGTTCCTGTTTCTCTGGAGAACCCTTACTAATACAGTGCTATTTATATTTTACAAAGGATCTTTAACACATTAATAGAGTTATTTCTAAATCCTTATCTGATATTCTCCACCTCTGAATCTGGTTCAGTTAATGATTTTATCTTTTGTTAATGGGTCAGTCATTCTGCTATTCTCACCTTCTTTTGAGTACTTCATACTTGATGACTGAATGCCAGGCATTTTGGTAGAAGAGCAGGGCATAGACAGTGGTAGAGTATTTACCCCCAGAAACCGGCATACCTCTTCCTCCATAAGACCTTCATTGTGTAAAATTGAGTCAACATGGTCAACAATTGAGCTGAGTTTGGGTTTTGTTATTGTTCTCAATATCTTCAGTGTACCACGGCCCCTGTGGAGCCCTGTCACTGCCTTGTGCTTATATTAAGGGCTGGCCTGCCGAAGAGTTTTTCTCAAAAGTCCCGCTCCACATTTAGCTTTCAGTAGGTCCTATACACCTGTGCCACAGAGGATTCTCTTGTCCCTTCACAATCGGTGAATTGCTGTTATCTGTTTTGCAGTGAACGCCTCATAGTGGGACAGGGGTGGTTCTCAGGTTTTCCTAATGCAGTCTCAGTCACAGGTAAGCTTTTGTGCCTCGGCCTCAAGAATGATGCTTCTTCAGCATTCCTGCCCCCTTTGTATTTCTGTGTCAGTGCATGCTGGGCATGGACAGTTTCCGTGACTTTGGCTGAGCGACACCGTAGGTTAAGAATGACGTGGAGGCATGGCTCTTTGTCTACTAAGTGGGAGTAGAACTGTCATAAGCAAAAACAAAATAAAAAGTTTCTAATTTATTGCCAGTTGTGGCCTTCTAAAACTTCTCCATGTTAGGAGAACATTGATGTGGCTTGAAGTGGTGGGGTTCAGAGATGATGACCAAGAAAGAACTCTTGAGATGTCTTTAGGGCAAAATGGTGGTTTTATTAAAGCACAGGGACAGGACCCGTGGGCGGAAAGAGCTGCGCTGGGGTTGTGATGGGTAGCTGATTACATACTTTCAAGTTGGGAGGGGGTTGGGGATAGCTTAAATCTCTAAGGAATTTGGAAGCAAGATTTCCAGGACCTTGAGGGGTCAAGCTATTATAGGAAAATGTCATTTACTACTGTCTAGTAAAACCTTAGTCGTGAGACCCTTCAGATGTATATTGGTGGGCCACATGGTTGGGAGATGATTGCCAACATATATCTTGGCGAGTTTAGAGGTATAGGAAATTTCCAAAGGAATTTGTTAAAGTAGACTTATGGGATCCTGGGGGTTTGGGATAGTATTAACCTAAGGTTGCCTTTTGCCCTTAGCAAAGTGTCAACACCAAAGCAGCTGAATTCCTAGAGGAATGTCACTCTGTCTGTTTCAAGGATTTCTCAGTGGACTCTATGTAGTAAGGAAATTTAATTCTTTTTCTTTTGCCTTTGTTTCCCACATCAAAACTGATATGATCTCTGAAGAAAATAGAAATCAACAATTCTCCCCCAAATAGCTAGTCAATGAATTAAACTAATTAGTTAAAAAGTACCAAACCACCTACTTTGTCTATATGGTGCTGAGTCTAGACCTGTAAGACTCAAGTTCTGACTTCATTCAGGCCATTGCAAGTGTTTTAGAAATATGTTCATCACCTTGCTCCAAGTTCCCCTCTTCGATGTACTGAGTTTCTATAGAAACAGTAAGTAAATATATATATATAGTGTTCTGATACACAAAAACTTGGCACGGTACTAAATCCACAACAATGGTATTTTATCAGGTGCGAGGTGCTGAGTCTGTTTGACAGCTTGTTTATTTTCTTTGCATTTCATCATTTCATAAAAGCCACCTCCCTACCAATCTCTGATTATCCATATCCCTTTTCTTTCCACACACCCAGTGAAACAATACTACTGCCAATGCTCTAAAATAAAGTTACTCTCTTATTGTGAATTATTTCTTGAAAGAACTGACTGTATGTCAATTCACAAATTGGGGACATTCTTTTTTTTCAAATTTTTTTTAAAGATTTTATTTATTTATCTGACAGAGAGGGAGAGATCACAAGTAGGCAGAGAGGCAGGCAGAGAGAGAGGGGGAAGCAGGCTCCCCGCTGAGCAGAGAGCCCGATGCGGGGCTTGATCCCAGGACCCTGAGATCATGACCTGAGCCGAAGGCAGAGGCTTAACCCACTGAGCCACCCAGGCGCCTCATATTGGGGACATTCTTATGCATTTTCAGATCTTCATTATTCGGGTTTGATTACTAAATCCAAGCACAATGTTGAATTTTTGTTCTTGGGCTGCTGCTTCTCCCTTTGGTCATTGAGTTATATTTGACTCTATTTGAGGATAATGTGACACACACACACACACAAAGCATATCATTTTCCAAGCATTTCTTACTGTGCTGCCTTGGGAAGAGTCTTAAAATTAAAATCCTATATTTTTCTGGAAAATACTGAAACAACTATTAGTATTTGTGTACTCATCTATGAATTTTTTTTCAATGACTGTATTCTCATGTTTTCTTATTCAAGTAGACAACTGGTAAGTGTGAGCTAAACTAGACAACTGAAAATAATTAGTAACAACTGATAAAAATAACAACTGATAGCTAGTAGTAGACTTACAATATGAGATGATAATTTTATTTAGAATGCACAATAAGTAATAGTTGATCTTAAAAGTTCTGCAGTATAACTTTAATGAGAAAGACACAGGACTTGAAGTCAGTATACCTTGGTTCCCTCCCATCTCTGCCGCTTTCTATATGCTTTGTTGGGAAATCCCTTTTCATCTCTGGCTCTCAGTTTCCTTACTTAAAATTGTGATAATATCCTATTATATCAGAGGACACCTGAAAAGAACAAATGGATTAATGCATTTGTACCTAATAAAATTAAAAATTAATGCTACGATTATGGCTTGCATAAGTTAACATTGAATTTGTGAAGACACTGACGTGCAAGAGTTCAAAGGATTTAAAGAAGAGTCCATTGTGGACTCCATACAACTTCATGGTAGAATGCACAAACCCAAAATTTCAATCAATTTCATTTTAGGGATTGGTCTTTCTTTAATTCTAACACGTTTTCTCCATTTACAAGTTTCTTTCCAATATTTCAATTTTTTTTTTTAACAATTTCAATTGTTTTTCCACTTGCATTTGGAAAAAAAGAGTTCATTGTTATTTTGATTGTGTCATCCAGGCAATAAATAGCTTCGTTCTAGTTGTGTTGGCGTGTGGATTTGAAAATAAATGAGTTTTTCTAAGAAACTGAGACATAAAATTTTGAATTGCCAATCTTCTGGTTTTTAAAAATTTTAATTCAGGAAATAATTTCCATGTGAATATAGACACTTCTAATTAAAATGCTGTTCTTTAAAAGCTTTTCATGTATCAACACATTCCTCTAATGGACCACACAACAATGTCATTCTTTAAAAAATCTGCACAGAAGTCCGTATCATTAGTAGGAGTAGGAAAACTAATTCTGGTAAAAATCAAAATTTCCCACAAGTCTTCCCATAAGTCAAAGTAACTTTGAAGACATTTGATGATTTTCCCCTCAATGTTTGTACTTTTTTTGAATAAGAGTACAGTTAAAAGAAAACATAGTGGTGCCCATAAATACAAACTCAGAGTCAGAAATTTAATGGTCTGCAAAAGTATTCTTTGCCAATCCTAAGGGAATATTTCCTTGGCGCTTTGGTGAACATAACACTTGGAATTAGTACTTCTGCTTAATTTGAAGTCATTTGCTTTGAAAATTTACTGATATTCTCCCAAAATAAATCTCTGGCCTTCGGTTCTCTCTCCTCATCTGGTGGTCATTTTAAATTTGATAGATGCGAAATCTCTTCCTGGGGGGCATAGTCTGGCATAAATAAAAGCCAATATTAATGTGATTAAGGGAATACAAATTCTTTCTTTTGTCAGCATGAGTCCTGTGATTCTCTGTAGACATGATATGTATGGTGGTAGAAAGAATATGGAGTCTTGTGTGAACGTTTGCCACTACAGCTTATAAATCTAGTCACTGAGGGGTACCATCCCTAGGCTTCGTTGTAAGATCAAAGTTTTCTAACCAGGCATTTCTCCTAAGTATAGCTTCTGAACAAAATACCTTGTATTTTAAAAGTTCTTTTAAAGGGTGAAGGTGACTTAAGAGTAAGAAAGGAGGGGAGGTTTTGTGATGTTTCCACTCTGCCATCTAATTAAGGAAGATGACTGATTCCTTCTGCTCTGTTATTTTCTGTTTATTTGAATATAACCTTCCTTGTAGATCTCCACTTATTTTATAGACAGTAGAAAATATTGTGTAAAATACTTACATATCTTCTGCCTCTTCTAAGTAATGTCTTTACTGTGTCACCCCAAATTTCCTGAATGGCCTTTAAGCAATAAGATTTTTAGAACCAGGATGAAAAGAAAACTGAGAACTACCATGGATAACTCCTACCTAGTTTTAATTGTCATCATCAAAGGTTTAGAATCCCTGTTTTTATCATGTGCTTCTGGGATACGTGATCTCATATGTTTGCGAAAGAGATAAAATTATAAAACTGGCTCATCCTATTCTCTTGTTAAGTGTTGTAAAGTTTCTTAATAATAGCATTACTGAAGATAATTGAAATGCAGCTTCTGTCTTCTTGTTTCTCTACTGACATGAATGTTGTTTCTTGTCAGTGAATATTTTCTTTCGTGGGAATATTAATTTATAAAGCCAATTGTTTGTGATCCACGTATTTAGTGTACCATAGTTATTAAAAATGGTCTTGGAATTTGATCTAAGTTCTAAATTTAACATTTGTCAAGTATTTACTTAACTATTGTGAGCTACAATTTTCTCAACTGTACAACAATTAAGGAGGGTAACATATAGGATAGCACTTAATAAAATGTCTGGCTAGTGTAGAATAATTTCTCAATGTACATATATGTACAAGTGACTCAAAGACTCATAATGCATGCATGCATGCACACATGCATACACACATATGTGTATAACCTAACTATGGTGTTAGGTCTGTGATTAAAATAGTACAAGTGCATCATCAGTCTTACATAATTCACAGCACTCACACACCTGTACCCCTGAAACAAATAATACATTATATGTTGGTAAAAAATAAAATAAAATAAAATAAGCATTCAAAAAAAATAGTACAAGTGCTTCTTGTATGCACTGTCAAGAATTAACATTTGGGGAATGGTGATTGACAGAAAAGCAAAGTACTTAATTTTGTTTCATCTTTGAATATCACTGCCAATTCTAGCCATTCAAAGATCTTTATAATATAACAATAATTATTTTATATTTTTATGGCTAATATGGATATATATAGCTGAGTATCTCTTTACAATAAATTAGTCCACAGCTATGTTAAATGAATACATATTTGTTGCTGGAAAAGAAAAAGCTATTTCATTTGGACTATGTCAGCTAAATAGTTTTTTAAAGAAAACTATTGTAACAAAGGTAATGGAAAGAAATGAGGTCTATATGAATGTGTTCATTTGTTTATGCAGAGATGAAAAAATTAAATGAAGTTTGAGAATGGATATTTTTTCCTTTTAAAAAAACTCTCATTTACCCTCAATATTTGTTTTATGATGTAAAGCGAAGCCAGATTCTTTCTTGAACAGACTTTGTGTTTCTTTTTTAATTTTTCATGATCGTGTTATAAGAAATTTGGTTGAAAACATAATAATAAAAATTTTGAAG
>CM052886.1:114110100-114205936 GCA_028534135.1 Potos flavus
GACCTCGCTTCTGCAAACCTTATTAAAACTGCCGCTCATCTATGGTTCCATCATCTGAAGAACAAGGCCACCCCTTCCCATTACTGGCATCCAGAATATTCTAGGCTCTGACTCTCTGGCCTCTTCTTTCTCTAGATTCTTGCTACCTCCTACAAGTATTCCACGCCCATCTAGATGACCCATTGAACAACCAGACTCCTTGGTTTTCAATGGTCTCCCCATGGTCAGTCAACTGCACCCAGCTTCCTTTCAGCCATACAGTGCCAAGTTCACCCTGTACTTGTTAGTTCCACTGCTAAAATCACTAGCATGGGCATCTCCCTCAGGCCACACTTGCTTATCCTTCAAGCTCTTAATTTCATTATCTTCTACTCATTTCTTGACCTACTCTCTTAATTGCTTCCCTATCAAACACTGTTTCAGTCTCTCCAGCTTAGACATCATGTTCCATTATTCTCACTACTCAGTAAGTGTCCTTGCTAACCCTCTTGCTTCATCATCCTTCTATCAACCACCAGGTCTGGGTTGGCTTAACAATCTGTTACCTTTCCACAAATGCCTAGCTTCTCGGATAATGAAGAAACGTTCACACTTAAACTAAAAAGCAGTTGCACTGCAATGTCGTGTAGATCCACCCATCTACTTACATTCATACCAAAAAGGGGTATTTCTTGTCTTCTTCCAGAAGTAATATCTCTTCTTCTGTCTAAAGTTAGTATCTTCATTTGAGAACTAGTTCCCTTTTCCTTCTGCCTGGGTTTCCCAATGTATTAATTTACCTATTGTTACAAATCGCCATAAATGTAGCAGGTTAAAACATCAAACACAGAATCTCACCGTTTCCGAAGGGCAAGAATCCAAGAGTGACTTAGCTCTGTGGTTCTGGCTCTCGGTCTCTCAGGAGATTGTTTTAAGCCAACGATGGAGACTGTGGTCTATCAAGATTCAACTAGGAAGGGTCCGTTTTTAAGTTCGCTCTTGTGGTTGTGGGAAGACCTCAGTTCCTAGCCATATACACCTTTCCACAGGCTGCCTGACCTCCCCAGAAACTTCGCTTCCCCCAGAGACAGTACAGAAAAGAACAGCCAAGACAGAAGCATAGTATCTTTCCAACTCTAATCTCAGAAGTGACATAACATCACTTTTGTCATACTCTGTTTGTTACACAGAACCAACTCTAATAAAATGGAGACAATTGCATAAAGGTGTGAGCAGCAGGGATGGAGCTCTTTGGAGGCCATTTTGGAGACTGGTCACTAAACTAAGGTACTTCAAATTCTTGAATTTTCCCCTTTTTCTTATATTGTTAATATAGCACTATTGTTATTGTATGTTTAGGCTCTCATCTTTGGGCTTTTAATATTTAAATATGTTAAATTTCTCTCACTGGAAAAATTCCACAAGTCTTTCTATTGCGACCTGACTTTTGTCCATACTACTCTGCTGAGATTATGATTGCCAAGGTCACTGGGGGCATCATTGTGGTCAGGTCTTATGGACAATGTTTCAGTCTTTAGATCTCACTTGAGGACTGAGAAACAATTCATATTGAGAACTACTTTTTCTCTTTCTTTTAATATACTTTATTGTTTAGAGCAGTGTTAACCTCACAGCAATATTGAGCAGAAGGTACCAAGATGTCCTCCTGCCCCCATATGTGCATAGCCCCTTGCCCCCACTACCACTGTCCCCCACCAGAGTGTTACATTTGTCACAATCAATGAATCTACACTGACATGCCATTATCACCGAGTCCATAGTTTACATCAGGGTTTACTCTTGGGGTTGTACTATGGGTTTTGACAAACATATAATGACATATATCCACTATTTATAGTATTGTACAAAGTATTTTCACCTCCCTAAAAATCCTCTGGGCCTCACCTATTCATTTCTCTATCCCTGTCTCAAGTCCTGGCAACCACGGATCTTTTTACTGTCTTCATAGTGTTACCTTTTCCAGAATGTCGTAGAATTAGAATCCTACAGTATTAGCCTTTTCACTTAGGTATATACATTTAAGTTCCTTACATGTCTTTTCCTGATTTAATAGCGCATTTCTTTTTAGCACTGAACAATGCTCCCTTGTCTCTCTGTGCTACAGTCTATTTAGCCATTTGTACACCGAAGGACATCTTGTTTGCATCCATGTTTTAGTAATTGCAAATAAAACTGCAATAAATCTCCATGATCCTATGTTATCCAGGCTTTGCATAACACTTTTGCCCTCTGTGTCTTGTTGTTTCTTAAAGTCCTCTTTTGGTCCCGCTTTCTTCTCACATTAAGTTTCCTTTTTAGAAGACCTCACTTATTTTTATGTTTTTAATTACATGTACCTACTGAGAATGGTGCACAAACATCAAATCCTTGGGGGTAACTGATGATAAATTTTGAAAACAAGTTTCATATGAATAGTGGGCTATAAGACACATTGTTTTATAGTACTTGAGCTAGTTTTTCCATTGAAAGGCATTTCTAAATACTCAAACAAAATTGGGATAATATGTGATGCAGAGAAGATAATACTAATTGTTATTTTGTAATTTTGTAATTTTTTGTTATTTTACAATTTGTAAGTTTTTCGCTTTCAAAAAATTATGTTGGAAAATATGCTGGTTAATTTTTTTGTATTTAGAGCATTATAATGGCTGACTTTTTTGAAAGTTGACTTCATAAAGTATGAATTGTTTCCTTCAGAAAAGGTTTTCATGTTTTTCATATGTGGTTCTTGTATGTGAGAAAACTATGTTTGTACATTCATATTACATTTGGTATATATTTCTTTCCAAAAAATATTGTAGCAAATTCTACTGACACAGTTTTCAGACATAATAAAAACTTGTACTATTTAGGTAATTGATTATTATATCTATATTTATTTATCTATATACCTAAGATTTCTATAAAACTACTCTACAGGGATACTGATTCAATTTCCTTTTTTGTTTGCTTAAGTAGGCTCCACACCCAGCATCCCAATGCAGGGCTTGAACTCACAACCCTGAGACGAAGACCTGAGCTGAGATCAAGAGTTGATGCTTTACTGACTGAGCCACCCAGGTGCCTCATGATTTAGTTTCTGAATCTAAAATGTTAGCGATATAAATGTCAAGTAAGATATGTTTAAATCCACATTCCTTTTAAAAAGTTATTTCTGCAAGAAATTGGTCTTACTATTTCTGCAAGAAATTGGTCTTACTAATTTGTATTCTTAAGCCTCAAACGTTTTAAGACACTTCTGTTCAGACCTTTTATCAATGTGAGCTCCAAGAGAGAATGAAATTTTTCAGCATATAAATTCCAGGAAGGAGACTGACGGAAAGTTTTGCACATAATTTAGTGTAGCCATTGTTTGAAGTTGCATGCGGAACGTAAATGTAACTGCTAATGGTTAGAACTAAAATTTGGGTTTACACTGTCTGAAACTGTTAATTTTAATTTTAAATATGTAGTAGGGCTTTTTTTCTTTCTTTCTTTCTTTTTTTACGGTCTCTTTTAAAAGCTTCTATCATTATCAATTCATGTGTTGGTATGGCAATAAACAGAGGATGGCCAGATGTTTAGAAGAAGGGACAAAAATGTGGGAAATTCTTTCCAACACCCCTTTCCCCCCATACACACGCATGTGTGTGCATGCTCACTCATTCACTCATTCACTATATGTGTCTCAAGAGCTGAAGTCTTGAGTCTCATTAGAGCTTTATGTTATGTATTTATTCTTTACAGATTTGGCTACTTTGCTGTTTGAGGACAGAGGCTACCTAAAATACAGTCACATTGGATTAAATGGTGTGCACAAACACAACATTGTCACCACCTTCTATAGATTCACGCAGGAGGAGATGAATATATTCAACCAGGATTTTATAAGCCTAATGTGGCAGGGCTCTGCCTTGGCTCGGTGTATTCCATGTGATTACGTGAGGGCATCCTGGAACCGTGAGAATTCTAGGGCAACTATGGGCAATTCAATCATCTGATAGTCACTGGACCCAAAATTAGCACAGAAAACCATGATACCATTTCTACACAGATACCTAGTAGCAACCATCTTACAGCTGGGGTTGAATTTATACAAAGTGTCATTCCCCTGCAGCTGGGAGGAAACAGCCCTTGCAATCAATTGCCAAAATTCGGCCACTAAGGATCTGTGCAACTGGGCAGGTTTGGGGGAGGGGGTTTTTGTTTTGTTTTGTTTTGCTTTGCTTTGTGTGGCAAGTTGCCATCTCGTTTCCCAGAAAGTGTGTCTCAAATAAAGAAACTACTTTATGCCAGTTCGACATTCTGGAAGCTAATGAACTCTTTCAGCCCTGTAGGGTGTCATTGGGTACACAGGAGCAACTTAGTGCTGTACAGCTGTATACATTATTTGTTTAGGATACTAAATGATATCCTTTTGTCCCAGCAGAATTAATGCACTTCCTGATGTGTCTAGCTTATATTCAGGGGAGAGCTTATGAGAGACTCTACGCCAACGTAGGTCCGTATTCATGGAACACCCAGTTCATGATAGATGTCTGCTATTTGTATGCATCACTGTTTTCTTGGACGAAATGATGGCCAGGGATTGAACAATCAAAATGAAACGAGAACCACATATGATCCTTAAATCCTAGCTTGTATCCATAAACAACTAGCACATTGAACCAAAGGGCCTGATTAGATTTAAGTCATTGGCTGTGTCAAGATTTTCAGTTTTCAAATTGGGTACTTGCTGAATAAAAGAACAGTCTATTGGAAGCTCAGTAGGTATCTCCCTCCATCAGTCCACTGGAACCGTTTAGTTAATCCAAAAAGCTACTGAAGGTAGAAAACCATGGAAAACAAAAACATATAGACGTTAACTTAAAGCATATAAATGCACATTTTGTTTTCTAATCTTTTGAGAAGCTCTTCCTCTGAGTGTCAATCAGTTAATTGAAGTTCCTTTTTTGCCTATGGCTTGGCTAAAAACAAACAAACAAACAAATGAACAAAAAACCACTCATGCTGTTTTCTGCATAATTCCCGGTTTTGTTTGTTTTGTTTTGTTTTTAATTCCCCGTTTTTATCTTAACTGGAGCAATGGAGTGCATGAAGACACTTGTTTAGTAAAGTGCAAAGTGTTCCTTGGATTTGATGATGTTTTTCCTAAATTTTAAAAAATGTTCTGCTCAAACCCATTCTGACATATTTTTAGCAGTTCACAATCATTGCATTTTTAAAAACATTTAACTTGGTTTTCTAAAACAAAAACTAAAACTCTTTTGGACACTTAGGTTTCATTGTTTTATGTAGTATACAATTAAATAGCATAACTCCAATACCAAGTACATCTGACAGTAGGCTTAGCAGGAAGCGTAACTGACGCTCAGTAAGTGAGCAGCCACACCTGTGGGAGTGCCTGTGTAGCCACAGAATGCAGCGGTGCAATTGAGAATCCAACAGTATGAATTATAGAAGGTGTGGATCGTTGCATGAGTCACCCAGTGGAAGCTTGCTACGAGTTGCTGTAGATTTGACATACGAGCTGGAACCAAGATTTTGAGCCCTGATTCCACCTGGTGCTGCTGCTCAGATGAATTAGTAAACTGCTCTCACTAGAAGATAAGTCAAGAAATGTTTTGATCATGGTCTGCCATGATTTGTCATGTGACCTTGCTCTTCATGGTCACAAGATGGCCGTTGTGACCAAACATTGCATCTCTATTCCAGGTAGGAAGAAAAAGTATGTGATGAAAATAAAAGTGTAGCCCTTATATTAGAAAAATAATGTTTTCCAAGACTCATTAGCGGCATTCTGATTACTTCTCATGTACAAGAAATTGGGTCACATCAGGGACTCCTAGTTGCAACAAAAGCAGGAGTTAAGTTATTCAGAGCAGCATACTGGAAGCTAGAAAAAAATAAAAAAGAAAGAATTCTTCTGGTAAGAAAGAAGGAGACTCATGTAGTACAGGAAACTAGCAAGGTTTGTGCTTCTTTCAGACGTCAGTTCAAACAGCTCAAAGATCACTTCCTCAGGGAAGCGTTCCTGAACTTCTTATCCTAGGTTCCCCATTATGAGTTCTCAGAGCCCCAGATACATTTCCTTCAAGTAGTTTTGATTTTATGTTTCTGCTATTTGTTACTATGTTCTCTTTTATCTGAGGATGATGGCAGGGGTCTGTTTCCATTTTCGCTCACTAATTTATGCGTAGCACCCAACATACTGCCTAACACATAGTAAGTATTTGATATGTTTATTTTTTTAAAAATGAGGGGCACCTGGGTGGCTCAGTTGGTGAAGCATCTGCCTTCGGCTCAGGCCTTTATCCCAGGGTCCTGGGATCGAGCCCTGCACTGGGCTTCCTGTTCAGCAGAGAGCCTGCTTCTCCCTCTCCCTCCGCTTCTCCCCCTGCTTGTGCGCTCACTCTCTCTCTCTCTCTTTAAAATAAATAAAATCTTTAAAAAAATGAATAATTATTACTTTAAAACATATCCAAAGAAGAAATCATTTAGTGTTGTTTTATGGTCTATTTAGTGTTTAAACACCATCAAAATTAAGTCTCTTTTTTTCTCTCTAAATTTTTTTTTCTCATTGAAACCCATTTTTACTCTTCATTTGTAGGAAATGAGAGCATACTGGTCAATGTTCTCATCATAACAATTTTTTTATTTCTCTGCTTTAGAATGAGTTCTTGAGTGTGGTGCTTCTATTATATTTTCCAGGGAAACTCTTCACTTTTTTTTTCCTTCAAGAAATTCTATTTTCATCATTTCTGTTTTGTTCGGTCATAGATATAAAACACTAATGTGAGAGGGGACCCCAGGACTCATCTAGTTCAGCTCCCTCTCTTTGGAGGTAGAGAAACTGAGGCCCAGAGAGGTTAACTGAATTTCTCAAATGACATAGAATGAGCTACTGGCAGAGGCAAAATATGGACCTGATTTTCCAATTAATTGCCCATTTTGTGGTCTATTCTTTTATATACATGGCTTTCACAACCACACAAGATACAGTAACGAACAAAGGCCTCATCACCACATGTGTCCAAAACAATTATCTACTGTTCTCGGTTGTTCCATCTGTACTGCAATTGGCAGAAGCTGAATTTGTTCTCATGTTTATAAACAAGAAATGAATGTTTGAAGATGTACTAATTAGACTTACGTTTATATTCGAAATCCTTTAAAAATGGTCTTTCTCTTTCATTTATCATCTCTAAATTACATTATATCCTTATTAGTGTGTCAGTAAGAATTTGCATATTTGAATTTTGTAAATATGGGCTTAAAATGCTGTATTAGTTTGAAAGAGCTGCCATAGCAAAGTACAAAGACTGGGCACCTAAAGTCACTGAAATTGACTTTCTCACAGTTCTGGAGTCTGCAAGTCCAAGACCGAGGGTTGGTTTCTTCCAGAGTGTCTCTCCTTGGCTTGCGGATGGCCATCTTCTTCCGGTGTCCTCATGTGGTCCTTCCTCTGGGTGGTCTGTGTCCTAATCTCATCTTCTTATAAGCCTGCCAGTCAGATTGGATTAGAGTCCATGCTAATGGCCTTATTTTAATGTAATGATGTCTTTAAAGCACCTGTCTCCAAATATAGTCAACTTCTGAGCTGCTGAGGGTGAAGACCAACATAAGAATTCTGGGGGGCGCAGTTCAGCCAGTAAGAAATACCCATCAGGTAATTCCCAGAAGTCTGCAGAAGGACCCAACGTCCTAAGAGAATATATTTTTATTCTTTACTGAGAAAATGTTTTTAGCAGCTTAATTAATCAATGTGCTGATAATACCATTTTTTAAACTTCAATATCAGACTAATGCTATTAATGAAAAATTGGAAAAATTCTGTTGTAGATTGAGTTCCAACCATTGATTGACTATCTCAATTGTCTTCTAAAGACACTGGTTATCCAGCTGATTGCAATTTAGCCCCCCATAAGAACCAGGACTCTACTGAGACATACCTAGACCCTAGGCCCAAACATCACTTTTAGCTTTGGGGCCTTTGGAAAAAGTTCTCAATCTCTTTAAGCCTCCTCATCTGTAGAATAGAGAGAGTACCTACATCAAGAATTGCTAAATAGCTTAAACTAAATTAAGGTACAAAATATACGGGCATTATTACTATCTTTTCATATTACTTTTCATATCTCATTTTGTCAATTTATTAATGTATCATAATTTCCTAACAAATTCCATGTCCCGAGAAGTTTTGAAATTTGAATACCTAATTATTTTTATAATCCTAACTTTAACTTTAATTTAATATGTAGTGTATGATACCGGGCAATATTCTGAAGGGTGACCAACCCAAACAGATACAATTGGTAAATTTCACACTCAGTTAAAAGAACAAAGTTAAAATTTGGTTGTTTCATACGAGACTGGACAGTGGAGTGGAAGTTCTTTGTTCCTGATCCCATCTAGTAAGGTTTGTCTGTTGAGCATGGCATTATCCCAGCTCCCTTGGAAATGGCTAAGGGACTGAAAAATTGTCAATGTGTTGCTTAATTACCTGCACCTGTCTACATAAGAACATCTTATGTGGTAATTATGGATCTGGTGCAAACCATCATGCATGGGGCTTTATTGTGCTTCAATTTCCCTTCATATCTCAATCCAGTCCCAGGGCTACCTTTTGGCTTATGAGCACCCCTATTCAACACAAAATAAATTGGTTCCACTCAAGAAGATTAGAAATGGTGGGAAATATAATTCCCCCTTATTCTTGGCAATAGTGTATGTGTTATTCTAAACCAGCAGAGAATACACAGAAGGAGGAAGAAAATAGATTTTTTTTTTCTTCAACAAAGTTGAAGCTCTACCAGCTAACTGGCCAGACACTGACTTCGAAAACTGCACTGATGTTTGTCTCTGATTCTGCTCTTCCAAAGCTTGAGAGACCACGTTGGAGGGGTTATCTAGGGGAAGGCTTGGGTTCCTCTCTCAGCAATAAGTGTGCTTTCACCGCAGGAAAGAGCAAGCAAACTCAGAATCTCAAGGGCTGTGTGACAAAGGAATGAGGATAGTTCCAAGTAGAGTTGAAGCTTCTGCTTCCTAGCTTCCTCACGTTGTTCCATCTGCCTCTTCTGAGAGCTCCCATCTCCCACTGTGTGCAGCTGAGTTTCAAGCACTCCTCGTGGCATAATGACTGAGACAAAGATATTTCCTCCAGTTGTCAATGGCACTCCAATCCTGAAACTGTCCCAGGAACCTCATCCAAGTCTCCCTCCTCCCTGTCCTTGGTCTCTATGAACAAGAGGGAGGGCTTCATTACACTTCTCACTGATGATCATCTTAGTTTCAAGGCCACAGGTATGAAATAATATTTTTATTTTCAAATGTAGGTTCTTTGGAAGATCTTGTCTATTGGAGCATGTAACTATTCCTGTAGCCAGAAGAGGAGATCACTACCCAGAGGAAGAGCCAGACTGCTGTGTCTGGATACTTAAAAAGACATTTGGAGGGGGAGAGCATCTGCAAATGTTGATGAAAATGGGTTTGGAACTTCTCCTTTGATCAGGAAATAGGTGGACCATAAAACGTCTGATACATGATGCTGCCTGCAGCAAACCCACATTCTGAGACCCAGTCATCTTATTACTCTAGAAACACCAATAGAAAAAGGAAGAAGGCTTAAAAGATCCAACACTTTCCAATTGCAATCAATGTGCAATGTTGAGTTAACCAAAAGTGGTCATATTTTTGCTACTGCAAAATGACTGATCATTTATATTTCATATCTCAAACCAGAAGCCTTTTTTGACCAGTGTTCAAAAGCACATACTGCTATTAAAAGATACAAGTTTGTTGATGACCTGTTTTGTTTCCTATAATGTTTGTGAGTCTTCGAAGGGCAGGGACCATGGTTATACTTCTCTGCACATCAGGTATTTCCTTACTAACAAGGGACACCCAACAAGTTTTATATTCAGTGATGAAGGTGATATAAATGTATGATCAATAACAGAAGCTTGGAGCTGGAAGAGATATATTATCATCTACTTTTTGTTCTGTTTTATTTTTGCACTATCTACTTTAAGACCTATACATTACAAATGAGAAGATTTAAAAGTGCTTAGATTCAAGATCTGAGCTATGAGTTAGGTCTCCTGAATTCTTCCGTTAAGATATAATGATGATGACACTAACAGCAACAATAAAAACTTTGTAATAAAACAATGTAACTCAATGGAACAAGTTTTGTTAAGGAGTAAGAATGCAGTTTAGTGGACAGACATTGGCTTGGAGTCAAAATCTTAATACTTTTATCTTATCTCAGCCATGTGTAGATCTGAGTGGCAAAGGGATTTTATGGGGAATCAGCTAACTGAATTATAACCACACACCACAAAATTCACCAAGCCCTCAGTAATCACTATCATTAAGGGTACGGACAGAGTTTTTTCCTAAGGATATCTAGATGATTTCCTAAGGAAATCCTAAGGAAATTTCCTAAGGAAATTAGATGATTAAAATGAGTTTCTTTTCTTTTGTATTTACAGAGAAGCCAGCGAAATATATAGGTCCCATCCTAATATGCCTGTTGAATACATTATGAAATCTACTGAGCCTTCAGGAGTGGGAAACAAGTAGACCCCTTGTGAGGGCTTCTTTCGACAGAGAATGACACAGTATTCACTAAAGAGATGGGCTAATTTATAGAGATTTTAAAAAATCTCCTGGATCGTTTTCCAAAAAAAAAAATGTAGTGCAAAAATCAGAAGTGCTTGTTTACTAAATCTGTATCTATATGATTACACAGAGGATCCTCCTATCAATGTTGATTCTATCCCATTTCCTTTATTTGTTAGAACAGCTTGGTCTACACTGAAAACTTTTTGGCTACATCTAAGAACTTTTAATCTCAAATTTCTTTCTAAAGGAAATGAGGTTTTTTAAACAGAACAGGCTAACTTGCTAAAAGATTTTTACAATAATACATGAGGGCAGTCTTGGTATTATCCTGGATGAATTGGGAGCTGGAAAACAGAGACATTTGGTTCATCATTAACACCTCAATTCTGTAGTTGGCATTCATATGGGCAGGGCTGGAACAGACATCAGAAATGCAGAGGTGAAAGCTCCATATATCCCTTACACAAGAAATAAATAATATTTGTAGGTGTGCCTTCATCCTTTGTCCTTACCACATTTGAAAAGTAGGGCAAAATGTTAGAAATTGATATATAAGTGCATTTAGCTAATAAAACTTAATATAAAAATGACAATTATTAAAATCAAACTGAATGAAAAAAATAACTAAAAAAGATAAAATAATAAAAATCAAGTGAAAATAATTCAGAAGACCTTTTAGACCTATACACTGAAAACTATAAGACATTGATGAAAGAAATTGAAGAAGATGAAATATAAATGGAAAAATATCCTCTGTTCATGGGCTGTAAGAATTAATATTAAAATGTCCATACCACCCAAAATGATCTACAGATGGAATACAATCCCTATAAAAGTTCCAATGGCCTTTTCCCCAAAAAATTAAAAAAAATTCCTAAAATTAGTATGGAACCACAAAAGATGCTAAACAGCCAAAGCAATCTTGAGAAAGAAGACCAAAGCTAGAAGTATCACGTTTCCTGATTTCAAACTATATTACAAAGCTGTAGTAATCAGAATAGTATGGTATAAAGAGCCCAGAAATAAACCCATACATATACAATCAACTAATACTTGACACGGGCACCAAGAATAAGCAAGGATAGTCTTTTTAATAAATGGTGCTGGGAAAGTGGATATCTATAAGCAAAAGAATGAAACTGGATACTTACACCATATACACAAATTAACTTGGAAGAGATTACAGACTTAAATGTAAGATCTGGAACCATGAAACTCCTAGAAGGAGACATAGGGGGGAAAAACAAACAAACAAGAAAACCAACGCTTTACACTGGTTCTAGCAATGATTTCTTGGATATGACACCAAAAGCAAAGGTGACAAAATAAAAATAATAAAAAACTGGGACTACATCAAATTAAAAAGCTTTTGTACAGCAAAAGAAACTATCATCAAGATAAAAAGACAACCTATGGGACAGGAGAAAATAGTTGCAAATTATAAATCTGGTAGGAGGTTAATACTCAAAATATATTAGGAACCCAAATAACTAAATAGCAAAAAAAAAAAAAAAAAAAAAAATCAAATGAGCAGAAGTCTTGAATAGACACTTTTCTGAACAAATACAATGGCCAAAAGGTGCTCTAAGTCATTAATCATTAAAGAAATGCAAATCAAAACCACAATGAAATATCACTTCACACCTGTAGAATGGCTAATATGAGAAAGACAAGAGATGACAAGTGTTAGTGAAGGTATGGAGAAAAAGAAATCCTTGTGCCTGCTGACAGGGGACAGAGGAAAGGGACCTGCAGAGGGGACAGAATTTCAATTATAAGATGAATAAGTCCTGGAGATATAATGTACAGCATGGTGACTATAGATTGATAATATTATATTGTGTACTTAAAAGTTGCTGCAAGAGTAGATCTGAAATGTTGTCACTCCTAGGAAAAAGACCGTAACTATTCGAGGTAATAGACGTGTTCATTAACTTGGTTGCGGTAATCATACGCAATGTGCACATACATTAAATCATCACTTTGTACACCATAAAAAAAATCAATGACCAAAAAAATAAAAATAAAACACAAGTCTTTCAGTGGGGGACCACAAGCTGATGTCCTGACTGTCTTCCTGGGGTTTAGGATTATTTCAAGAAATGTCTCAGGGGTGAGGGGTGCTTTCTCCGTGGGAAAGCCCTGTGAGTCCTGCCACCCAACCATGTGTACCTTTGAGAGGGCAGGGTCTAGACAGATGCTGTTAAATCCAACTGAGCTCTCTTGAGCTGTACCTAGATTTTCTGTTCTACCTTTCAGGAACCGGGCACACCACTTCCCTTTCAATCTCTCTGTTTTTCTTTTCTTTTTTTTTTTTTAAGATTTTATTTATTTATTTAGGAGAGAAAAAGAGAGAGAGAACACGGGGTGGGGGAGGGGAGAGGCAGAGGGAGAGAGAGAAGCAGACTCCCTGCTGGGCGGGAGTCCAATACAGGACTTGATCCCAGGACCCTGGGATCGTGACCCAAGCTGAAGGCAGATGCTTAGCCAACAGATCCACCCAGGTGCCCCCAAACACTCTATTTTTCAAATGTGCCTAGTTGTATATCATCTAACCACCTTGTCTCTATGTTTTCTCATATGGAAAATCAGAACCTTTACTCTTAATGATTCTGACGTCTTATTCATTTGTCAGTCATAATATCACCATGTCAGAATGACAGAAGTAGAAATAGAAATAGTGGATTATAATTCTCTTATTAACTACATTCAGATTCGGAAAGTACTGCATCATCTTGTTTATGTTAATTACGAAAATCTTTTTTGTTCTTGTTTCGTGGGAAAGTGTTGCTTTAAAATGTTTATGATTGGTGGGCATCTGATATTTTTCAAATGTTAATCTTTATTTAATTGCTATCACTTATGGAAATATAATAATGCAGAAGCCAGCTTGTTACATGCCATAGTCTCTTAAAGAGGCAGAGGAAATAAATGCATTGGTAATATCAGAAATCTTAGCAGAGACTCATCCAACATTTCATTATCTTTAAAAAAAATAAAGCCACATATCACTGCATGGTGATACAGATAAGTTTGACTTTTTAAAAGAGTAATTCTGAAGAAATATTACATTACAAATGCAAACAGATTGAGAAAGCTGAGGTTGCTCAGTATGTATTGATAATATTAGATTATATCTCTGCATTCAGAGTAATAAAATTCAAGTTTCTAGGAAAGGAATGAAAAATTATGTACCATTTTATTTGTTTATTATTCAAACAAGTTGGTGATTTATATCACTTTCAGAGAAGTAGGAGTAAGACAAAACTTTCTAAGGATAGGAAACAGGCTATAAGACTTCTAACACATAAACATTTGAAAATAAGTGTTTGCATATAAGATGGAAATATGCAAGAGTTGGTCTTACCTATGGAAAAAATGTAAGAAATTAGTGTGTCTCATGTGTGTGATCAGTTTGTTTTAATACAGTTTGCTACACCAATATATTTCCTTCATGACCAACATGATGGCCTGAAACTTCTAACTACAACTTACAGCATGCCCAGGTGTACCTTACATAAATTTACTTATAAAAATATCTAATATAGTTTGATCTCTGTAAGAGTGCATACTGGTCCTTTATATTTACAATGCATTTCCATTTATGTCTAAAACATTTATTTCTGCAAGTAATTAGTAATCTATTAATCATTATCTTTCTCGTACTCCACTTCTGACTGCCTTTGCCATATATATATAGAATATATGTATATATATCTATGCATATATATATTAATTTTTAGGAATAGAAATGGCTTTCTAGAAAGAATAGAGAGGTAGGGAAAGGAAAGAAAATAAGAGAAATAGTGTGTCTTTTGGGAGAACAGTAGGGGAACTCATGTGGAAACATACACAAAGTCATCGACCACAGCTTGAAGCAATACATTATGATAGGTAAGCAGAGAAACACTTCGAAAGCTAGGTATGTTAAGAAAAAGAGATTGGTAAAACTAGTAACATAAAATATTATCTGTCTACACAAAATGCTTGTATATAAAAAAAAATAGCATCAACATCACCAAACACTGTTCTAACAAGGTTTAATGAGAGAATGGTTAGAGACTGTCTTCTGGCTACAATGGAATAGCTTGTATTAGACCGAATAGCCCGCTGTAAACAACTGTAAAAGCTGGCAGTTTGGGGGCAACAGAAAACAAACAAGACAGACGGGACTTGAGAGGTCAAGACTTAGAGGAAAGATAAGTGTGATTAAGTGAGCCCAAAATTCTCTGCTAAGTTTTCTCCCCAAGGCCTTTGGTGATTCCAAATTCTGAGCGTTTCAAATTCCAGGAATAAAGCAGCTTCTGTGAGGCTGAGAAGTTACATTCAGGATTTACCAAGGAGGACTTTTCCAAACACCTTACAATTTTAGCAGGCACTCCAGAAGGGCTACGCGTTAAGAGTAAAGGCAAATGACAAATAGACCAGCCCTCAAAAATACCTTAAGTCAGCCTAGTTCATCTCCATCCCTTACTGAATCTAGGTGACATGTCCCTACACTAACTGCTCATTACAAGATAACTCAATCCCATCTAGAGAAGGTGAACATCATTCGGAGGCTCTAAAACTTTTCTTACTTAATGCCTCCTATGACATTAAAAAAAAAAATCACCTGGTGATTTAAAAGGAGCAAAAATAAAGACTAAAAACTGACTTTCCAACGAACAAAATGAAAGGGAGAAGACAATAGGATATCTTTCAAAAAAAGGGAAAACAGTTTGCCAAGGTAGAGTTCTGTTATACTGAAAATATTCTTCAAGAATGAAAGTGTAACACAAATGCTTAAAGAAACTGAGGTATTAGTCAGCAGCGAAGCCACACTAAAAAAATAATAATAATAACAAAGGGTGTCTTTCAGATAGAAGAATGATGTCAGAGAGATACATTCCAAATGTGGAAGGAAGAAAGAAGTGCCAGTGGGTGATAAATCTAAAGGACTGTTGACAATATACAGCAAAGCTCATGAGTAAGATGGACTATGATTATTACAGTTTTTCTAACATTTTTGTCAGAACTTGGAATCAAGGTAATGCCAGCCTCACTAAAAAGGCATATAATATAGATCTTTAATTAAGATGATGTATTTCAAGAAATACAGTCTTACAAAAAATAGGGGCTCAAAAAAGTGGTGGTGTAATGGAGAGGTTTGAAACTCCTTGCATTTGAATCTTGAATCTGTGCAATTTGCTACCTGTGTAACTTCAGAACAGTTGCTAAATCTCCTTGAGTGTCAGTTTCCATGTGTCTAAAATGAGGATAAGTATAACGTCCTCATTAAATTTTCCCATGAAGATGAAATATTTATTTTTTTAAAGATTTTATTTATTTGAGGGGGGAGGGCAGAGGGCGAGAGAGTCTCTTGAGCAGACTCCCCGCTGAGCACAGAGTCCTGCCTGGGGCTCTATCTCCCAGCCCTGCGATGATGACCTGAGCCAAAGCCAAGAGTTGGTCGCTCAGCCGACTGAGCCACCCAGGGGCCCTGAAGGTGAAATATGTAAATCAAATGTTTCTGTAAGGTGATTAGCTCCCGGACTGGCATATATTTGGTGGTCAACGAATGTGATTTTATTTTTCCCAATTCTTTTTCATTTATTCCTTTGTAGTCTCTTTCTCTCGCGGTACTCTTTTTCTCTCCTTGAATGTCTCCAGCTGGGTTTTCAGGATGCACATGCTGAGTTGGAGTTGGGAATGAAGGGTCTTTATTAAAGACCAACAGAAGGAAGAGGGGTGGGAAGCAGAACTGAGCAGAGGGAGAAATTGAACTAAGATACAGGCCCAAAAAAAGCCTTAGCTAACCCCTGTAGATCTCTGGAGTTACATATATGTATATATAAAGAGAGTAGAGAGTAGAGAAAAAGTAGGATATATACATGGCATCTGACTTAACTCACATTGGACCTCGGGTGAATTTGCTCTCCATAGCAGAGGCAAATCCTGAAAGATCATACAGCTGGGGTAACAAAGTTTCCTTAAAGGGATTCAGATGGCACATCTCCATGTCCACCACACTATCACTCTCTTGTCCCTTCCTCCGTTGTCCCTCTTTTTCTCCTTTCTTTCCCTATTTCCTCTCTCTGTTCACCTTAGTTACAAAGGGAAGCCATTAATTCGAACATTCTACATATAATCCAATATATGAACTATGAGAGAGAATATTACCACAGTAGACTCCTCTACTTGACATGGACTCAAATTTGCTCATCTACAAACATGCAGAGTGGAGAAAAAGTAGGATTGTTCACTCCAAAGAGTAAAAATGTCTTGATCTTAGAATGCGCTTTATCATTTTTCCTAGGCTATGTGGCTCTAATATTTAGCATTGTTTATTTTATTTTATTTAAGATTTTATTTATTTATTTGGGGGGGGGAGTGCAAAAGCAGGGGAAGGAGCAGGAAGAGGCAGAGGGAGAAGCGGGCTCCCTGCTCAGCGGAAGCTTGATCCCAAGACCCTGAGATCATGACCTGAGCCCAAGGCAGACACTCGACCGACTGAGCCACCCAGGTGTCCCTAATTGTTGATTTTAAAGACAGAAATCAAAATAGAGCTACCTTTGTATCTTAATTTAATTAAATATTAACATTGACATTAATATTAATGTATTCAATTGTGCATGAAATTAGTGCTTGGCTAGAATTTTCAACATGTTCCATCTATAAAAACCATTAGAAAAAAATTAAATTATTTAAAATATATATATTCTTTTACATAACTAAAATTTGAAAAATATTTTACTGTTATAATGCTTTGAAAATATTAAAGTATAAGTATTAGGAATATGGAAAATAAAGACATCTATTATTCCATTGCAGTTTTTTGGACCATAACCATCTAATACATTTCACTTTACATAGAGAAATTCTTTTGTATTTAGATTGCTTTCTGATGAGTAATTTTTAAAAGTCACAATCTCCTCGGTGAAGTGGACTTAATTAGTCCTTCTTCTCTTATCCCTTTTCACATGGTTCGGCCTTCACATGAAACCTCTCTAAATTGATCATTTATGAGAGCAGAAAAAAGCAGATGGTATGTTTTTGAAAAAGAGGAAAAAGCAATGAAAAGAAATCAGTACAGCATTTTGCATCTGTTCAAAAAGGACTCAGTCCTTTACAAGAATACACAAGGAACCAACTACCCTTGCATTTTCTGCCCCCCCCCCCCGACCTTAAGCTCTTATAAACTTTACGTGAAATCTTAAGGAAAGCTCTTGGGTGGAAACGCGTTTGTTTAGGTTAGCTGGAAAACTGTTTATGTTGTAGACCTAAGCAGCCAATGAGCAGGTTAGATTTTTGCATCATAAAATTATTTACATCCAAACTGACAAGTTTGCACTGGAAGAGTGTGCACTCGTCTGTTTCTTGGCTGCTTGTCATGATTCTGGTTTGAAAGCTAGGATTAAGCATGTGCAGATGTTGTCTACCATGACCTGGTACACGTGGAAGCCACAACGTCAACCTGAGGCATCTCCTCTACGATAATTCAGGGATTCCTCTTCCTATTCATTTCTGCAACTTGTTGATAATTATGTGTGTTTTTAAATTATATTTTTAAAAATATTTTATTTATTTGAGAGACACAGAGAGAAAGAGTAGGAGTAGGGTAAGGGGTAAAGAGAGAGAGACAGAAGCAGACTCCCCGCTGAGCAGGGAGCCCAATAGGGGACTCCATCCCACGACCCTGGGATCATGACCTGAGCGGAAGGCAGGCGCTTAACGGACTGAGCCACTCGGGTACCCCACGTATGTTTTTTAATGCTTTGGTATTTCCATATACAAAAACTGGGTAAATACATTTGGATTCATTTTCTTTGAGGTGGAGAAACTCCACTAAGCAATATTTAGACTGTATCTGACCATGACCCTTAAAAAGGTGATTTGTGGCTTCTGATTAATTACCATAGTGTAAGATGAGATCCCTTTATAGAACATAGATCATCAAATACATTAGTAGAAATTTGTTTCACTTGTGAAAAACATTCAGCAGTATAGATTTCTCTAATATAGAAAATATATGATTTCTCAATGAACTCGAGGCTTTAAATCTCAAGGACTTCATATCAGCTACCCAAATTAGTCATGGAGTCAGCAAAAACAAATTAAAAGAAATAAACAATATACTTTTTATTGGCATATTTATTTATCTGTCATCATAAAAGAGGAAAAACAACTTTTTATTATTCAGAGATAGCTACATACAGTGCTTTTCTTTGTGTTCAGAAAAGAGGATAATAAAATCATCAGCCATTATATGTTTCCTGAAAGCATCTGGAAAGCTTTATTTATTCATTTGACAAATATTTGTTGAGAGTTACAGGTGCTATTCTCAGGGCTGGTGATACACTGATGAACAGACAGATTAAAGACCTTGCTATCTTGGAGATTCTACTCCAGTGAAAGAGGCAAAGAAATAAAGAAACAAGCAAACAAACAAACAAACAAAAAATCAAATAAACAAATGTACCATATAATTTAGGCAATGATTTTAATCAAAGATAAGGCAAAAGCACATCATCTAAGGCAAAACCTCAGTGACTGTGCATTTTAAGAATTTAACTAGAATTGTACATTCAACATGAAAGATTCTGAATGATGCACAAAATTTCTTTGTATATGAGCATTGAAAACATAACAGGGTAGACACCAACAAAGAAAAAATTATAATGTCGTGGGTAATTATTTTCTTTATATCTATAACATGACTTCTGAAAACAATTTCAAATTACCAAAGACGGTCAGAAACATTCTCAGTAGAAACATATTTGAGTATGACCGTCACCAAAATGATTGTATAAGTCATTGTATCTCCCAGTCAAATTGCAATTTTGAAGAATGATCAGGCTGCAGAAGTGAGTTTCATTCAACTGGAGCCACGCTGGCTCATTTGCCCAGAAACAGCCATGTTATGCAATGGCATGCCAAGGGAATTAATAACTGATGGATGATCAGACCTGCTCAAAGTGGTGGTAATCATTTGCTGCTTAAACCACCACATTTTGGCAAATAGAAAGCCTTTACTGGTGCCAAATCTGTAATTACTTTACTTAACGGTGATGACATGTGTGCCTGTTCTGCAAGATCCCATACTGATGCTTCTGTGTTGGCTAAAAACCACCCAGGACTTGAGATGATAACATCATTTCTGCATCTGTCTCTCTGCAGGATGGGGTTTTTAATTCCGTTTTTTCCCATTTCTTCTTGTTTTGTTTTTTTGGAAGTTAAAAGAAAGATTTAAACCTTACCTTTTTTCTGAAGGGCTTTGTTTGAACCATTTTACAATCTCTTAAACATCATTTTTCAAAACTGCTTGTGTCTCCACAGGATTATCCTAGACAATGACCTTGAAGTGACAGTCTATTGATACATAGATATTAATGTGTATGTGTATGCATATTCCTGTAACAAAGTGCTATGCAGATAGAAATCAAGCCCAGATTTCCCCTGGTGACTTCATCGTGTGATGAAGACTCCTAGTGTAGAGAAACCAACCAACATTGGTGCCCTAATGTGTCAAGTGAAAATTATCCCCTTAGACTCTGAACACCTAAATCATAGCTAGAGGGTGATTTAGGCCTGAAAGAATAATTTCAAATGTGTGGACTCTCAAGTGCAAGATTTCCACTGAAGAAGGGAAAATGCCAGGCAAATCTACCTAAAATACATGAGAAAGGGGCACCTGGCTGGTTTAGTCAGTTGAGCATCCAACTCTTGATTTCAGCTCAGTTCATGATCTTGGGGTGGTGAGATCCAAGTCCTTTGTCGGGCTCTGTACTGAATGTGGAGCCTGCTTAAGATTCTCTTTCACCCTCTTCTTCTGCCCCTCCCTGCTTGTGCTCTGGCTCACTCTAAAAAGGAAAGAACAGGTTTTTAAATTATTTTCTTAGAATAGAGTAAAAATACTTCATTGGATCTCAATATACTCTCTCTCTCTTTATATTTATACATATATTAATATATGCATAATATATATATTAATATATATGTAATAATATATGTATTATATAGAGACCTGGATATATGTATTATATAGTATATATATACATATTTCCATTACTTTTATTTAATTTTTCATATTTCTTAAAAGTCAATCTGTGTCTTTATATTTATTTTGTGAATGTATTGATTTTAGTTAAGTAGCTTTCTTAGAGTTGGGTTTTGCATTTTGACAATCTTTGCTTTTTAAAAGGTATGTTTAGGCCATTTATATTTAATTCAATAACCAGTATGATTGGATTTAAATCTAATATTTGCTATTTTTTGTATCTATCTGTTGTTTCTTGCTCAGTTTTTTGCTACCTTATTTTCAAAGAATTATTATTTAATGATTCATTTTATTTCTATTATTGGATAAATACCAATACCTCTTATGTCTGTGGGCTTGTTCTAAGATTTCAACATGCACTTTTAACTCTTCACAATTTATCTTCAAATAATATTATATCACTTTATATATAGTGCAAGTACATAAAACAGCACTATTCCTTCCCACTCTTGTTCTTCATCCTATTACTGTCATGCACTTTAAATCTACATGTTATAATATTTAGTACATTCTCTGTTTTTGCTTTAAGTAATTATCTTTTAAAGACAGTAATATTGAGAAATATATATTTATTCAATTATTTATTCAAATATTTATTCAAATATTTTTCAAATATTTAGGTTTTTGGGGTTTTTTTTGCATTCTTTATTCCTTTTCTTAGATTCAAATTTCCATCTGGATTATTTTCCTTCTCTTGGAAGAATTTTTTTTTTTGACATTTATTGTACCATATGTCTGCTACTGATTAATTTTCATAGCTTTTTAAGTCTGTTAAAAATTTATTTCACCTTTATTTTTGAGGTTATTTTCTCTAGGTATAGACTTCTGGGAAACCAGTGTTTTGGGTTTTGGTTTTAATACAGCTAAATTTGATGTCCCTTATAGTTAATGTCTCACCATTCTGGAACACCAACTATTCTCATTCTTCTATGAGTTCCAGAAATCTTTCAGTCTAGTGATTTCTAGTGATCCTTTCCCATCCTTGGGTAATTTCTTCTCATGCATGTTCTGTCAATCAAAGACATGAGAGAATCCCCATGAGAGGCATCTTCAGAACTCTCTGTGTGCAGCATCCTCCCATTTAGTACTTTATCACAAACTTTAGCCACATCAGCTCCCCCGAATTCTAATCTGTCTTTCTTCAACTCAGTGAGCCTGAAGCCTCTGTTTCTGTCTCCCCTTCTTGTATCACAGCCTGTAACCTGTACCAAGGCCATAAACTTGGGAAATCATAGGTCTCACCATTCTGTTTTGTTTTTTTTTTTCCTTGTCTCAGGGATGACTATCATGCACCACCTGCTGTCCAATATTTGAAAATAGTTGTTTCACATATTTCTTGGTTTTCTATTTGTTTAAGGCAGGAGGAAGTATTATATGTTTATTTAGCCTGGTTGAAAATGTAGACCTCAAAATCATTTCAACATGTTTTCCTCAATGAGAAATTATCAACAATAATCATTTAATTTTTATACTTACAAGTGCTCCTAAAAGGAATTTTATTTAAAAGTCAGAAGGAATGGAAGAAGGATACATTTCATTTTCATGTAACTACCTTTTGGACTAATTTTTTTTTAAGATTCTTTGTTTTTAAGAAATCGCTACACTCAATATGGGGCTCAAACTTACAACCCCAAGATCAAGCGTCGCATGCTCTACTGACCAAGCCAGCCAAGTACTCCTACCTTTTGTACTATTGATTATTTTTCATAGTAGTATTTCTATGTGACACATGTAATAATTTAAAGCATTGACATTTTAAGAAATTCAATAAGTACATATCATGTGAAATGATCTTACTATGCTCCTCTTCTTCCCCAGATGTAGTAATTTAGTGGGGATCATAATCTTTATAATGCATTTACATATATATAACTTTACTGTTGTTATTTTACATATATAAGGTCTATATATGCTGGGGCTTTTTTCTTTTTCACCAAATTTCTTAGGACTATTTTGAAGCTCAGAGTTTGATATTATCTTTCAGTGCTACATAATATTCCATACTGCAGATACACCATCATTTATTTAAACTTATGTATTAGGGGCGCCTGGGTGGCTCAGTCATTAAGCATCTGCCTTCGCCTCTGGTCATGATCCCAGAGTCCTGTGATCAAGCCCAAAATTGGTCTCCCTGCCAGCGGGAAGACTGCTTTTCCCTCTCCCACTCCCCCTGCTTGGGTTCCCTCTCTCACTGTGTCTCTCTCTGTCAAATAAATAAATAAAATCTTTAAAAATAAATAAATCTATGTATTACTGTTAGGTCTTTTCCGATTTTTATTATCACAAGCACTGCACAAAGAACATATTTGCAAATATCTGTGCAATATGCTAATATTCTTATAAGACAAATGACAAGAAATGGAAATGCTTTAAGGGTAAACACATAGTTTAACTTTAATAAAGAATGCAAAATTTCTCTCCAAAATGTTGTATTCCAAATGTTATGTCCAACAAATACATAAATGCATTTATTTTCTCACAATTTCACCAACACTAGATACTATCAATCACTAATTATCAGGGAAATGCAGATCAAAACTACAATGGAATATTAACTTATTACCTATCCAAATGGCTAGAATCAGAAAGACAAGAAAGAACAAGTGTTAGTGAGGATGTGGGGAAAAAGAAACTCTCATACACTATAGGTAGGAATGTCAATTGGTGCAGCCACTGTGGAAAACAATATGGAAGTTCCTCAAAAAATTTAAAATAGAATTACCATATGATCCAGTAATTCCACTACTGGGTATTTACTCAAAGAAAATGAAAACCCTAATTCAAAAAGTTTTATGTAGTTCTATGTTTATTACAGTATTATTTGCCATAGTCAAGATATGGAAACAGGGGCGCCTGAGTGGCTCAGTGGGTTAATGCCTCTGCCTTCGGCTCAGGTCATGATTTTAGGGTCCTGGGATCAAGCCCCTCATCAGGCTCTCTGCTCAGCAGGGAGCCTGCTTCCCACTCTCTCTCTGCCTGCCTCTCTGCCTACTTGTGATTTCTCTTCTCTCTATCAAATAAATAAAAATAAAAATCTTAAAAAAAAAAAAAAGATATGGAAACAATCCCAGTGTCCATAGATAGATGGATGGATAAAGAAGATGTAATATATATATATATATATATATATATATATATATATATATACGCAATGGAATATGGCTCAATCATAAAAAAGAATGAGATCTTGAAAAAAAATGAACAAAGGGAAAAAAGAAAGAGAGAGAGAAACCAAGAGACAGATGCTTAGCTATAGAGAACAAACTGATGGTTGTCAGAGGAGAGGTGAGTAGGATGGATGGGTGAAATAGATGATGGGGATTAAGGAGTGCATGTGTCGTGATGAGCACTGGGTGATGTATGGAATTGTTGAAATTATTGTATACCTGAAGTTAATACAACACTGTATGTTGACTATATTGGAAATAAAATAAAATAAAATAAAATAATCTTGTCATTGCGACAACATGGATAAACCTAGAAGGTATTATGCTAAGTGAAATAAATCAGACAGAGAAAGACAAATACCATATGATTTCACTTATATGAGGAATCTAAAAAACAAAACAAATGAACAAATTAGCAAAAAACCCCAAACTCGCCCAGACTCTACAGAGAATAAATTGGTGGTTCCTGAATGGAAGGTGGGTGGGGGATAGATGAAATAGATGAAAGAGATTAAAAGGTACAAACTTCCAGTTATAAAATAAATACTTCAGGGAGAAGTATGATATAGGTAATATAGTCAATAATATTGTAATAATGATGTGTGGTGACTACACTTATTGTGGTTTGCATTGGGTAATGTATAGAATTGTTAAATCAATATGTTGTACACCTGAAACTAATGTAACATTGTATGTTAATTATGCTTCAATGAAAAAATGCAAATCCACCCCTCCAAAAAATGCTTTTAATATAATGAAAATATAATGAAAAAGAGTTAAACACAGATGCATCACTCTGATTCCAGCAAAAGCTGAAGTAGACTCATGTTTAAAGATATAGTGCATAGTTTAGCCAATTACCCTTTTTCTTTGAACCTATGACTCTTCACAGTTTAATTCTACTAGTATTTAATCATCCACCCTTAAGTATTTACTTCTTAAAGGATACTTTTAATTCAACAAATGTGACTTTGCAAGAGACATCAAAACAAGTTGCCATTGAAGGGTGCTTGACCAAACTTAAGTTGTTACTAGTCACTTACTAGTCAGATACAGTACAGTACTGGGATGGGGTGTGCTACTTAGCTCTCAAGGTCAGCCTCCTCTGTGGTAGAAATGATTACTCAAAATAGAGTGGGAAAAATGTTTCACCTCTACATACGGTGCAGAGTACAAAATGGTAACTTGGTTGCATTTAGTTGGGGAAACAGACTTGAAGGAAAGGTGCATTTTGAGATAGACCTAGAAGACAGAAGGGATAAGGTTTCAATAAAGGGCTTGAGCAATGAGGGGACATTTTCCAAGCTTATGGAACACAAAGACCAAATAAACAGAAGTATGAAACAAGAGGCTCTATTTGGAAAACAGGGAGAAGTTTAGATTTTGGAAGAGTAGCAATCTCTTCTTTCTTTACTTCTCAAATCCCTCTTTAAATATACACAATTCGACATTACTTATGTAAACCAAACCTGAATTCTTTCCTAATTGTTTAATAAATGAAAGTAAATGTTATCTTTCTAACCAAGTTTAAGCTCCTTAATGGCTAGTCTGAATGACATTTAAAAAGTTTTGTTTTCATTCCGGACTGTGTTTAACAGACTGACAAGTTAATCAAGGTTTCTGGGAATGGCCAATAACAGAGATTGCTCAACATAACCTACTTGGCCATATAACTTTATTTGTATTTTTATTATTTGTTTCCAGATATTGTTGCATTAAAACTTGGTTCACCTTTAAAGATGATATTTTGCTGGGATCTTCAGAATTTGGACAAAAGCAAAAAGAAGGCATTGTGTGTTTCTCCCCCCCAAAACTGTAGGGCATGGTTTCTTTTGATTTTTTTTTTTTTTTAAGCAATACTGACATGCTCTCTGAGACATAGAGGAAATCCTGAAGAACTTTTATGACATCCTTGTCTTTGATAACCTCCTTTCCAGTCCACAGTGAACTAAATAAAGATAAAATATCCCAGATGTAACTGTTAGAACACAGGAGATATCTATAAAACTCATAAGGCGTGTGAATGACCCCATGGTAAATCCCTTTAAGCTTTTCCCCAGATTCTTCTTTCTTCCTTATATACACTCCTCTGATCTTATTAGATCTAACTTGGGCACAACATGCTCCACATACTGGTTGTATCACTGGTTCTATCACTGAAGCAAAGAATTGAACTATTTGGGGAATTCCTCTGGTTTATTTATATGTTTGCTTTGTTTTGTTTTGTTTTGTCCTATAGCCTCAAGGCCTAAGCCTCTCAGCTTTCTCTATAGTTAAGTGTCTTCCTTTATATTCCCCTGTACAGTTGCTTTAGGACCCAACTTAGAATTCAGGATGAAGATTGACAAAGATTTAATCCATGATAGGAAATTCAGTGGAGAACTGAGGCAAAGAAGCATTTCTGAAATATCCGTGTAGACGTTTGACAGTGATTAATTTCGCTATCAAAGTAGCAGTTTAATTGTACTTTTTCTTTGGTCTTTGTAGACTCCCAGCCAAGTCAGGTCTTCTGTGTGTTTTGCTTCCAGTTTTATGTCTTTTTGAGGGAATCATAAAAAACTCCCCACCTTCTTCTTCTTGGCAAAGAGCTCTCGGAACAAAAGAGCAAAGAAGCCACCCTTGATATTTGTATTCACGTGCACATACATGCTAAACCCTGACTTACAACAATGCATTTACACAGATTTGTGAAAAAGGTGAGTCACCCAAGTCTTCAACTGTCACCTGGAAGTTATTTATTTCTCCAGCCTCGTTTCCCCATCTGGCCTATTCCGTAACGGAAAAAAACACACGTTTTAAATGGCTTAGCTAGAAGCTTTATCTATTTCAAAGTGTTTATCCTCTTTCTTAGGTGCAATACCTGCTATTGCTTTGTTGTTTGTGTTGCCTGGGATTTTATCAAGGCGTGTAAGACAGAAACTCCTGTAAGATAGAGTGCATTGAAGTTTGGGCTTTTAGATCTCTGCATGCCTCGGTATTCAGATAAGATGATGGCTATTGGCAAAAGCCACTCGTAAGGAAGATAGCATTTTATTATAGATTTGTAGATGTATAATAAAATCTAGCTAGCTAAAAATATTTAAGAAACAGCAGTTGCATGTTAGACTTCTTAAGAGTAATAATAATAGCAATGAAAAACTTAACATAATCTCAAAGAATAAAGCTAACCCCAGTGGCTTTCTTTGCAGGAAATACCTTTCAGTGACAGCTTTTGCTGTTGCTTTGGCTTTTTCGATCCTATGCAAAACATTGTGCCTCTGGGTTAAAATAATACAATGTAGTATTGTTTAATTTTGATTTTGCTAGATTTGGTGACAGTTTTGGTAATGTGACAGAATTGAATAGAGTTTGAGGAGGGAATTAATTTGGACAGGAAAAACTCTGTACTCTATTGTTCAAGTAAACCAATAATTAGTGTTGATAAATAAAACAATAAATAGAGAAACACGAAGAAATAAGTATAAAATTAAAAAATAACTATTACCAATTAGATTAATTTATTTAATACCTACGATTTTCCAGGCACTATTATAGACTGAAGATACAGAGTGGGGTAAGAGCTATTTCCTGCTCTCATGAAGTTAATATCTTGGTCAAAGGAGTGAAACACTAAAAACAAAAACAAAAAACTCTTCTTCCATGCACATATATAAAGTGGCAGCTAGCAACAAGTGTAGATAAGGAGAGGAAAAGCAGGATGCAGGGGATGGAGACTTCGGGGGGGCAATAGGCAAGGTTACTCAGGCAGATTGGAGGGCTTAGAGAGGAGATGGAACTTCAGCAACCATCCAGTGAAGGGAGTAAGAAAGCAATCTTAATATTCAGGGGAAGAATTTCCCATGCAGAGGCATCAACAGGTGCAAGTGCCCTGGGAAGAAAATGTGCCTGGGATGGGATGAGGAACAGCCAGAGGACAGGAAAGACTGGAGCATCATGAGCCATGAGCTTTGGTGATAGAGAAGAGGAACCAGGTCACTCACTGAGGGGAGGCCCTTCGGTCCACAGATAGGACCTTTGGATTCATTGTTATTGGATAGTTGAGAGCAGGACAGTGAGGAGGTTTATTTGGTTTTAAAAGAATATAAAAGATATAGTCGTGAGGATATAACCTTATGCACAGGAGACAGGGGTAGGAGCAGGCAAATCTACTACGAAGCTATGCTCTTGCAGTCCAGACATGGGTGACCTTGAAAGTATTTGCCAGGATGACCCTGGATCACTACAGGGCCCATGTTACTAAGACTAAGAGTCTGGGGCCACACCCTACGATAAAACACATTAAATTGCCAGAACAGAAAAGAGGACTTATTTATTAAATACGACTTCTTAATGTGTATGTACTTATGTATTAAAATAGTTGTGTCAGGGTGCCTGGGTGGCTCAGTCAGTTAAGTGGCCAACTCTTGATTTCAGCTGAGGTCATGATCCTGATTAGGGTCATGCTTAAGATTCTTCCTCTCCCTTCGCATCTCTCCTCAACCCTACTTGCATGCATGCCCTCTCTCTCTGGAAAAAATAAAATAAATAAAATAAAATAATCACTGTTGTGCTTGAGCAAATTCTAAACTACTAAATAATATAAATGCTTTCTAAATCACACACACGTTAGAAATTCTGCAGTGAAACCTATGCAGCGGGATAAAAAAGGAACATGAATGGTCTCATGTCAGTTTAGGTCAAGTGTTCCCACCAAATCAGTAACAACAATACTTTGGATTTCCAGAGATTTTTGGATTTTAAGATTTCAGATCTGTCACTACAGACCTCTACAATAACTGTCATACCTACTTATTAGAGTCACTGCAAATATTGTTCAAAAATCACCAACACTATACCAAGATAAAGGAACCTTTGTTCAGAAGGGATTATCTGACTACTCATGTTCCAACGGATGAAAAGAGGAATCAAAATTAAGAAAATAAAACAAAGGAATATATCTCTAAAAAGAACTCTGAGACCTTCCTTACTCATGTGACCCTGGAAAAACAGCAGAATGTGTGTCACCTCAAAATATGCCACTTTGGTACATTTTGAGCTGTAGGCACTTGAAACACACCAATCACAGGGAGAGGATTACTCTGAGCTCCCCATATCTGCCTAAAGACAGACCCTCCAAAAGGAACTCAATTGCCCTAAGTGCCCTCCCTGGGAGTTTCACCAACCAGAGAAGATTGACTCTGGTCACAGGAGAGAAGTCCACACCACACCCTGACAAATTTAGCACCTATTCTTCTAAGACCCCACTCATCTTTCCTAAAACTCATTCCTTCTGCCCTACGGGGCCTGCATCTTCTCTCCCCTTTCCCTAGTAAGATTGTATTTAATCCTGAATTCTAAAGCAACCTTTCTGAGTAACCTATTTCTCCCTGGATATCCTCTGTGTATGCATGAGGTATATATGTTAACCTCATGTATGCATGAGGTATATATACCTATCATACAGTTAATGTTTTTTATTATGGGGATCTCAGCTAAGAACTCAGGAGGGTAGAGGAAATATTATTTTTCCTCGCCTACAACTTCCAATCTTAGAAATTCAATTAGATTATTGTTGCCAGTATATTCTGAAGCCCAGAGATGAAGCTTCGCTTTTCAGACTTTCCTTTTCCTTTCCTAGTACCAGGAAATGAGGTTCTTAGGCCATACTCTTCATTCCACGACTCAGACTAAATCCCATGTTTGCTAACCAATTCATGAAGGATTTCAGAAAGAGGATGAAGCCATACGTTTGAGTCAACATGGGAGACATATTGGCAGTATAAAGGCTTTCTGGAATTCCCTTAGGCTGTACATTCAATAGGTTCCTATTTTATGTGCAGGATAGGGGACATAGGAGGGGACAATCTGGCATCATCTCTGAAAGTTATGTCCCGCACAGAGCTCCTGGAGGGGAGCCAGGCTGGTTGATCCTCTCGTCCTCCCACCTTTACAGCTGTGGTTGTCAAAGAAGCTATATAAATTTTGGGGTGAGAAGGTGCCACTCTTCCCCCAAAACAGAAATTTGAACGTTGGCTCTTGAAGGCTGGAAGTCCCAAAATTAGGAGGTAGGAATGGGCAGACTGTTTATATAAAACTATGCCTACTTACCAGTCAATTTTGTTCACAAAATATAACCAAATCAATAAAGGGAAACCAACCAAGCCAAATGAAATCTCTGCTTTGAACATGCAAAATGTAAATATAGCTTTTGTTTGGACTTTTAAGCTGCCATTCCGTCATGTAGGTACCCTGTAGTCAGAGAAGCTTAAAATCCAATTTATACCTCCTCTGAAATTTCATCCAGTTCAAAGTCAATAATCTATATGACCAATGCTCATTTTTAGCATATGTCTTAGCATTGTTAATCTTATTTTACACATGATTCACTTTCCTGATGGAAATACACTTACATAAACGTAATTGTATGATTATTTTAAAAAACTGTCTTTAAAAATGTAACCTTCCAAAATAATTCCATGAGCACTCTCTTCTTGGTCCAGAATAAACTATGGCTAACGTTTACTGATTGTTTCTGTATCTATCTATATGTATGTATGGCTAGACTGTTAATCTATTTCAGAATTTTTTCTGACTTGTTAGAACTTGGAACTTCTCCAGATGTCATAATTTTGTTTTATTTTGTTTCGTTTTAATGCTTTTAGTTATAGGAACTTTAATAAGGCATCTGAAATCTTTCAAGTTCATTTCCCCACCTATATAAAAAAATGCCATTGGTGTGGAAAATAATTTATTGCCAACACAGTCATCACCCAGAATAGAAACATTTATATTCCAATTCCATATTGCACTGTTTTCTTTCTGTTGGCTGTAGACAAAAAAACAAAAAAACAAAAAACCCCCAAAAAACAAAAAACCCCACAAAAAACCTATAGTAGTGCTATATTAATTTCCCAGAATCACCATGGTGACTTTATGCTAGAAACACATGTTTCTAAGAGGTAAGAAGATCAAATTCTTTTACTTTTTTAAAACATTTATTTTTTATTTTAGAGAGAGAGAAGGAGGGAGCAGGGGAAAGTCTTTAGCAAAGCGTTGGTACAACAGTAATTATATGTGGGCTGTTAATGTTTTTGAAAGGCAGAGAGTTGAAGAATGAGCTTTGAATATATCAGCATTTTTAATGCTGATCCTCCCTTGCAATTAAAATATGGTGAGAAGCACAGAAGTGTGGTCTTATCCTCTTGTTTCACATCAGACATACCATGATGGAGTGAGAATCAATATAACCACACTTACCATTTATTACCTAAGGAAATGAAACCCCAGAGAGGACAAAGATATCGTTACTATAGTTAGCAGCAGAATCAAAACCGGAATCTAAATCCTGGGAAAACTATTCATCTTTCTCTGACTTTATGTTCTTTCCTTTGAATAGTTGCAAATTCTTCGTTTCTTTAATGCTTTCAGTCCTTGCCTATCAAAATCCATTTGCAGTAAACATCAATTGTTTTATTGTTTTATTTACTTGCCATCCCTTCCTCTTCATGTGATATCAGAGCTTTCTTTGACTTGAGAAATTTCCTCTCCCCAACTGGCAGGGGAGGTGGGGCTCAAGGATGTCAACCCAGGTGTCGATCCTGTAGTCCTCGCCCCAGAGACAGCCACATTACCTAGGATTCTTCATCAAAAAACCCTTGAGGTAATTGACATTCAAGCTAGCAGAGAGAGATTCCCTTCTTTTGGAGATGATGGCCCTTGAGAAGCATGTAACGTTGGGACTGCAGGACAGAGACCATGACTGAAACATAGGAAAGAAGAGCTGAATGATCTGGAGAGAGATAAGAAAAGAGGGGAGACACAGAGAGGGAGAGGGGGGTGGTGGGTAGGGGGCTGGTGAGACAGGAAATAAACACTCGGTCATGCTCTTAGAGCCTGGATCCTGCAGCCCCAAAGGATATGCTGCATCTGTAGTTTTTAGTTAGTGAACCGATGCATTCCTTTTTTTTTTTTTTTTCTTTAAGGTAGAGTTTGAGTGGGGTGCCTGGGTGGCTCAGAGGGTTAAAGCCTCTGCCTTCAGCTCGGGTCAGGATCTCAGGGTCCTGGGATGGAGCCCCGCATCGGGCTCTCTGCTCAGCAGGGAGCCTGCTTCCCCCTCTCTCTCTGCCTGCCTCTCTGCCTACTTGTGATCTCTCTTTGTCAAATAAATAAATAAAATCTTAAAAAAAAAAAAAAAAGGTAGAGTTTGAGTTAGTTTTCTGCCACTTGCAAAAGAAAATGAACTATCACCCTACGGAGAAAAAATTCTAGTCTGAATAAAGGAAGTCAATTTCAGCCACTTACTGTGAGGTCTGGCACATGCCTCATGGATGTAGTCAGTGTCTCTAGACTCTGAATCCCGGTCCTTGAATGGATAAAGGGTTCTAAAGAGCAAAAAAGGATGATAAATGACTGAGTACATATAGAATGGAGCCATTGAGATGATTGCCTAGCACAGATGCAGTAGGATGCTTCTTTAAATATATAGTTAGAACTCACAGTCTGTCAGTTGCCCAGTTTCCCTGAGGATTACTAAATTATGTCTGTTTTCATTAGGATTATTGCGGATAACTTAATCTCAATCAACACTTAATACTTCCCCGGATGGAAAAAAAAGAACAGATTTACTTCTCTAGCATATGTTGTAATTTCAAAGCATATTTTTAAAAAAGATTTTATTTATTTATTTGAGAGAGAGAGAGAGAGAGAAAGAGATTGAGAGAACTAGTAGGGGGAGGGGCAGAGGGAGAAGCAGACTCCCTGCAGAGTAGGGAGCCTGATTTGGGACTTGATCCTAGGACCCTGGGATCATGACCTGAGCCAAAGGCGGAATATTAACCGACTGAGCCACCCAGGTGCTCTCAAAGCATATTTAAGGGAATTATAAACTTCTGGCATTTTTGCCCTCAGTGATACGTTCTATATATATTTGAAGGAATCTAGTAGAAGTACATGTCTGATATATTGTAACCTCCCCTCCCATACCCCACTCCAATCAAAATTCCAGAATTAGGAGGTATTGTACACATAGCATAAAAGTTACTATGTGTTCCTATAGGTTACTATACATCTATATTTCTGGGCTTATTCTTATGGTATAAATCAAGTACGGCAAAGCCAAAATACCTGACTGTAGTGCAGAAGATAAGGGATACACTTCAGAGCTAGGGTTTATATTGGGTAGTTGAAAGGTGCAACAACCATCTCATGGCCTGGAGGGAATCACATGCACAGTACAAGACCCCATGGCCAACATTTTCCATAGTAAGGAAATCTGCTAATAGTTAAGTTGTGACTAGTCAAACAGCATTTTCTTCTCTGGCTAAGGAAACCACATACGAGGTTTCATTTACATGAATGAGTTGGTTCCTGATATACTTCTTTTAGTTATAGATTCAAAATTCCTTCTTTCAGCATTTATTATGTTGATCACAGCAAGTCTGGTTCTTTTTCCATGGCTCCTCTACGGTCTGCCCTTTCTAACTCCAGTTTTATGGAAATGCACTCAGAAGCTTCTTTGAGTGGTCTGGGCAATCCTATCAGACATGTACGAAACATAAACTGTTGAACCTAAATTCAGATTAATTTATCTATAAAAGGTCATTTTGTTTTGGTTATGGTAAATCTTATTCAGTATTGTTTTTTAAAAATAGTCATAAGATATTTTTGGACATATGAAATAAGTTAGTTATGGTACCCACAACAGGAAAAGAAAATGTGTGTGTGTGTGTGTGTGTGTGTGTGTGCGCACATGTGCTTATGCTGTATTTTGGGAAATGTAGAGTAATATAAAGTATGTCGGTTCAGCATTTCAGCTAATATATGACTATCTCAGTCCTGAATAAAAAAAGTGCCCACATCAGTAGATGACTTCCCAAGCCACTGAGGTATAATTACCCTGAACATGTGAGGTGATGGAAAGTGACAGAGTGTGACATTCAAGGAATGTCTATAGATATAATCACCAGCATTCATAAGGGGAAAAAAAAAAAAGATAAATGAAATTTCTTCCTTTGTATTTTCGAGCAATAAGGGCAAAGTGCTTGTTTTCCCCTTGATGAATGTCTCATCTGCTTTGCAGGAAGCTACTTAAAGAAGAAAATAATCCGGGCGCCTGGGTGGCTCAGTCGGTTGGGTGACTGCCTTCAGCTCAGGTCATGATCCTGGAGTCCCGGGATCGAGTGCCACATCGGGCTCCCTGCTCCGTGGGGAGCCTGCTTCTCCCTCTGACCTCTTCCCTCTCGTGTTCTCTCTCTCTCTGTCTCAATTAAATAAAGTAAATCTTAAAAAAAAAAAGAAGAAGAAGAAAATAATCCAAGATCAGATGAAAAACAAGTTAAGAAAATAAAGAATGTCCAGAGCGCCAAAATGATGTATTTATTGACAAAGAAAGTAGTCACCTCTTAAACAGAACACTATTATTAGATAAAAGACTCTCTGGAATTGAGAGATTGAAGATTGAAAGTCTGGTTGATTTCTTTCTTTTGGGTGAGATAAGCAATATTTCCATATCATGTGGTTTAAAATTTTGCTTTTCAGAAAATCTGAAAAATGACAAGTTTTCCTGTAAATACTGTACCCATTTCATAAATTTTCTCAGTGATTATTAAACAACAATGAGTCTCTAGTTTTTCTATTTTAAAGATAAGCTGAATTCCAGCACATTTGCTTAATAAAAGATCTTATAATCAACAGGATGATTTTTATGCCTTCACATTTCTCCCTAAGGACAGCACTTACCCTAAGAACTATTTTGCCTGTTGACAAGTAGTAGTTGTACTTACTTTGATAGTGTCCAATACATTGCTTTGCCTAATTTAAATCTATCTACTAAATGGTTTAATTAATTTTGCATTGTGCTTACTAACTAGTTTTAATTAGCAGTTAAATCAGTTCAGTTAACGAAAAAATGTAGGTGTTTACATGAATGCAAATCACAATGAGTTCTCAGGGCTCAATTCAAAAACTGGTTCCATGTCATTGATGTTGGATTTCTTTAGGCTTTGCTTAAAAAAAAAAAAGAAAAAAATGCATTCTGTAGCTATAGTTTTTCCCTTAATAAATTATAAAAGTTCATGATTTATTATCTGGTCTACTCCTCCTGAACTACCTTAAGTTCTCTAGTGAAGAAGGTTGTGTGCCCAGACAAAAGGTAAAGGCATCCCAGAGAGGTGTCCTCTGTGCTTTAAGGAAAACCCTTCTCATATGTGAGTTCTGGGAATGGCTCTTCCAGTTCTGGCTGTAGTTGGACTTTCCTTGGTAAGTTTCCTAGGGCAAGCACAATTTAGAGGTGCCATAAATTTCTCCAGGCATGGTTAGATGGTGACACAACAGAAAACATAATCCTGTTATGGTTCTTTAGTAAATTGATGTTCAAGGAGAAAAAAAGAGATGCTTTAATTTTTAAAATCCTGTCTCATTTCTACAATCAATGAATTTTTCAACCACTGATTTGGCTTCCATATAATAAAATAGTGAACCACAAACAAGTGTGCTTTAAAAAACAAAACAAAGCAAACAAAAAAAAACAAAAACAAAAACACCTTAATTTTATTTTTAATTTATAAATTAAAAATTTTTAAATTATTTTTAATTTATAAAAAATATTTTTAATTTATATTTTAATTTATAAAAAATTATTTTTAATTTATAAAAAATATTTTTAATTTTTAATTTATAAAAAATTATTTTTAATTTATAAAAAAAATTAACAATTCCTGGCTTTTTTGACTCATTTTAGAGGTGGTTTGCCAAAAAAAAAAAAAGTCTGTTCTTAAGCTAGTTCTACACAGGTTTTTCATGTAACTTTGTAAGCAGTTTTGAAATTGCGAAATATGAATTTTCCAAGTTTCTTTTTCTATTTCAAGATTGTTTAGTTATTTGAGGTCTCTTAAATTTCCATATGAATTTTAGCATAGGCTTGTCAATTTTTGCAAAAGGCCAGCTGTGATTTTGTAAGGTTTGCATTGTATCTATAGCTATAGCTTTTCTTTACAATGAAAACTATAAGATACTGAAGAAAAAAATTGAAGAAGACACTAATATACAGAAAGATATCTATGTTGTTGATTGGAAGAATTAATCTTGTTAAAATATCCATACTACTAAAAACTATAGATTCAATGCAATCACTATCAAAATTCAAGTGACATTTTTCACAAAAATAGAACAAACAATCCTAAAATTTGTATGGAACCACAAAAGACCCTGAGTAGCCAAAATAATCTTGAGAAAGAAGAAAGCTGGAGGCATCACACTGCCTGATTTCAAACTCTATTATAAAGCTATAGTAATCTATACAACTATAGTATTGGACTAAGAATCAGACACATAGATCAATAGGACAGAACAGAGAAGCCAGAAATAAACCGACAAATATATGCTCAATCAATTTACAACAGAGGAGCCAAGAACACACAATGGGGAAAGGAGAGTCTCTTTAATAGTGTCTAGAAAACCCACAGCCATATGCAAATGAATAACATTGGACCCATTTCTTACACTATCTGGAAAAATCAACTCAGAATGGATTAAAGACTTAATTCTGCAACTGTAAAAATTCTAAAAGAACATATGGGGAAAGCTCCTTGAAATCAGCCTTGGCAATGATTTTTTGGCTATGACACAAAAAGCACAAACAACAAAATAAAAAATAAATAAGTGGGACTATACATTAAACTAAAAAGCTGTGCACAGCAAAATAAATTGTCTGAAAAAATAAACAGTCAAGCTATAGAATTGGAAAAAAATTTGCAAACCATATATCTAGTAAGGGGTTACTATCTGAAATATATAAGGAATGTATACAGCTCAGTAGTTTAAAACCAAATAATACAATTAACAAATGAGAATGAACCTAAATAGACATTTTTCTACATGAGATATTCAAATAGCCAACAGATAACACGAAAGGCACTCAAATCACTAATCATAAGGAAAATATAAAAATCAAAAGCGCGAGATATCACCTCACATCTGTTATAATGACTACTATCAAAAAGGATATATATACATAAGGATATATATATGGATATATGGATATATATATATCTCCATAGAAAAGAAGAAAATCTTGCCATTTCCAAGAACATGGATGGATCTTGAAGGCATTATGCTAAGTGAAATAAATCAGACAGGGAAAGACAAATATGTATGATCTCGCTTATATGTGAAATCTAGAAAATCTGAACTTAAAGAAACAGAAAACAGATTGGTGGTTGTCAGAAGTTGAGGGGTGGAGGGTGGAGGAAATGGGTGAGGAGTTTGAAGGTAAATAAGTCCTGGGATGTAATGTATAATATGGTGACTGTAATTAACGATAGATGTTGTATATTTGAAAGTTACTAAGCCAGTAGATCTTAAAAGTTCTCATCACAAGAAAAAAAAAAAAAAGATGTGTGAAGAGATGGACATGAACATTTTATGGTAACCATTTTGCAATATATACATATCAAATCATATTTTTCACCTTAAGGTTATACTCTGTATATGCAAATTATATCTCCATAAAACTAAAAAAAATAAAAATAAAACTATGATCCACTTTAAAGTGACCCATTGAGTCACTTTTTTGTTAACAGGTGTGAGATTTAATTTTATTCCTATAGATGTCCAATTACTCTAGCACCCTTTGTTGAAAGGGCAATCTTTTCATCACTAAATTGGTTTTTCAACTTTTTCAAAAATCAGTTGGGAATATTTGTGTGGGTCTATTTCTGGATAGTTTACCTTTTTCTAATATTTTGTGCATCTGTCTCTCTTCTAATACCAAAGAAACAGGTAACTAGGTATATAATGTAATTCCTCCCAATGTTTTCTTCTTTTTTAGAAATTTTTGCCTTCTTCAACTCCTTTGTCTTTTCATATAAATTTCAGGATACTTTTCTCTATTTATACCAGAAATCTTTCTGGGATTTTGATAGGTATTGTATTCAACTTGTGTATCAATTTGGGAGAATTGATAGCTTTGCTGTATTGAGTCTTGTAATCCATCATTACATATGTCTCTCGATGCTTTAGAACTTTGATTTATCAGTATTGTGTAGTTTACAGCATATAAGATTTGTACATGTTCTATCTAATTCACACCTACTTCCAGTAGTATGTTGAATAGCAGTGATGAGAGTAGACACCCTTCCTAGTTCTCAGTCTTAGGGGGAAAACATTTAAGGATTCATCCTTCAATAGAGATTTTTTTTGAGAACCTGGGTGGCTCAGTCATTAAGCTTTTGACTTTGGCTTGGGTCATGATCCCTGGGTCCTGGGATTGAACCCCACATTGGGCTCCCTGCTCTGTGGGAAGCCTGCTTCTCTCTCCCCCACTCCCTCTGCTTGTGTTCCCTCTCTCACTGTCTCTCTCTCTCTGTCAAATAAATAAATAAAATCTTTAAAAATAAATAAATAAACAAGTAAATGAATAAATAAATGCAGGGTTTTGTTTTTTTTTTTTCGGTAGATATTCTTTATCAAGGTGAAAAGTTTCATTCTATTCCTAGTTTTTTTGAGAGTTCTTATCCATAAATATTGAAGTATATTAATATTTTTCTGTTTAAGTTATTATAATTACATAAATCCATTTTGTTTAAAATGTAGTTTAAATCCAACGTTTCATAACTGATTTTTTTGTCTGGACAATCTATCCATTGTTGAAAATGGGACATCAAAGTCCATCACTACTGTTATTTTACTGCTGCCTATTTCTCCCTTCAGGTCTGTTAATATGTGCTTTATATAATTTAAGGTGATTCTATGTTTAATACATAAATATTTATAATGTTATATCTTCCTGGTGTATTGACTCCTTTGTCATTATATAATGATCTCTGTCTCTCATTACAGTCTTTGGCTTACGTGCATTTGTCTGAAATAAGTTTAGCTACCCCTACTTTCTTTTGATCACCATCATCGTGGAATATCTTTTTCTATCCCTTTGCTTCTGGTCTGTGTGTGTCCATAAAACTGAAGTGAGTCTCCCCTAGGCAGCATATAGTTGGGTCTTTGGGGTTTTGTTTGTTTGTTTGTTTTAATCCATGCAGCTATTCTGTCTTTTGATTGAAGGTATCAGTCATTTACATTTAAAGTGATTATTTATAGATATGGACTAACTATTGACGTTTTCTTAATTGTTTTCTAGCTATTTTGTAATTCCTTTGTTTCCTATTTCTCTTGATCTCTCTTCCTTTGTGATTTGATGATTTTCTCTAATGATATGCTTAAATTCCTTTCTTGTTTCCTTTTAGGCACCTATTATAGGTTTTTGCTTTGCAGTTTGCTTTGCAGTTACCATGAGGCTTACATAAAATATCCTAAGAAGTCTATTTTAAACTAATAACAGGCCTCAAACACATACTAATGATCGACATTTTTATTCTGCCCCAGCCCCACACATTTGATATCTTCATGTAATAATTTACATCTTTTTACCTTGTGAATACATTAACAAATTATTTTATAGTTATGCTTAACACTGTGTATTTTATCCTTCACAATAGAGTTATAATTTTGCCAAATTTGAAAAAGTTTCAGCCATTATTTACTGAAATACATTTTCAGTCTCACTTATTTGCTTCTTCTTATGGGAATCCAATAGCACAGTTGTTAGGTCTTTTTATTATAGTCACACATCTCCCTGATAGTCTGTTAATTTTTTTTTCAGACTATTTCCTCTACGATGTCTAGATCGAATAATTTTTATTGTTCCATCTTCAAATTCCCTCATTCTTTCCCTTGTCCTCTGCATTCTGTTCTTGAGCCCATTTGTTCTTACTACTGTTATTTAATTTTTTAGTTCTAAAACTTTCATTTGGTTCTTTATATTTTCTGTTTATTTGCTGAGACTTTCTATTTCTTTGCTGAGTATTTTTTTTTTTACTTGTTTTAACATGCTTGTAATTGCTTACTGAAGGAATTTTATAACGGATGCTTTAAAATCTTTGCCAGATAATTTCAACATCTGTGACCTCTTCATGTTGGCATCTGTTAATTGTCCTCTTTTGATTCAATTTAAGATCTTCCTGTCTCTTGGAATGATGAGTGATTTCCATCTGAAACTACCATGTGGTTCCTTATCACATTCTATTTTCCTACCTCCTTAGCCATTATTTTTTCTCTCCTCTAAGTTTCAGTGTCTTCTTATGTTTGCTTTATATGCAATGACCAGGGATTTTAGCCGTACTTAGCAGAAGTAGAATGCGAAAGTATATCTATTCATCCTTCCAGAAATGGAAGTTTTGCTTTATGTATTTCGAAGTGTCTGCAGTTAGCATTGGTATGTCTTTGTGACATACATACATATACTTTATCATAACAGAATAAAACCAATAAGGTGATTATTGTGAAAATGTAAAATAGATAGGCATATATGTGTGTGTGTGTGTGTGTGTGTGTGTGTGTGTGTGTGTGTGTGTATTTAGTGTAACCTAGATGCTTTCAGACTACTGAAATATGTTCAACTTGAACTATGTCACACCCATCCTGAAACTAACAAATTCAGGGCTCAAGAGGGCTTACCTAAACAGCCTCTGATTCTATGTGAATCCATCAGAGTGTATATTTTGGAGCTATGGCTGTGTATTAGAGCTACACCTATGCAGTCGAACATGCATCTATGTGCATATATTGCCAATCCTTTAGGGTCACAGTGTAGATTGCTGGGTTTCATTTTCTAAACACGCTTTGGTCCTTGGCCTTGAGAAACAGGCTAATTCTACTAAAACTTGAAAACAATGGTTTATATTATTTATATTTCCTTTTCTGCTAACTCTGCACTTTGTAGCACTGATATTCATTTGGTGTTGTTATTATTTTTTCAAGGTTTATTTATTTGAGAGAGAGAGAGAGAGAGAGAGAGCGTTAAGTGGGGGAAGGGACAGAAGGAGAGGGAGAGAAGCAGACTCCCTTGCCGAGTGGGGAGCCCTATGCGGGGCTTGATGCTAGAACCCTGAGATCATGACCTGAGCTGAAATCAAGAGCTGGACACTTAACCTAGGGAGTCACCCAGGTCCCCCTCTTGTTGTTAAATCAAATACTTATGTAACATTTAATGAGGTTCTCCTCTTCTCCAGCAATAATACTGAAACTTGTGTTTCCTAATGTGCTATTCTGTTCTCTGTCACCAGAGTCTGATGTTAAGTCTGAGGTTTAGATTGGAAATCTACATATTTATAAAGAAATAGCTCCAGCTGATTCTATTACATGTGGTCCAAAGAATAGACTTTGAGAAACTCTGCCCTCCGGAATCAGCTTACAAAAGTCTTTAGTTAACTGGAAATGCAAATAAATAAAATAGAAGCCATGACTAGGGGTACATGTTTATAGAGTCTTACTTCTTCTCCATTCTATTTAGCCCAATGACATTCCTTAAAAAAAAAAAAATCAGTGAAAGGTAGAGTAGAACCACTGTGCATTACTTTGCAGTCCAAAAAAAGGGCACCCTCACGGAGTAGCAAAATTGTATACTTGGAGAAGAAATCAGATTCTGGCCTTAATTCTAAAACAAGTTCTGTGACCTAAAAAAATCACTCAAAAACCAATCATCTTTGACCAAAGTTTTGTACTTTACAATGATGATTCCTAAATTTGAATTTCATAACAATCCAAGCAGTCAGTATTTCCACTATACTCCTTTTATATATGAGGAAAATGAAGCTCAGAAGTGAAGCAATCTATTTAAATCATATAGCTACTGAATGGGGAACCATGACTTCTGAATTTATATTTTTTAATGAAAATTTTATTTTTAATAGATAATGTGGTAACGTGAGTCATAAATTCCTCTTTTCCTCCATGGTGGTTATACATTTTATCTTCATTTCACTCTCCCACTAGCAAGGGAGGTTGTGCCTATATTTCCATATTACTGCTAAAATATATTGTGATACATTTTGGAATTTTATCCATCGGATGGGTGAGAAAGGATTCTCTCAGTGATATTTTATTTGCGTTTCTTTCTTTATGAGTAAATTTGGCCATCTTCCCACATACTTAAGGGACATTTGATATTTCATCTTGTTATTTGTGAATTCTCTCTTCAGGTTCCTTTCTATTGAGGATTTTTGTGGTTGTTTTGTTTTTTGGTTTTTTCTTTTGTTTTGTTTTTTTGTTGTTGTTTGTTTTGGTTTGGTTTTTTCCTCCTAGATTTCTAGGAATTGTCTTTATTTACTGAAAGGATTAGCCCTCTATAAATTTCTTTCACAAGTATCTTCCTGTTTTTCATTTACTTTTGAAATGATTTCTGGTGTTATATCTTCCTGCTTTTACCACGCTGAAACTTCACCATGCTGAAAATGTAGTTGGACTTTTCTTGCATTCAGGTAATAAAGAATTTACCTATCTCACCCAACACCTGAATGGTCTTGTTTTTTACATTTTAAATGTTGATCTTCTTGGAATTTATCCTGTTCACAGAATGAGCTTTGATTCTAGTATTATCTTGCTTTCCTCTAATGATCACTTGCTTTACCCAACATCAATTATTTAAATTTCCATCTGTACTTAACTCATGAGATCCCTCCTTTATCATATGTTGCATTACCTTGTGTGCATGGGTCTGTTCTAGGGTTGTTTCTTCAGTTCCACTGGTCTCTACCTGCTCCTACATCAGCAGCACACCATGAGAACTGGGGAGTATGCCTAGTGCTTGGGCAACTGGTAAGACTGCTCCTTCCTCAAAGCTCTTCATTTTGAGGATTTTTCCTGCTAGTCTTGCCTACTTATTTTCCATTTGATCTTTAATTGTCATATTTATTGGGAACACATTAGATTTCTAAATTAGTCTAAAAAGAATAACACCTTTATGATATGGAGTCTTTCTGTTTAAGAACATTCTATTTGTACTATTTATTTATGGGTCTTTTTTTTTTTTTTTGCCTTTACATAGCTTTGATACATTTCTTATGAAGTTCATTCTTACATAGTGCATCCCTCCATTGCCCCTCTCTCTGTGAATGTGTATATGTGTGTGTGTGTATGTATGTATAACGTCACACATATATAATTTTATAACTAGTTTGTATAATGGTATTGATTTATACTGGTATTTTTTTGATCTTAGTAATTATTCTACTGTTTGCAGTAGGTTTTTGGTTGATTCTGTTGGGTTTTTCAGATCAATGAGATCATCTGTATGTAGTAGCTGTTTTATCTTCTTCCCAATTTGTGTATCACTAATTTTGTTCTCTTGTACAATGCTGTTGGCTAATACTTTCAGCATTATTAAATAATATCGGTGATAATGAATATCATTGTTTATTTCCTGCCTTTTAATAAAATGGCTTTTCTATTTCCCATTAAATATGATGCTGGCTTTTGACTGAGATAGTTATATTTTATGATGAGAGATGTTCCTTTTGTTTCTTTTTTATTATCTTAAAAAAAAAATCAAGCAAGCAATGTTGAATGCACTTCCAGCATTTGGTTTGATTGCATTACCCAGAAGCTGACCTTAGGAATAGTTCATATGTGCAAGTCATTTACTACAGAAATACTCCTAGGAGAGACTGGTAACCACATGAGGAAAGTAGGGAAGAAAAGGCAGAAGAAGCAAGCCAGAGTGTGATTACAAGCAATAGCCCTGCAGAGGTAAGCTTCAGCCATTTCCTGAAGGACAACTCTGGAATGTAAATTATGCCTCTGAGTTGTCCCAATCTGAGGTAAGAAACTGACTTTCATATTCCCAACTTTATAATCATTGGTTAATGGCCATAGGCGTAATCTTGAGGGAGGAGAGTATGAACTCTCGGGCACTTTCAGTTCTCTGTGTAATTGTGCGAAGTTGACTCTAGGCATCCAAGGACAAACCTGTGAAGACCAGCAGCATTTCCTGGCTGTTGAAAGCACACCTAGCGGGGAGTGGGAGGCCCAGAAATAATAAAAAGATATCTGAGGGCATATGAGCAGAGCAAGGACATTGTGCCCTATAGCATCTATGGAATCGATTATGATTATTATGTTTGTATCTTTTGATATGATAAATTACTTTAATAAATTCCCTAAAAATTTAACCAGAATGAACTCATAGCATGGTAAAAGTTAAATGTAGTCCTAGTGATTTTTAGTGGGGGTGAGAGGTAGGTTTTGTAAAATTTGCTCTGTTTCTTCTGGACAAAATTGACCTGTTTAAACTTTCCATGTCTTCTGAAGTCAGTTTGATAAATCATATTTTCCTCAGAATGTATCTTTGCTATCTATGGCTTGGATTCAATTTGTATGAAGTTAGGTAAAATAGAGTCCCTTGAAACTAATTTTAAGGTTATTTACCCTTTGTCATTTCTTATTTTATATATTTGTGTTTTCCTCATTCTATGCTTGATTAATTTATCCACAGATGATATATATATATATATATATATATATATATATATATATATATATACACATATATATATGATTTTATTTTTATTTATTTAGAGAGAGAACACACATGCACGTGCACACATGTGCACAAGCTGGGGTAGGGACAGAGGGAGAGGGAGAAGCAGACTCCCTGTTGAGCAGGGAGCCTGACTTGGGGCTTGATCCCAAGACACTGAGATCATGACCTGAGCTGAAGGCAGATGCTTAACCGACTGAGCCACCCAGGGACCTATATATATGTATGTGTGTGTGTGTGTGTATATATATATATATATGTGTGTGTGTGTGTGTGTGTGTGTGTGTGTGTATGTACACACTTTTTTTTGAACAACAGGTTTTATTTAATTTAGTATAGCTACTTTTCTGGGCAGGTGTTTGTTTTTAAACATATAAATTTATTTGTTTTTAAACATATAAATTTATTTGTTTTTAAACAGATGAATTTATTTGTTCTGCTGTCTTCAGTTATGTTTGTTTTGTTTTTTTATTTTTATTTTATTTTATTTTTTTTAAGATTTTATTTATTTATTTGACAGAGAGGAGAGAGATCACAAGTAGGCAGAGCGGCAGGCAAAGAGAGAGAGGGGGAAGCAGGCTCCCTGCTGAGCAGAGAGCCCAACGCAGGGCTTGATCCCAGGACCCTGAGATCATGACCTGAGCTGAAGGCAGAGGCTTGACCCACTGAGCCACCCAGGTGCCCCGTTTGTTTTGTTTTTTATTCCTTCTTCATATCACAGTAAAACCAATAGATATGTAATTTTAAATATTCCCACACTTTTCCTTGGTTGTTACCTCTTAAACATTAGGCAATCAGTGTGGTTATTCTATTTTATACCTTCTCTCACCCTCTGGTATTTTTGTTAGTTTTATTATTTTGATATTGTTGTAGCATATGGCATTGTATTCCATTTGGTCACTCTTATCCCTATCCTTGTTTTGTCTCAGATGTAGAGAAAAGTATATATAATGGTTAAGTTAACCCTATCCTGTATTTAAGTTTATCTTGTAATATGTTGCTCTCTTGGGTTTTATTTTCTAATAGTTTCATCCAATAACACGATGTAAAACATAGTCCCCTAGTTTCTTGTGTTTAAAACCTTAGTCTACAGAATTTATGCTGGAAGATCTTAATTTGATATAAAATTCTTGGCTAATATATTTTTTTCTTTTAAGTATTCTGCACGTTTTGATTCAATCTTTTCTGAGTAGTGTTGCTTTGGAAGAATGTGATACATGGCAAATTTATTTTCTTTATGAAATATGCATTCATGTCTTTGTCAGGTTAGGGAATTTCTTCAATATCTTTTAAAGATAATACATTTATTCAGATGTTTCCTGAGTTTGAATTTTGGGGTCCGTTTTCATTGGAATATGGGCTACTCTTTTCTATGTGAATCCAAGCACTCTTATTTCAAACTAGTTTTCTTCTTCATTTAAAAATTGTTTTATTCCATTATTCTAGTGTTTTCTTTAGTAATTCCATTATGCATATGTTAGATCTTTTGCTTTCCTTTATATCTATCATTTTCTTTCCAAATCTTTTTAATCTTTATTCCCATTTCCTTTCTTTTTATTTTGTCTTTCTACCTTTTGATGTATTTCCCATCTTGTCTATTCCTCTGAGTGCATCTTGCAGTTTAGTTTTTTTTTTTTAATTTTGCATTTTTAAAATTTTTCTTCCCCAAGTTTTTCCTGCTCCCATTTCCCTTCCCCTCACTGTTTGACCATGTCCTCCTATTGTCTGTCCACCAAATCTCCTAAATCTTGCATTTCTGCTTACTGATATTTTATATCATCATTTTTTCAGCAATCTGTAAAAATCCCTGGTAAGATATTACTATAATTTTCACATATGTGTGGCAACATTTTTTTTCTGCCATATTTTTTAATTAGTAAGAAAGTTTTGTTTCCTTTCTGGGCTTTTCTTTTTTTCTTATAGTATCTTTGTTTACTTTTGGGTTGTTTTATTTTTGGTTACTGCCATAGACTCAATGGTTGTGATGAGGGAAGATGTGGCTAGCTGTAGACAAAGCATAAGCTGACAACCTACAACCTCCTCCCACCCCCCACTCCTGGATGGGATGTATGACTTCTTTCAGGAATCTCCCAACAATCTTAATGTTAATGCCGTGCTAGAGGGAAAAACAACATTAACTTGACAATGGCAAGGATTCTCATATCTTGTAGGTCCTCTTTAGCATATGAAAATCCTTTTGAAACCTCCCTTTTCCTTACCTTCCCCAACTCCTAAGTATATAATTAGCCACCCCTCACAACCTTGGTGCTGCAGCTCTTTCTGCCCATGGTTCCTGTCCCCGTGCTTTAAGAAGCCATTTTGCACCGAAGACGTCTCAAGAATTCTTTCTTGGTCATCGGCTCCGGTCCGCACCCCACCAAACCTCACCTATATCCCAAAACCACATCAGCTGTACCCCTTCAAAATTCATATGCTGAAACTTAATCTCCAATGATGATATTTAGAGGTGGAGCCTTTAGGAAGTGATTAGGTCCTGAGAGTGAGGTCCTCATCAATAAGGTTAGTGCTCTTTTAAAAGAAACCCTAGAGAGCTCCTTCACCTTCCACCACATACGTAATTGTTTTCTTCCATCTGGGTTACTGTAACAAAAATAACATAGGCTGGGGGACTTACAGAACAACCTCTTTTATTTCTGCAGGGTGGGAAATCCAAGATCAAAGCACAAGCAGATTTGGTGTCTGGTGAAGGCACTGTCCTCTTTTCCTCTGTACCAACACTTGTCTCAGGGTTTTTTGGTTTGTTTTTTGTTTTTGTTTTCGTTTTTGTACTTTTTAAGATGTTGCTGACCTTAGGAATTTTGGACTACATTTATACACAATTTAGAGTTTGCAGTTTTTTGTCTCCTATTTTACTATAGATTAATTTTGAATGAGTGACTTGTTCTTGTTCTTATCTCTATTTTGCTTTGTATGGCTTCTTGAAAAACACTGGGAAGATCTAGATTCAAGCTGCCATTGTGTTCCTACCCAGTCCTTGGATTTCTGGCAATATTTGCTTCAACCTCAACATTTGATTATTTTCTTTCTCAAATCTGGTTCTTCCTGCAATAGGTTATTAGTAAGCCCATCACCAATTTTCTAACTATATAAGCTATAAAAATCTGATCCATTCTTAGAAGGACATGCAAATAAATGACTTATTTGGGTTATATTCCCAAGAAAATTTGTCCAAGCTTCTTTCGGCCCTTTGTCTCACTGTAGTAATAATTTGCATATATTCTACAAGTTTTTCCAAGTTCTCCCAACCCTTGGTATATGCTTTTCTCTCTCTGCCATTCTTTTCTGGTGAAAATATTCATGGTGAAAATATCTCCTCCAAGAATCTTCCACTGACCCACCATCAACAATAAAATTAGCTGTGTTTTTTTAAATTAGTCATTCCTTTATCAGAGGGGATAGCTGTTCTAACCAGTTTAGTGTTTGATACATTTTAATTAAATATTTTCTCAACTCTAACTTGTTCCTGGGTACTATTATAGGACTTCTGTAATTCTTTTTTTTTTTTTAAAGATTTTATTTATTTATTCGACAGAGAAGAGAGAGATTACAAGTAGGCAGAGAAGCAGGCAGAAGGAGAGGGGGAAGCAGGCTCCCCGCTTAGCAGAGAGCCCAATGCGGGGCTCGATCCCAGGACCCTGAGATCATGACCTGAGCCGAAGGCAGAGGCTTTAACCCACTGAGCCACCCAGGTGCCCCAGGACTTCTGTAATTCTTTGTGGAACGAGTATAAAATTACTTTGACATAACTTATAACATTGAGTAAAAATTATTTCTCTCTTTGGTTTTTCATCCAGAATGTAGGCTCTATGAAAGTTGAGAGTCAAGTATTTTTATGATTATATTCCAAGAGATGTACATATCTCTTGCAGCACAGTAGGCCCTTCATGTAGGTCTGACTCTTTCATTGAAAGATGGAGGTCGGTGTATCATTGAAGATAAATGGCATGAGCTACAAACCCATGTGAGCTAGGAACAAATATATAGAGTTATAATTATTTATCTTTAATTCCAGAAAGCATACATACTTAGTCTCTGATTTATTCTCCATTTTTCCCAGCCAAAGGCAAGTCTAGAATAAATACAGTGAAAGTTTAAAGGGAAGATTTTAAGAATTTTTTTTTTTTTTTTTTTGAGATAGAGGGAGGAGAGAGAGAATCTGAAGTAGGCTCCATGCTCAATGCAGAGCTGGCCACAGGGCTGGATCTCAGGACCCTGATATCATGACCTGAGCTAAAATCTGGAGTCAGACATTTAACCAGCTGAGCTAGCCAGGTACCCCAGAAAGAAAAAGTTTTAAAGTGGACCTCTCACTCAGAAAACTTCTGGGTCAAAGGAAATAGCAGCCCTTCTATCCCACTCCTACACTTCTCTCAGTGTTTCTACCTAGCACATATCTTTATCAGAAAAGTGTTTACAGTTCTTAACATTTTGCAGACATGCCAAAGAGATTAATTATAATAATTTCTCCTGCAGCTGGGATTACTGATATAGAAACAATTTCTATATCATCATATATGTGCATTCCAGCTAACAACACTTGAACTGGTATATGAAGAGCCAATTTATTAGATGACCACAAAAAATGAAGGACACACAGAGGAGTGTGAATTTGCATTTATAACAGACTGTGGATGAGAATTCTATCTTTAGTAGCTAAGAAGATGAATGAGTAAAAGTCTGATAGATACAAATAGCAGGGTTCATTACACAATAAGAGGATATTCTCAGACATGTGATGAAGATAAATTCTACTGCATGTCAGAGATATCATGTTATTGCCTCTAATCTATCATCTTGTTAATGTTATTTCTATGGAAACATTAAAAGAAATTAAACTACTAAAACCTGAAAACAGATTTGACAGCTGCATGTAACAAAAGAAAAATACCAAGATTTTGTTGAAATACTTGCCATTCCTTAGTTATGTTAATTCCTGGTAACTAGTATTTAGGTAATCTGTGCAATGCAGGCTGATAAACTCCTCAAGCAAAGATAGTATCATTATTATTGTGTCACAATAATATTTAATATGTATTCATATTGATATGTCAGTTAATGGGAAATTCTTAATTTAGGATTTTCTTGTTCTAGCAGGAGCAACTCAGTTCAGCATAAAGAGAGCATGCTTATCTTTGCAAATTTGTATACAATCATTAGCATTGCTAAAGCAGGCTTTAATACTCTGAATGGCCTCCATTAACTAACTAATGTAGGTAGGGTATTTTTTTTCACACTTGTATGGAATGTGAAAATGCTTTATCTGGGTGTGTAAAGCCTGTTTCTTCTGTTTTCCCCTTCTTTTCCCCCAATTTCCAGTGAGGGAAGAAGCTACCATTACCTTCTATGTGTAAGTATGTGGATGTCTGTGTGTGCGGGTGGATGCGAGGTGAGGGTGGGGATATTGATGTCCTCTGATGCTCCCTACTTTAACAAAGACTATTTCTGTCCAAAGGAGATCCAATTTTTTGTTTCTCCAGGTATACTTATTTTATATAAATAGCAACAAAGATGAATAGAGAGATTTTTCCTCCCACTTTTCTTTATTCTTCTGAAATTATGTAGAAAATGAAGCTAATTATTTATGTAGCTGTAATCACAAGAAAATGGAAATAAGAATCAAATTTATCAATTTTGTCCATTTAATTTCATTTATAAATAAAGTTCGCTTAAAATGAACTTTGTGAAGCTCAGATGAAAGATGTTGAAAACTACAAGTGACAAGAACTAATATTATATTTTATCCCTTGAGGTAAAGTATTTTGAGTTTTCTAATATAAAGAAGAAATCATGACAAGGATTTTACAAAACGGCTAGATTTTTTTTAACATGAATCAACTTGTAGCAACAGATCAAAGTTAGTCACGATAATTATTTGGAGACTAGATTGGTGTGGACAGTCAATCAATGGAAGAAAACAGCCTTTTGCAATGATAGTTTATGGAATTTTTAATGTGAGCGATGGTATTCCCGGAAAGATGTAATTTGTAAACTAGTCATCGGCTGTCTTGTAAGGTCTGTGACGCCAAACACATGTGACCAAGACTTTTTCCAAAGCAGAAGGAGGGAAAGAATTGTTTGTGTTATTATCTGTGAAGATTTGCTTTGAATCTATAAATAATTTTACATATAGGAGTTGTTAGTAATAGTATCTGGAGAACCTGGATGATTAACAAACCACGAATGATTCACAATTATGAAATAAAGCTAGAAACAGAGTCCAAATTTTTGGAAAACATAAACCAAGCAATCTTCCCAAAAGAGTATGAACACTTGCTTTGATTGCTGGCCATTTTAAAATTGAAATTTTCAAAGAATTGTTTTATTCTTCTATCATGCTCCATGTAGATAGACAGATTTTTTTGCATCTTTGTCTTAAGGTCTCTGACAGAGCTGAGAGTTCCTTATTAGCTCTTCTATTCTTGGGGTATGGAACAGTTCCACTTGAAAAGAATCTGATATTATCACTTTCTACACAGAAAATGCATTCAGTAAATAATTGCTCACTCATTGCTTATTAACAAGCAGTCACAGATTGAAATAATGAGCACTGGGTCATAATTTGGAAGGCCAGCAACAAGGACAGTAGTTTTTGAGTATCCTTCTGTACATTAGTCACTGAGGCTTCTTTTTACACATATTTTCATTTAATAATTATAAAAAAAAAGATTTAGATTCTAATTGTTCTTTGCTGTTAAAAAATCTCCGTGGTCAGATAAATAGTATCTCTTCTCTGAGTCTGATTTTCATCTTAAAAAAAAAAAAGGAGACTATTTTAGATCATCTTTCAAGCCACTTCCAAATCTCAAATTTCCATTGCAAACATTTCTCTCAATTCTTTCACGGCCATATAGTACTACACAGACTTCCATGTTTGTCTGGTTTGAGACCTGTTTGTTGTTGTTGTTGCTGTTGTTGTTGTTTTAAAGATTTTTATTTATTTGAGAGAGAGAGAGCACAAGCAGGGTGAGGGGCAGAGGGAGAAGCAAACTCCCCACCGTGCAGGCAGCCCGATGTGGGGCTCAGTCCTAGGACTCTGGGATCATGACATGCCAAAAGCAGACACTTAACTGACTGAGCCATCCAGTTTTGACTGGTTTTGACTATCATCAGAGCTAGCATTTTCCATAGTAAACACATAACTGTGTTAACTCTCAAAGATATGGCTCTCTACCTAAAGAAGAATAGAAGCCACACTAGTCAACCCCAATGCCACCACCCTTTGACTTCCCCTGCCCTTCCAGGTCTTTTCTTCTGATCCAAGTCAGTGATGATCAGTAGTGTTATTTAATGAGATTTTTTGTTCACCTTATATGTGTAGAATTGTTATGGAGGAGACCTGTGCCCTGGATTCTTTAGAAGCTGGAATAAAATTGCATTTATTTCAAAAGCATAATTTTTATCTTTGACACAGTAATTAAGATTCTTTTACTGAATGCTATCATTCAGATAAAAGAGCTCTTTGAAGGTCTTCTGGGGAGGTGGTGCAGTGGTCAGGGGTAAGGACCTCAGAATGAGACAGTTCTCCGTGATTAAGAGCAAATGTTTTTATGCCTCTTTTTTCTTAACTGCAAAATGATGTAACCATAGGATCTAGCCCATTGTCTTGTTGGGCACATTAAATGCAATCTTACACATAAAATTCTTAGAATACTAGTTATAAGTAACCAAATTACAAGTAGCATACATTAAAGCTGGTTGCCATTATGTTGACTATTAGATTCATTAATAAGAATATTATTTTTACTCAATGTCGGTAATAATCAAGATGGTTTCAAAAATAATAAAAGTACCTGCCAATGAAAAGAAGGAATACAACATCTGGGAAAATCCCTCATGCCACACTCCCTCCTATGAAAACATCCATTCACATACTTTGATGTAGCTTCTTTGGTCAAGGGATTTCTTCTATGTTGAATTCATCTTTTCATTCACACACTGAATCCTCAAAAAAAAGTTTTGAAGAAATAGTCATTTAGCACTAGCCTGCAGGAGGTACTCGTTCAACAAGATTCATGGCACATGGCCTCTGATGAGCATTGTCATCGGTGACTTGGACACTTGGCTGTGTCCTAGCTGTACTTCCTTCTCAGGAGACTACCAAGAGCACGTTCAGGAGCAACATCACATTATGCATTCAATAAAGTGTGCGATCTGATGTCACAGTGTATAATACAAACAGCATCCTGGAGATCAATCCTGAGATCCACAGCAGAGAGGTACATGTCCTAAAGTCACAATGCTGGCTTGTTGTCCGGGGCCGGGGATACATCACATGAAGGAATTGCCGAGTCTCTCTTGCAGCGATCCGGGAAGTTAGAAAGAAAGACACAATCCACGCCAACAGCTTTAATAAGCTAGTCTTTCATTAAGTGAATTCCTAAATGTTGACCAAATTCTTTTAGACAGAGACAGCTCATGGTTCAGGGCGCATGTGATGCACTTGCTGTTACATAGACACTGATAAAAAAAAAAAAATCCTCAGGCTGCTTTCCCAGAGCACTCACAGACTGGAGGTGGGGGCTGGGCAGCAAATTTTCTTCAGTGGTTTCTTTCATGTTCCAAGAAGGATGGTCATGTGTTTTAGTTTAGCTGATACATTCCAATAAAATGATTTTCAAAGAGACAGGACAAATAATAGGCGTTTTACATATGGTGGCTGTGGATATCACATGGAGCTAATTTTCTCATACACAATATGTTTGTTACTCCACAAGCTGGTTATGATTCATTTAAGGTCCCTTTTTTATTTAATTTTACCTAATAAACTAATGAAATGGCCCAGTGAAGTCTTTATGGTCAATATAATTTGGGTGAGTGACTTAGCCTACATTTCCTTTAGGATATTAAAGATATATCATTACCCTCCCAGTTTTTTCCTCTCACAAATTCAAGGAAAAGAAAGCATCACTAGTCTGGATAGCATTATTATATTTTTTTAAAGTCATTCTTGATGTCAAGATTTTAAAAGAGAGAAATCAGCTTCAATTTATGTTTTCTGGGGTATAAATATAATTATTAGCAAACGATTTTCTTTATTTCTCATAGTGCCAATGGCAGTTGTCAACTGCCATTTTTGTCTGCTTGAAAATACTTAAAGAATGTGCATTAGAAAGCAGAAGTCACTACCAAAGGAAATTAATTGAAAGCTTAAAAAATGACTTACCCTCCAACACCAGGAGAAAAAGAGATACTGTCTGTTAGGCAGAAATTGTCTTTATGCAAAAGAACAACAGTAACTTTTTTGTGTTCTGTTTGTTCTCCGGTAGCTAATCCAACAAAATCTCATGGTGGCCATTTGGACTGTTGTAATCACATTCATGATGTTCTGCCTCCCAATGCAGCGTACTTTTCTGCTTCCTTGCCCTCCTAAGAGGTGATGGGGCATACCTCCATGTGAATGATGTGACCAAATGCCAAATGAAAGAACCAGACAAATTGTCGGTCATGGGAGCATACTTTTGAACAACAATGTAGTGCGATTCCTAACCAGAGCTAGTATAATTCAAAGGTGTATTAGTGGGCAAGGGGCTCTCTTCAGCATTGTAGGAAATGCAGTCCAGTTAGCTAAGTCAACAAGCACGCTGTCTGCATTGCTTAAGGCCACAGAGAGATCCAGAGAAAAGAGCATCATAGCCTGCAGTCTACTTGTCTGTCTGGAAGGTTCAGGCTTATGTCTTTGGTTAAGCCAAGGAGACTTTTGCAAGTGTGACTCTTCCACCACTTATAATTAATTCCTGAGTTTGGGGTGAAAGATTTTCTAGAGAGAAGCATTCAGTGTCTATCTACTCAGGAAATATCATGTCAATAAAGAGTGAATATGGACACTAAGGAATGTTTTGACACATTTGAAATAATTTTCTCCAAGACTAATTAAATGAATGTTCATGAGATTGTTAAAAGGATCACAAAGGAAGGAGTAAATATTTATATTTTTAATTTAATGTAGAGGTTTTTAAATTTTGATGGCCTTTGTTCATATGGAAATAACCTCAACTTCACATGTTCCCCGTATAGTTAAGTATTAGCACAATGTATTTTATTATCTACCAGTTTTGAGAGAAATGTTTAAATAATGAGCTCAATAAATCATAAAAAGCCTACTAATTGAGAGAAAATGAAGAAGAAAACAAAAATAATGACTAATTTCTTTCCTGATCCCCTCCACCCTCTTTCTGTCTCTTCCAGTCTTTAAGATCAATAGGACTTCTTAGATAAGCACAGTGAGATTTTAAGAACCTATTACTCGGTCCAAGGGACAGATTCAGGAATATCTCTGCTGCCAGCTAGATCTGTGACTTTGGACAGGTCACATGTAAGGTCATTTCTTCACCTGCAAAATAATGTCCCTTTCTGCTCTGAATTCTTACCATTCCCCTCTACTAGGTTACCATAAGTTTGGGACTCATAACAAGTCATAGGGTTTTTCACCCTACCATACATTCTGCAGAGGTTGGTGAAGAGGCTATGTTTATATTGGCAGCCAAAGGGGGATTCGCCTCCTCCACCAAATGAACAAGGCCCTAGATACACACTGCTGTTAGACCACTGAGGACACCACTGTTGAGACAGCTTAGTGGTCTTCTAATATTTGCCAAAAAAGGATATTAAGTTCACATCCACTTTTATTGATATTATTTTTTGACATAACTACTTTTTTTTTAAGATTTTATTTATTTATTTATTTGACAGAGAGAGAGAGAGAGATCACAAGTAGGCAGAGAGGCAGGCAGAGAGAGAGGGAAGCAGGCTCCCCGCTGAGCAGAGAGCCCGATGTGGGGCTCAATCCCAGGACCCTGAGATCATGACCTGAGCCGAAGGCAGAGGCTTTAACCCACTGAACCACCCAGGCGCCCCTGACATAACTACTTTTTATCTTAGGTTCCTGGTAGTGATGAATATGAGGTGTTATTAGTTAATTTAATCTTATTTCAGAAGCTTTGCCATTTTGCCAGTGTCTTTCCCAACTGGCACTCTTTTAGCAATAACTAGGAGAGTCTTTAATTCATGCATTTACTACTCTATATTAAGACTACAGCTATCACAATCATGGATTTAAAATATCAGTCTTGTTCATCACAACCCAAAATCATAATATACACAGTGCACTGAAATTTGTCTTTCCAGCTTAATTTGGGCAGATCTTTTTCTAAGTCTAGTAACACAAGCAAGAAAGTCTTGTTCATAGACATAAACTCAGAAGGGCTTGTTCTGCTGAAGTGGAGACATTATCAGGTAAACTCTGCCACTGAAATCTAGGTAAATATCTTTAAAATACTCACGTACCACAATAGAATAAGATGAGAGCTTCATAGGATTCACAAGACTTGAACTTTATATTGGATCTTGCATTTACTATCATATAACCTGGAATAAGGCCGTTAAAACTCTCATTGATTAACAGAGTGACCACCAAATGGGAAAATTTGCATGAATATACTTTGAAATGTATAACCTGCTCTACAAATGAAAGACACTGTATTGTGATATAAATAAATATTCATAATGATGATAAAATTATGCTGGAATAATTTAGAAACTATTAGAAACAACAACAACAACAACACTTTATTCCCAGGAAGATTTTATTTATTCTATCTTTATCCATTTGGGTCACTAAAGAGATCAGCATAGCAGTTTTATACTGTGTTACCTTTGCAAGGCTGCACTCTTAATATCTCCCTTCAACTGATTTTGAAATCACAGGTGGACTCAGAATCATCCTCTTTTGATTAGGTCATAGCCATACAGTGAAGGGGAAGTGATTGAGCGTGAATGGCCTTTGAAGGGTAGAACCGTAGCAAAGCCTTCCTGGCAAAGGATGGTTAATGCATTTACTCTGGTCCAAGAGGAGTCAGTTGGATAAAGGTGCCTATGTTCATTTTGATGCAACAATCTAATACCTTGGGATGGCATCCAGCATAATCAATTTTTCACGATAAATTGATACATGCTGTCCTTAAAACATGTTGCTTGTGTTAAATGCTGTCTTGTATGCAATACGGCAATTGGTTAGTATCTTTTTAAAATAATTTGTATTCCTTAATCTCTTGGGAGACTTCTTTCTCTGAGAAAATAACTCTGATACAAAACAAATTTTGTTTTCTGGCAGAACTGGGGGAAAAATCTAAGTTTGGTAGTATTGCAAAATTGTGAAAGATTTTGTGGTTATACTTTGAAGTTTAATGTAAGACTATAAAGAAATGAAATGAAACTATTTTCATGACTGAAAAATATCATTTTCTGTATGAATAAAATTGACATTCTATTGTGGAGACTTATTTTTTGAGGAAAAAAGAAACCTATTTCCCAAGTTTATGAAAAGACATGTCCACTGGTGGAGATGTAAAAATAAATATGTCACAGTTGTGAAGAGATCTATGGTACTGCTGCTTCATGATGAGGAGAGTGGGGGCAGAATTATACATTGTTAAAATGGTCTCATATTATATGGAGAAGAAGTCTGAGAAATTCTGCTTTGTTCTACTGCTAACTAGTCAACCACATTTTTCAATGTGCCGAAATACCTCTGTGGAACAAATTATTCACTTCTTGGAAGCTACACAAATTCTTTCAGGCCAAATAATATATGAAGCTGTAAGTTTCTTTAGAAGTCTCTTAGCAGTGTTAGACACACAACCAATATTCAAGAATTGTTTTATAGACTGATGAAAACGCATGAAGTGGTCTTTCATTGGCTTTGACAAGGTCAAAGTTGGCTTCAACACCTATTTTACTTATAGTGAGGGGCTAAGCACTGAGTCAAGAAACATGGATTGGCTTTCTGCCTCCATGACATTCTCTGTGCTATCTTCACTTAATACTATGCAAACAAGAGCCATTCTTATGGTAGGTACAAGAGCTGTAAGCACCGCTGGGGTGTCTAATGGCTACAGCATAATAGGACTGTTGCGGGCAACTCCTAGGTTCTACAAACACCTTTCAATTTAGAAATCAAAAAGGCATCCCAAGAATGAATGTGTCCAGTTCTTCCATTCAAGTATATGTTGCCTGCCATCATTCAGCAGCCTCAGGCTTTGAGTAAGATGGTGTAGTGTTAAGTTTATTTTCCCTTTATAATCTATAATTCCTCAGGGGACTGTTTCACTTTTCTTATGTTCAAAGTCATTTACTACATTCTATGAGGATTAAATGAAAATTATAACTTTATAATTTGAATATGATAATAGTTTATTTCTATTTAAAATCTAATATTAATATATTATATTTATATATAATACAATGTTAATATGTAATATAATATAGGATAATTTAAAAATTATACCTTAAAGTAAAGTAAAATTGTTATAAGTAAAATTGTTATAAAAATTTTCCGAAACTTGTAAGAATTAACAACAATGCTATAAAAAGCCCCTAAATTTGTAAGAGTTGAATAAAGTTAAGGAAAGCAAAAAAAAAAAAAACAAATAGAGAAGAAAGACAGGAAGGAATGAAGGAAGGAAGGGGGAAGGAGGGTGGAAAGAAGGAAGGAAGAAAGAAAATAAAGGAGAAAAGGAAAGGATCCGTTTAGGGAGATATTTAATTTAAATTGGCTGGAACTTTTCTAAACTACTTTGAATAGGGAAGATAACTTATTTTGTTCTTAATCCATTTTGATAAAAAATATAAACAAACATTACAATTTGAAAATAATTTGCTATTTATTCCCATTTAATTCAGATTAATAACTCTAAGTATAGAGGGATTTATCACTGTTTTTCCATTTTCCCCAAATTTTTGTTTTATTTTGTTTGTTTTTGGTCTTTTTCCAAAATTATTTAAAGCATTCTAGATAGTAATTTAGGCAATCATGGGAAATTTTAGAAATATGAATGAAATCAATTGGGCCTCAAATTTCTTGACAGACAGGAATGACCCGGATTAGCTATAGAAATATATCTGATCGTTAAAAAATTACAACTTTTTGCTGGTTTGCAACCCTCTCAGGAACTTTCCGGGCATAATCTGACTGTGGGCCCCAAACATGGAGGGGAGGAAGGAACCAAAGAAAGAGTTAAGCCATTCTGGGTTGGTAGATAGTAGTTTTAATAAGCAAAAAGAACTTAACATAGGAGGCTTGTTTGAGGCAGGAGCAAAGACAGCTGGATCCCCACATCTGCACCCCAGAAGATGTTTACAGAGAGACCTAAACTGGCTTCAGTAACTTATACTGTGCAGAGGTTCTCAACAGCACATGAGGATTTCAAGGCTATGACCTTGGAGCAGGAAAGGCAAGCAGAATCCACATTTTAAGGAAAGGATTGAGGGTGAGGATCCACTTGCCCGGAATCAGCTCATGGGTCAACTAGCAGTCACTGCTTTTCAATGACCTCCTCCAACATTTTTTCTTACTTTGCCATAAGCAATCACAACCTCTTAAAAGTTTTTTTCTAGTTTCTTTAGAGAATATTTATAAAAATAGATACCTGTTTGCCTTATTAAATGATTACCTTTCTGCCAAGGAACTATCAAAACCTTACTTGAACTGAGTTGAATACTCACATTACCTTTAAATTTGCCTCTAAGAATTTTGCTACAATCTTCTTCAACTTATTTTGTGGCTCACCTGTAGCCTCTTTCTTGAAAATAATGTACAAGGTTTAATTTTTCTCTTCCTTTGAGCAGACCCCCAGTGTACATTTGAATATGGCAACTATTTTGGTTAAGGTATCTTTTGGAAGGGAAAAGCAAAGTAAAAAGATGTTCATGTCAATCATCTTATGTACATTTTGATTTTGTTTGTTTTTATGCCTCTCTTCTATGGTGGGATGGTCAGGATTTCAATTCCATCTCACACTAAATGACCATTTTTGGGTTTTTTTAAATGACTTTATTTATTTTAGAACAGTTTTAGGTTCACAGAAAAATGAAAGGAAGGTCCAGAAATTTCCCATATATCCCCCACTCCCAAACATGCACAACCTCCCTCACCATCAGCATCTCCCACTAGAATGATACTTTTGTTACAATGGAGAGACCTACATTGACACATCGTTGGCATTTGGAGTTTATAGTTTACCTTATGGTAACCTTATGATTCATTGAATGCTGTACATCCTGAGTTTGGATGTTTGTGTAATGACATGTGTCCTTCATTGTAGTGTCACACACAGTGCCTAGAGAGTACTGTCACTGCCCTAAAAGTCTCTGTGCTCTGCCTACTCATCCTTCCTCCTTTCCCTCCGCCCCCGGCCACCACCCACCTTTTTACTGTGCACATTTTTACCTTTTCCAGAATGTCATAGAGTTACAATCATACAATATAGAGCCCTTTCAGTTTGCCTCTTTTCACTTAGTAAAATGCATTTAAGTTTCTTTCATGTCTTTTCATGGCATGACAGCTTGTTTTGTTTTAGTGCTGAATAATATTCCATTGTCTAGATGGGCCACGGCTTTTTTATCCATTCACCTACTCAAGAACATATCGGTTGCTTCCAAGTTGGCGGTGATTATGAATAAAGCTGCTATAGATATCCCTGTGGAGGTTTTTGTATGGACATAGTTTTCAAATTCTTTACATAAATACCAAGGAGTATGATTGCTGGATTGTATGATAGGTGTATGTTTAATCTTGTAAGAAGCCATCAAACTGTCCTCCCAAGTGGCTGTACCATTTTACATGCAATCCAGCAATGAATGAGAGTTCTTGCTGTTCCACCTCCTTGCCGGCAGCTGGTGCTGCCACGGGTTCTGACCCTTCTAATAGGTGTCTAGTGATATCTAATTGATGTTTTCATATGAATTTCCCTGATGACATATGATGTGGGGCATCTTTTCTATTTTTTTTTTAAGATTTTATTTATTTATTTGAGAGAGTGAGTGAGTGAGAGAGAGAGAGAGCGCGCGCACATGAGCAGGGGCAGAAGGAGAAGCAGACCCTTCTGCTGAGCAGGAGCCTGATGTGGGACTTGATCCCAGGACCTTGCAATGATGACCTGAGCTGAAGGCAGACGCTTAACCAACTGAGCCACCCCTTATGTTGCATTTTCAAAAAATTCTTTTTTTTTCCAAAAAATTCTTTACCAATAAATTACTTTATTAATTTATCAATAATTCAATAAATAATAATTTAATAAATAATAATAATTTAATAATTTAATTTAATTTTAATTTCAATAAATTCTTTACTTGGAAAACTTCAAGCGCTCGGCATATCCCTGTCTGTTCATTGTCTGACATGTATGGAGGATTTACAGAATATTTGTATGTCTAAAGAGGATTGAAGTTTACTGCCCTCCCTCTTTTTGATCCACAGATGCGGTGCCGAGCAAGAAAATGACAGGATTAGAAAAAGGGGATGTGGGGAAAACTTTGTGTACTCATGTCTGAATTCAGCCTATCTTTTACAGAAAGGCCCATAATTTATGGATTTACTATAGAACCTCACAGTGTATAAAAGGCCCCCTATAGAAAGAAGCTTGTCTTGCCAAGATGGTACAAGCCTATAAAGAAAGGTGCCAATCTCCCTGTGCCAACATACCTGAAGTGTGCTTCCTTCCCACTGTGTGTAGTGGATGATGCCGACAGGTTTCGAATGGTACCTACATGGGCTGACTTAGCTTCTAAGTTACTCTTTCATGGTCTAGTAAAAAGCAATCTGGTACATGTGAGTTACAATCACAACTAACTTGCTCAACTGTTGTGTATTGTTGGGTAGATTTTTGCTCCTGAAGGGGTATCAGGCATCTTCTGAGTCTCTGGTTCCAAGGCCAGCTTCATCCCAGATATGTGAAAAAGTGGAATAATTTACTTCTGTGAACTCTCACTTCGAATCTCTTCTGGCCCTTTATTTACCCTGGACCTTCCTCTCCTCAGACATGAAAATCATTGCCCTTAGCTCCAATTGTCGGGACATTCTGGAAAGGATGCCATATTCTGGGTCTATCATTCACAACTGCCAGTAAATTCAAATTCCAGAGTCGGTATTGCAAAGAGGTATTTCGGACACCTGTGCAGCCAGCCCAATCCTTACCTAGGTGTAAAGCAACAACTAGTTAGTTAGTACAATGGCTGTCAAACATCCTCATACAATTTCCTCCTGCCCAGGGTCAGCTTGATCTTGACCCGGGATCAGCTCAATCAGTTGGCTCATTCTGTTTTAGACACAAATGTCTCGACACATCATTTCTGAGGTCTAATTTATGGAGTATAATATTAGCATTGCATCGTATCATTTTAATCTCTGCTGAGGATCTTTAGTTCTTAAGCAGTTACTCAGATCATTTTGAGTCTTAATATTTCAAGAATGCAGCACATTTATGAAAAAAGAACAATTGATCAATACATTGGTGGCTTTGAAATAAAACTTGAGCAAAACACACAATGAAAACTTAGGATTTCCCTTTCTTTGAAAATGTTCTTGAATCCCAGATATTTTTGGAAAATTCATTTTTAGGGACAAGGAGCTATTCTTAATTTTATCTTGAACTTCTTGGTAGCTTATTCAAACAATATCTACACATTAAAAAACTGTCCCACTAACAGCTTCTATTTCTTTTCCTCTCCCCCAGAGACGACTACTGTTATCAATTTGGCATATGTACTTCCCATCTTTTAGTATATGTCACAAAGAAGATCAAACCGTCTTCACGAATTTTTTTTTATCTAAGCTCTGCATGGGCTATTGAACAAGAAACCTTACTATGCAGTCAGTATCTTCAAACATAAAACTAGACCTCTTGAGATAAAGTGATGCTATCTCTGATTCTTTTAAATCACATAAGTAAAGAAAGCAGAGAGGTGGGAAAAAAGGAGAGTCAAGGTCAGTTATTGAGTCGGAGCAATTTACATTTTTAATAACTTTGAGAGGTTAGGCAGTGTCATGTTTTAACTGAAAATCTAGCAACCCCTCTGTGTCTCTTTTTTTCTCTATTTGCATAAGCAATTGACAGCTCATTAAGAGCTCATTAGGAAACAGTGTAGACCCTGTGATCAGAGGAAACAGAAAAGAGCAGTGCTGAGAAGAAGTCTTCATTTATAAATGTCCTCAATATTTCACGAGACTATGAAATACACCTAAGATATACGATGGTGAAAGCGAGTAAGCTATATAGACTTATAAAACACAAGACAATGCCAACATTGCCATTCATTAAATCTTAGCCTATTCACCTTAATAAGAAAAGATAAAGGTGATAGAATTTATAAATATAACTTTTTCTGAAAAGCGAGCTAAAAATGTCCACATTTTCTGTGTTCTTTTTCCTTCTTCTCTCTTCCCCAAATTTTATCTATCATCTATCATCTACCTTTTATCTATCTATACCCACTATCTCTCTCTCTCTCTCTCTCTCTCTATCTATCTATCTATCTAATCTATTCTTGATTTCCAGATGGCTATATCTCAGAGAAACCAAATAATCTTACTGTTTAAGAATAGTCTACATGTGGAAAAAATTGACTACACTTCTTTGCCAATAAATATGTTCAGAATATAAATTAGTTTTTTTTTACTTGCTAATGCTCTCTGGACCCAAACAAAGTAGACAAAAATCAGATCTCCTCTGAATAAATGTTTGCCTGATACTTCTAAATCTCTAGACACCAAAAACCTATCGTAAAATGAAAGGCAAATGCACACTGGAGTGCTGGCTATTCTTTTGCCTTTGTACTGCATTTTGTAAAACGCATGAATACAAAGCACTTTTAAACACTCAGGAATCAATACAAAGGAAGCAGTGGGAACACATTTATTCCTGTTTTATTCCATTTCGGGGCTGCCAGAGTTTTGCTTGACCAGATGTTGCAGAGTTTCCAAGTCAAATCTGTTCATCCCTTGGCTATCAACTGAAGGCTGCTCTACTTACAAACATTAAGGCTTTCTATCTACTCCTATCTTTTTTTTGCATATTCATTTTTTATGAGAGGGTTCCATTTGAGAGACAGAGAGAAAACTAAGTATATTTATGTGGCCCATCCTCCTATTTTGCATTATTGCCTTCAGGAAGGAAAAAAGTGAGAGCTGTAGTCTGTATTTAGGCCATTTGTATGTTCTTTGTTGGGGTCTGTTTGAATGCCCAATTTGATCTCAATGGTTCATCCTTTGTAACATAAAATAAAACATGGTGCTCAAGAAAAGTAACGACACATACATCCAGGCCCTTTCATAGTAGTTGGTAAAGCTTCAGCCCTGCCTCTCTCTGTGTGGCAGTTTCCCTTTTCTTTCTTTTCTTTCACTGTGACAAGCAGCCATTGTCCCCTTGGTGAGATCTGCAATATTACTTTGACCCCAGCCCATCAATCTGCCTCAATTGGATAATGATCTGTAATCACTTTCTTTCAGGGGAGTCTATAAATTTGCCAAGGCCCCATTCTTTTCTGAAGGACTCCTTATGTTCACTCCCATTTGTGCAAATCCGCCCTCTTTTACAGGGCTAAATAGCCATGCACATGGTCCATTCTGTGAAGAGGCACTGGGCGGGTTTCTGTTGATTTTCCATGCTCTAGTCTCTTAAAGGAGACTAAGTCTGACATGCCGGGACGCAGTGGGGAGTGGCCGAGCCAGGCCACATCACAGGCAGCCGCTTTGCTCATTAAGACTGACCCATCATTAGGTCACTTCGAGCACTTGTAATCAATGAGCTTAATGTTTAGCACAAAAAAAGTTATAAGGAAAGGAGCTTGGAGGTGGGAGGGAAAATAAATTAGTAGAAACGACAGAGAAATCCATCATGTCTAAGTCTTAGAGTGAGACTTTGCTAGCAAAGGGTGAAAGGAGCTCAAACAGCATTATTTGATATCTCAAGTAACCCTTTGGGGTTCTGTTTGTGTTTCACGAAACACGACAATTTTAAGACCCTACTTCTCCCCAGTAGCATCCACTCTTCTTATTAAGTAGAATGAAAGACTCTATATCAGACTCAATCTGCATTTTCTGGGGAACCATATGGCAAAGGCAAAGGTGGATGGAATTCATGAGCAACTTGCGGGAGTTATGAGAATTTAGTTTAATAGCATATGGACCCAAATATATTTGTGACCACAGCCAAATGGGATAAATGAACAACAACAACAAAAGAAAAAAAAACATCTAGAACATAATCTAAACTGCTCCTATATTAAGGGGAATTGAAAAGACATTTTGGTCGTCATATTTCCAACACAAAGAGAAACAATGTCTCTGTACAGTGAGGGGCATAAACATAAATACATTATAATCAAAATAAGTATTAATGAGCAGAGGAACTAGATAAGCTGAAAGAAGTCTATCCTTTAGATAACGTACATTGGTAATGACAATAATTTTCGAGAACACAAACTTCTTTCCAAATCTCTGTGTCTGATTAGTTTATAGTAAACCAATGTTGCTTTTGTTATTTGGTCCAGGAGAACAGTTTAGGAAAACAATAAAGGATATCCCAAAACTGTTTAGGGGACATTGGAGAAAAAAGCAAATAGTTTAAAAAATGTTTGTGTTTTGCACCATCCTGTAGAAAAAATGTGAATTTTAATTTTCACATTCCTATGCTTATTTTGCCCTTATAAACATTTTAAAATTGCTTTATAACATAAAATACATCAAACATGAATGCAGATTTTAGTGAATAATTATTAAACAAACACTCATGTGACCACCACACTGCTTAAGAAATTAACTTTTGTGATTAAAATGTAAGAATCGGGTTAAAAAGAAAATTAACTCTTTCAAACCAGGAGGATCCTCTCATGAATCGTGGATCATATGGTCCTCTCGTGGATTATATGGTCCTCTGGTGAATCAAGGATTATATGAAGCCTGATGAAACCTTTAGAGGTCACTCAGTCAATGTGGCAATGTCATCAAAGAAAAGTCTAATGCCAAAAGTAGTTAAGTTACTTATCTCGGGTGTCATAGCTTATGGGGTTGAATTCAGGCTGCACCTCAGGTTGCAGACCACTTTTCCATCTCATCAAGGACCTCTGATGGGGAAGTCTATAAAAACGTTTCTGTAGCACAAACACCTTATTTGTGCACTTACAAGTAAGTGTCTGTGCCCAAATGTTGCCATCATACACTGAAAGAAAACAAACTCATTCAGTGTCTTAATTGAGCTCATTCTACCAGTGGAATCTTACACAGTGGGAAAATAATTGCTTCAAATATGGAGGACAACGGTTTTGTTTTGCTCATAAAATGGTCATGCGTAAAATGGTCTGACAATTCCAAGTACTGAAGGCAGAGACAAATTTAAGAAGTTTTGCTGTTACTAATAGACAATGAAGAGTGTGCATCCCACCAGTTACAAGCCATTATTGTTCAAATTATAAAATGTGTCATGAATGTCTAATTGCAAGTCAGCTTTTTCACCCCTGTGATTCTCTAGCTAAAAGTTAATTCAGGAGTTAAGAGAACTATAAAATATGCCACATGCAACAATATTTACATTCTGTGAGTTTTTTCTTTTTTCCTAAAAAAGTAAACTTGTTTCTTAAGGTTTGTTGTACGTTGGCTGGAAACATACAGGGTCAGTCAGTATAAGTTAAAAAAAAAAATTTCTGAGAAATTATTGGCAAAGAGCTACTGACTTAGAAAATGCCCAGAAATTTTGAGTCCCCTGATATAAAATTTAAAAATTTTCTTTCTTATCTTTTGGAGAAGATGATTGCTATTTTTATCAGTGCTTCCTTATGGATGAAGAATAATCACAAAATGAGCTCCATCATTTTACAAAGGAAGAAACTGAGGCCTACAGAGGTTGTTCCTTGTCCATAGTCATATAGCTGCCAAGCAGCTGGATTTGAATTTGAACCTCAGTCGGTCTGGCTCGAAGGCATATATATTTTCCACTCTCTGCTCTACTCCTTTTTTAAATTTGTCTCATTATTAATTTGTTCCAAATATACAAAATAAATATATATTCAAGATTGGAAATTATCACTTTTTTTATTCACAGTTATAGACTTGATGGAAACAAAGATGATACAATGTATCCCTCATCTTCAAAGTAACTCAGAGATTCCTCTCCATTCCACTTTATGGCTTTATCAGAAGTTCTCTAGTATTTTATGCATTTTATTATTCTAAATAGTTTTTAATTTATAACTTAGAGAGTTGTCCGTACTCTCTTCCACCATGCTCTTCTTTTTAGATATGGTTAGTAACCTGAAAAGTATGTGATTACAAGCCATGCATCTTATTTGTTTGTCATCCCTCTGAAAGGTATATTCCTACTCCAGTCATCTTTCGGGTAAGTGCTCTCTGCTTTTTTTTTTTTTTCTTCAAGTTTATTTACTTACTTAAATACTCTACAACCAACTTGGGGCTCAAACTCATGACCCCAAGATCAAGAGTTGCAAGCTCCTCCGATTGAGCACCCCTGTTTTTTTTTTTTTTTTTTAATACCCAAAACAATGGCTAAGGACTTTTCAGTAAGGCCCGCTCACCATCAAAATGCCCTGGGAGCCAGACTGCTGTAAATGTTTAAATTTTTCTTGGGAATTCTTGAATCATGCCCATATGTACTCCATCTCTTCTAATCCCTCTATTTCCGTCCAAAGTTACTAGATAACAGTTGGGTCTGATCTTTGTATGTACGTTGGAATGATTTTCTTTCCTATCAAGAAGGAAAGTTGTTCCATCCTCTTCCAATTTAAGCTAACAACATAGAAACATTAAAAACGTCTTGCATTATATATTATTACGGCCTTACCCTTTCTTTGGGTCATTTGCACATTCTTTGTTTGTTTGTTTCAGTGTCCAGTTTCTAGGGGATTTCCTGTGTAACACAACTTTCAGAAGTTTCCCAAATTGTAAGTTAATGCACTGCAGGGGTTGCTTTGGTTTTATATTCTTTTTTAGGGTTCTTTTTTTCCTGATACATTCAGAATGAATACTGGCACTAAATGAAGTTAGAGATCATTTTGTCCCTCTGCCCCAACCTTTTTTGTTCCCAAAAAGAATGTGCCTCCCAAATAGTGTACCCATAATCTCCAAAACAAAGACCACAGCTTCTACCAACAAGCCAGTTGGGAATTATCTTCACTTGGGGCAAATGAGCAGACTGGAAACAGAGGGCATCTCTGCAAATGCATCTTTCCAAGATGATCTTTAATCAAGGCTGAAATAATCCTGACAGCTCTAGAAGGAAGGAAAGCTTCGCCTCACCACATGACACTGGCTGGTCCCTTTCAGTTATGCCTTGGATTTTTATTTGCTGGTTTGTTCATTGGTCTGTTCTAATTAACTGCAAGTGGCCTGAAGAATAGATGAGGAAAAAAAAAAATGACCCATTCATTGCAGCAGAAACAAAAGGACAAAATTCTGTAAGAGTCCTGCTCTCATCCTAGAGTTACTCTGACCCAGGGCTGAATTGTAGTTTTATCCCTTACGGCCTATGTGAACACCAGCAAGCTAATGTCACCCTCTGAATTTCAATCTCACCATTCCATCAACGGGCATAATACTATCAACTTTACTGGTTATTGTATGGATGAGTGAAATACTGGAAATGGAAACATTTTACCCCACTATCTGGCATAGCATTAGCATGTATGAGTATCTACTGTGATTAGCACTTTTGTACTCTTCTGAATAACTTCCAAAAGTAGCACGTGGAAAAGTTTATAATTATACAACTGTAAGACTATGATGTGGTTGTTTGTAAGATAGCATTTGACCTTTCCCTGGGCCATTGCACGATGCTCATTTCTACTATGAAAGCCTGGAAAACCTAGAATTGATTATTCACTACCAGACATAATGCCCGTTAAGAGTGTGGGCCATATATTATACCAGAGCATCTGGTATATAATAAAGGCTTAAGTAATATTCATTGAATAAATGAATAAATCCATACTGTTTTATTCTATGCGTACATAGGTATAAATGAGCTTCTTTCACCTTGCTATCTGAAAAATGAAAGATCTGGTCTTCCTTCCACCTGTTCAGTGAAGCTTATTCTTGAATCCATGATCTAGCAGCCCTTCTCATCATCTTCAATAATCTCAGCAAATTCTCCTCCACCTTCATCTGTAAAATGTTGGTAAATGATGCAATAGGAACATCACCGTGGGATGATATTCTGGAATGGGAAGAGAGGGAATAAAGAGAGAAAGGGATCAGATCTCAAGACATGTTGCATTTTTCTCAGATTAAAAAAAATGGTGGTATTTTCAAGATTTAGAATGCCAAGAATGGCACAAGGTGTTGAGGAAGGTGCTTGGTTTTTGACGGGCTGTCATTTCAGGACTTTTTCTTCTATAAGGGGAATTTTTGCATTAAATAGTTTGATGTGGGGGCACCTGGGTGGCTCAGTGGGTTAAAAGCCTCTGCCTTCGGCTCAGGTCATGATCTCAGGGTCTTGGGATCGAGCCCCGCATTGGGCTCTCTGCTCAGCAGGGAGCCTGCTTCCCCCTCTCTCTCTGCCTACTTGTGATCTCTCTCTCTCTCTGACAAATAAATAAAATCTTAAAAAAATAGTTTGAAAATTACAATGGCATAAAAAAAAGAAAATTACAAAGGCATAATGTTTCAAAGCACAAACTAACATTTTATTATTATTATTATTATTATTACTATTTTTTTTTTACAAACATTTTATTATATTAGTGATGACTTTAAGTTTGATTATTTGGTTAAGGTCATGTCTTAGTTTGGGCTTTCTGTAATTAAAGCCTAAGCAGGGGTTAGGGTGCACAAGGTTTATTGAAGAAGTATATGCAGAAAGAAAATGTAAGAAAGTGAGTGAAGCAGGACAGGGGAAGGGAAAGAAGCAAGCAACAAGGGGATCTTAGGTAAGGTCTAGCCTTGATCTGATCCATGGTGAGTGGGTGAAAGCAGAAAAAGGTATACTCTGGAGTATAAGTGTTTCCCACATTGAGCATAAGGGGCTGGTCTTCTGCACTCTCGTGTAGTAAGTCATTGGATGTGTGCTGGTTTAACCTAAGGGCAAGATGGCTCCCTTTGGCAGCTGGAAATTATCTAAAGAAATGGCCAGGCGTGCACTGTTAACAGTCGACACAGAATCTGCAGGGTAAATGCAACTGAGATCTGGTGGGCATTAATAGCACCTCTATCGGTGATGACAAACATCCCCCCATTGTAAAAATACCCTTTCCTATTTTGAAAATAATAATCTTTATGTTAGATTTTGAGACTATGTGAATAACCTATCCATCCCCAACAACATTTCATCAATGGAGGAAGTATCCACTAAATAACCTTCAGTAAACTCATAATTATATGATGATGGAAAAACAGTGTTTTCTTTTCTCCTAATTTGATCATTTTTCTATATTCATTGGTTGTCCTTCTTTAAAGAAGGGTTTTTTCTCTCTCACTACCTCCTATTTTTGGTATTGCTATAGGCACACATGAAAATATCTTTTATTTAATGAGCTATAATCTACTATGTTCTTTTTCACAAAATGTACAAATTCGGCCATTGGGAATCACTTCAAGCTGCTCTTGTGCCATTTTTGCCATGTCATCATTAATCTTGAGCGCTAGCTTTCTTTCTGGCAATAAGATTTCAGGCTCACCTAGTACTTTTCTTGGAATCAGCTATCCTCCAAGGAACCCTGGTTCCTTAAGCACAGAATGGTATTTTAAAAGCAAAAATTCAGGGTTAGATGTGCTCACTGTTACTGGAATATCATTGGCTCCCTTTTGGTTGTTCAAACAGGGAAGTAGGATTTCTTAAAAGCCTCAAATTCATACTGATACTTTCAATGCCAATCCAAAATCACTGCTTTCTCCTTAACTTCCTCATTTCATATCTTTAATATTTTAATTTTCCCCTTTACAGTAATAATACTGACTCCCAACTACATCATCATGTTTTTAATTTAGATCCACCAAAACATGGTTTTAGAATTATTACACCCATAATCACCATTAACAAAAAAAATTCAGACTTTCTTTGTAGTTCCTTTTGTCCTCCAAATGTATCCCACTAGCTATGTATAGTCAGAATAATGGGTTCTTTAAAAAGAGAAAAAAAATTCTTAATTTTTATTGTACAAATACGTAACTTATTTTTTTTCTTTTTTAAAGATTTTTTTAATTTATAATAGAGAGAGATAAGAAGAGAAGGAACACAAGCACGGGGGAGTTGGAGAGGGAGAAGCAGAGTCCCTGCTGAGCAGGGAGCCTGATGTGGGGCTCAATCCCAGGATGCTGGCATCATGACCTGAGCCGAAGGCAGTTGCTTAATGACTGAGCCATCCAGGTGCCCCCAAAAATGTAGCTTACTGTTACACAATTTTGATCTGTATCTGTATATATATATCTGTACAGATATCTAATTAGATATCTATATATTGTAGATATCAATCCATTGCACTTCATCAAGGTCTTCCCTTACTTGTTTTATGTCTCCATAAGACTCCATTGGCTTGGGGCACCTGGGTGGCTCAGTGGGTTAAGCCTCTGCCTTCGGCTCAGGTCATGATCTCAGGGTCCTGAGATTGAGCCCTGCATCGGGCTCTCTGCTCAACAGGGAGCCTGCTTCCTCCTCTCCCTCTGCCTGCCTCTCTGCCTACGTGTGATCTCTCTCTCTCTGTCAGATAAATAAATAAAATCTTAAAAAAAAAAAAAAAAAGACTCCATCATTGGCTTATTCCACCAGTTCACTATGGGTTGGCATTTAAAGATTTTTTTTTTTAATTTATTTATTTGAGAGAGAGAAAGCGAGCATGAGTTGGGGGTGATGGTGGAGGGGTAGGGCAGAGGAAGAGGGAAAAGCAGACACCCCACTGAGCAAAGAGCCCAATGCAGGACATGATCCCAGGACACTGGGATCATGACTTGAGCTGAAGGAATACGTTTAACTGACTGAGCCACCCAGGTGCCACACTATGGATTGGCATTTAGGTAGCTTCCGATGTTTCGCTGTTACCACAGTGAATAATTCTAGTGCATATGTTGTTTTATGTTTTTAGAAGTATATCTTCAGTCATATCTTTCAAACGAGATTTCTGAATTAAAGGATAAATGAATATTCATTTTACTAAATTTCCTCTTTATCTGAATTGTACTATTTAAGACTTCCATCACTAATAAATAAAAATGTCTACTTCCCTATACCCTCACCAACAGTGTCAAGTCCTCGAATTCTTTCTTATCTGGTAAGTGAGAACTAATAGTTTTAGTTTGCATTTCCCTTATGATAAATATGTGCATATTTCCTATAGGCTATGTCTATGGTTGATTTGTTCAGTTTTTTTCTTAGCTTTTAGAAGTTTTCTTTTTTTTTTTAATCTCATTGTCACAAACATTTTATATATTGGATAGATTAGCCCCTTATCAATGACAAATGTTTTCTCCCCAGTTTATCATTTGTCTTTACATATGCTTTTTCTTTCTTTGTTGTTCTTATACAGATCTATTTATTTTTATGTGGTTGAGTTTAATAATCTTTTATTTTATTGAATAAATGGTCACTGATGACCGTTTATTGAATAAAATTTGTCACTCATGGCCATAGAGATACTTAGCTCAGATCTCCCTTAAGAAGAGCTGGAAGAACAGCCTCTAGTTGTTATACTTGTGATTCTATAATGACATACATTCGGGGGCCACAGCTCCCCCAGACTGCCGACAGCCAATGACTGGGCATGAAAGAAGTGGTACAACTCGACCAGTCCAGCCTGATGTGAAGTTATTCCAACAGGCAGTTTTTGCTTTGAGATTCTCCATCAGCACAGGCAAAACTTGAGCAAGACTGCGTTATAAGATCTGCTGCCCGTGCTCCCTTCCCTCACTTCCCCATTTCCCCATTATGCTTGCATCGTGGGCTGAATTCCTTCGTGTTTACTGTTCCTTCCTCCCACCTTATCCTTCAAAAAGGATATTTGCACATCACTTATTGTATTTTGATATCTGTTTGTATTTTTTAAAAAAAATTCCGGGTATATTTTATAACTTGTGAATACAGACCCTTCCCTTTTCTTATGTTACATTTTTTTAAATTGCACTAGTATATATCAGTATGATGTTAAGTAGTATTAGATGTAGTGGGTATTTTGCCTGTTCCTTATATTAGAGAGGATTCCTTCAATTTTTCCCATTATGTAAGATGCTGGCTTTAGAATTGTTATACACAGATGCTATGATATCAAGGAGTTTCCAATTCCTACTTGGCTGAATGCTTTAATCTGGAATTGGTACTAAAATGTTTTGATAACTGAAGAAAATTATGATTTTTCCCATAAATCAATTGGTGAATTGCATTAATAGATTTCCTAATTATGGAATCATTTTTGCATTCCTGAAATATATTCTGCTCACTTGTGTAATTTTATTCAATGTATTGTTGATTTTTTTGCCATTTTGTTATGATTTTAAATACGTTTAATAAATAAGATTAGTCTATAGCTTTCTTTTTTGTGTAATATCTTTATTAGGTTTATTTTTATTATTATTATTTTATTATTATTATTATTTTTTAATGATTTTATTTATTTATTTTAGAGAGAGAGAGAGCATGAGTAGGGAGAGGGGAGGAAGAGGGAGAGAGAGAATCCCAAGCAGACTCTATGCTAAGCACGGAGCCCAACACAGGGCTTGATCTCATGACCCTGAGATCAGGACCTGAGCCGAAATCAAGAGTAGGATGCTTAATCGACTGATCCACCTAGGTGTCCCTTTATTAGGCTAGACAGCAATCTTATACTAATGTATTTTTTTAAGATTTTATTTTTAAGGAATCTCTACATCCAGTGTGGGGCTTGAACTCACAATGCTGAGATCAAGAGTCATAGGCTCTACCTACTCAGCCAGCCAGGTGTCCCACTAATGTATTTTAAAACTAAGTCTTCCTTCTTTTCATATGTGTTGGACTAGCACTATCTGGTCTTTGAGTATTTAAGTCCAGGTGCTTTTTGTGTGGTAGCTCTAAAGTTTTGTTTCTTTTTATACAAATGGACATATTTATGTATTCTGTTTCTCTGAGGGTCAATTTTTGGTTAAATTAAATTTTTCTAGGAAATCACTCATTTTATCTGGTTTTCAAGTTCATTTGAAAAGGGTTATGTATAGTTGGTTATGACTTTTTTTCAAAATTCTCCTTTCTTTAATATATATTTCCACCTCATCATTTCTTTTGTGTATTTGTGCTTCTTATTGTATTTACTGATTACTTTGGCTACTAATTTGTTATTTTTTTAAAAAATCCAGAAACAACCATTTTATTTATCTTTACATCATTATTTTATTTTATTATTATTTTTTAAAAGATTTTATTTATTTATTTTAAAAGATTTTATTTATTTATGTGACAGAGAGAGAGATCACAAGTAGGCAGAGAGGCAGGCAGAGAGAGAGGAGGAAGCAGGATCCTTGCTGAACAAAGAGCCCGATGTGGGGCTCGATCCCAGGATCTGAGATCATGACCTGAGCCGAAGGCAGAGGCTTAACCCACTGAGACACCCAGGTGCCCCACGATTTTATTTTTTAATGTAATCTCTACACCCAACATGGGGCTTCAACCTATAACCCTGAGATCAAGAGTTACCTGCTCTACTGACCAAGACAGCCAGGTGCCCCTGCATTATTCTGTTTTATATCTTATTAAATCCACCTATATCTATATTTCCCTGCTGCTTGCTTTTATTTCAATTTGTGATCCTTTCTGCAGAGCTTTTTTAGTAAGGACTCTAAATTCTTTACCTTTATTATTCAATTTTCAGTTATGTAAGTTTTTGAAACTTTAGTTTTTTCTCTCATCACTACTTTCATTATTTCTTCTAGATTCTGATATGCAGTTTTCATTATGATTAGTTTTATGAATCTTGAAATGTTGGTTTGATTAACCCCTTTCCCCAAGGTCTACTTATTAGAAACCTGCTTAAAATTTTTTTTAAGTTAAAGACTTTTTTTTAATTTTTTGGTTTTAGTATTAATTTTTAAATTTAGTTACTTTGGAAAGATAGTTTTGTTTGAATTATTTATACTTTATGAAATTTATTGAGATTCTTTTTCTTTGTGACATAATATGTAGTTAGTTGTGAATGTTCCATATGCAATGGAAAAGAAGGCATATTATGTATTAGGGGATATGAAGTTTGATATGTTTATGAGATATATCTTACTGATTAAGCTAGCTAAGTCTTTTATATCCCTACTTATTTGCTTTTATTGGATTATTCAAAACCAGAAAGCAGTTGATTTCTCTTTGATCTTCCTTAATTTCTGCTTTAGGAGGGCATTATTTGCATAGATTTCATAAATTTTACATCTTTGTTGTAAATCAGTGAATTTGATTATATTAAAGTAAGGATTTCAGCTCAACAAAGCACACATGTACAAAGGCAACAGAAAAATGACAGGTTTGGGAAAGATATTTGCAACATTTAAAATCAACAAAGAACAAGTGTTGAGATTATATAGGAGATTCCTGCAAACTGACAAGAAAAAGAAAGAGCAGCTTAATAGAAAAATAGGCAAAATACCAAAACAGAGAAGAGACTCAAGAAACAAATAAACATATGAAGATATACACAAATTCCATTAGACATTAGACATTTGCATATTAAAACAGTGAGATCCCTTTGAACCTATTAGGATGTTGACAATTGGAAAGCAGGATAATGCCAAGTGTTAGCAGGGAGAGGGTAATGAAGCCCTCACGCCCTCATCCACTACCAGTGTGAGGGTGGAGCGATAATCTTTCTGCATAGCACTCGATAGCATATAGTCAAATTAAATCAAGTACAGTGTAACTGAGTATATATGCCAATGAGACTTTCAAGCAGGTTCATAAAGAGACTAATTGTGCCCGCTCATCACAGTGCTGTTTGTGGTGGTGTTGCGTGCAAAAAGGAAGAAGCATAGTTAGTCTGTGGTTTAATACCCATCAAACACATCAGGATGGTTGCATGTGGAAAGGAAAGCAGAATAGGAATGGAGAATGAGAATGAGAGGAACAATGATTCAAACAAGAGAGAGGCATTGCATGCTCAAATGATGATGGGTTGCCATGAAGAAATGGGTGTAATTAACTCAACCGTGCACCTGAGGGCACATATACATCAACCAGTAGAAAGGCCTTTAGAAAAGTCTGGAATGAGTCAGTATTTCCCTCCAGAACTCTACCTAATGCCCCAAGGGCTTGCATTCAATAAAGGTAGCTATGGCTGAAGAGGAGAGCAACTCCATTCTTCAGAACCGGAGTTAAGAAGCGGTCATTTATTTAAGGCCAGAGCTGAAATATGGTAAAGTTCAGGTCTCCATTTTAGATTTGGGCTCATATCTAAGATAAATAAATCATTTTTCCTTAGAAAAGTAAACTATTTTCAGTAATAGTTTAATAATAGTTTTTAATAAAAGCAATAAAAGTAAAATTTTAAAAAAATGATCCATTAATGAATTAATTTTCTTTCTCAATACAAGGCATTAACTGCAACATTTCAAATTTACCCATGGTGTTTGAATTTGAATGTGCTAAAGCCAGCAAACATAGACATGGCAGGAAAAAATGAACAATTCTAACTTAAGCCAACAAGGATATGAAGAAATTTTTTATCATTTCTCCAAGGCATTGTACACCATGTTTCAAATTTGTAATTGGTTTCTATGTTCATGGTAAATCTATATTATATAATTCCTTAGTAGTTATTTTAGTGCATTAGCAATAATTATTATATCACTATTGTGAGCTCTTTCTAAGCAGAAAAGAAATATATATTGTTAGTTCTATATCATCTTCTTTAACACAACATTGAGAAACCAAGAAGAAAAAACTCGGAAGTTCTCAAAAACTAACGAACAAGTAAAACAAACCTGAAGCTGGGTCTTACATTAGTCAGATATTGCAGCACAATCAATTCTCACAAACTTAGCAGCTTAGAACAAAACACATTTATTGACTCATATTTTCCATGGATCACAAATCTGGGCACAGCTTAGCTGGGTCCTCTAAAGTTTTCTGACAAGGTGTTGGCTAGGACTGTGTTCTTATCTGGAGGCTCAACTGGGGAGGGGTCCCCTTAACAGCTCGGTCTCATTGTTAACAAATTCATTTCCTTGCAACTTTAGGATTGGGGGCTTGCTGGCTTTTGGCTGGAGGCCACCCTCGGCTACTTGACATGGGCCTTCCAACATGGTCGCTTCTTCAGAGTCAGAAAGAGAGGAAATCTCAGAGCATGTTTATGAGCAAGATAAAATGTTATGAAATGTAACATAATTGTAGAAGTGATGACCATTACCTTTGCCATATTCTCTTGGCAGAGGCAAGTCACAAGTCCTCCCTTTACCCAAAGGGAGAAAATTATTAAATATATATGTATCTGTGTCTGTGTGTATATATATATATATATATGCACAACCACATCTATAACCAGGATACAGGGATCACAGAGGATCACTTCAGATCTATCTGCTACAGTTCTGAATTGTGCAGTTAGAATTAAACATACACTATAATTCTTTAACTCTCTCCAAATTAATTTTCACCATCAGGTAATATAGGAAGCTCCATGTTTCATTGGCATGCTCTGATAACATTTTTTTAATGAGCTGGACTGTATGATTTTAGAAGATTCTGTACACTTTAAGTCTGTTAAAAAGTAATAATGAATTTTTATTTTTAAAAATTTTTTTAAAGATTTATTTATTTGTTTAAGAGCAAGGCAGCGGGGAGAGGAGCACGAGGAGAGCGAACTAGAATCCCAAGCAGACTCTGTGCTAAGCACAGAGCCCAACACAGGGCTCGAACTCACGACTCTGAGATCAGGACCTGAGCCAAAACCAAGAGCCAGATACTTAACTGACTGTGCCACCCACATGTCCCATACTAATGAATTTTTAAAGAACATTTTTGTATTTAAATATAACATACTTACAGAAAAAAAGCACGCAGATTTCTAGATCCAGCTTGACAGACTTCCACAAATCGAATATGACCATCTTATTTTCGTCCTGATCAAGTCCTTCACCCATTTTCCCACTGGTGTGTCTTTTTCTTATTGACTTATAGAAGTTATGTATATATTCTGGATAAAAACGCACAGTGTGCAGGTGAATATTGGCAATTGCCTGGAGAGCAGGGTTGTAGTAAAGGAGACAAGAGCACTGAGCTATAGTAAAACAAATCCTTATAAGTTTGTTAATGAAAAGGCAACCTGATACCAAGAAGTGGAGAAACCAGGACAAATTCCATGTGACAAGTCTTTATTGACCTTTATGCTGTAATTCTGTCCTGCTTTTGACATAGCTTTCAACTGTTAGCCTCAATGTATCTCAAATAAAGAACTCCAAGAGGTAGATTTGGGCAGGCCCTCCATTGCTCATCTCTGTTCCTATCACATATAGCTCAGGTACACAGTAAGAACAGACATAGCTTCCATGGGTTAGTCCCTAGAGAACAGAGACATTTCTCAGAAAAGTAGGCGGACTGAGGCCTGGACAGACAGCCTAAAATATACTTACTTAGCAATGGAGGGAGGCAGTGCTGTATGGAGGAAAAAGCGGGACTTTGCAAAGAAACCTATGTCTGAGTCTCACTTTTGCCACTCAGTTGCCTTAAGGATATTTGCTCAAGTTACTGAAACTCCATATGTAAGACTTCTCTTCTTTACATAAGGCTATCACAATATTGTGAATTCAGTGGGATCATTGATGCAAATACACGGGTCAATTATACTGTAAGTAAGAACAAGGCTTTACAACCTAATCGCAGTCTGCATATGACCAACCAAACCATCAACAAACCCAACAAGGTTGGAGAAGAGCATAGGAAATATGTATAGGAAAATATATAGGAAATGCTGCAGCCATATAAACTGTCTCACAGATCTACAGACTTTATTGTTTCCATTTAGAGTCCAAAGCCTCATTCTTTATTAACAACTCAAGTACTTCGGTTGTAAATATATTAATAAAATCAAATACAGGGGAGCCTGGTTGGCTCAGTGGGTTAAAGCCTCTGCCTTCAGCTCGGGTCATGATCTCAGGGTCCTGGGATCAAGCCCTGCATCGGGCTCTCTGCTCAGCAGCAAGCCTGCTTCCCCCTCTCTCTCTGCCTGCCTCTCTGCCTACTTGTAATCTCTCTCTGTGTCAAATAAATAAATAAAACCTTTAAAAAATCAAATCAAATCAAATACAAAAAAACATAAGCAATCGCCAGTCGCCAGGACATGAAGCAAATGATCTCTTTTACCATTACCTGGAGATTGTCTTCTTTTAATGTCCTCGACCTCACTAGAAGCGGAAGGTAGTTTTCCTGTCAAGGCAATACCAGAAATGCAATTATGTTCTTGTGTCTTCCAGTGTTTATTACTCCACTCGATAGCCTCCAATAAGGTCTGCTCTCTTCCATCCACTCACTCACCTACTGAATTCCACAAGACTCCAGCAATCCCAGTAACTCGTAAACTGGTGTTCCTCCAAATGTGGAGATCAGACCAGCGCCAACAGGTACTTCAGGGCTAGATAAATTACAGATTCCTGGGTCCACCTCCCTGAATGATGATTAGTGGCATTTAACTCCCAGCCACCACCAAGTTCTTACTTGAACTGCATTACACAATAAAGCTAAAGAACAATTGTCTAACCTACTACTTTGGTTCTCACACCCGGGATAATTTCAGCCTTTGCAAGGGAAGGGCCAAACAGGTTTTCAGCCTACAAGATGTTGGCCCCTTTGAGAGTTAAGCATATGAGTATTCCCATATGCTCCCTGCTTTTTTAAATTTTATTTAAATTCCAGTTAATTAACATATGCTTTAATATTATTTTCAGGTGTACAATATAATTATTCCACACTTCCATAAAACACCCACTGCTCATCACAACAGGTGCCCTGCTTAATTCCCGTCACCTATTTCTGGCATCCCACCACCCACCGCTCCTCCTGTGACCTTCAGATTATTCTCTAGAGTTAAGAATCTGTTTCTTGGTTTGCCTCCCTCTCTCTTTTTTTCTTCTCTTTGCTCATTTGTTGTGTTTCTTTCCCCTCCCCCCAAGTTTTTATTTAAATTCTAGCACCTTTAAGGCATCACATCTTCCTTTCTCCTGCCATGGCCATTATCTCTACTCACATGAATACAAATCACTCTCCTTTCAACATTTGTTTTTCCAGGGAAAGAGATTCAGTTATGTTCCCTCTTCAATTCTTTCCTGTTTCCTCCTGCACAATATTTTTGGTTTCATTATTACATCCAACTTTATTGAAGACTATTGGCTAAGTACTCGGTGTGGCATGTCAGTCCTGTTTATAGGTGTGATACTGCTTTAGTCAGCTGGGTTCTGAATACACCAGAGTTTAAGGATATCCTCAACAATCATTCTTTCCAACAACATTTACATGTCAAAGTGTATGTGTATTTTTAAGATTTTTAAAATAGTTAAATATTAACCAAAAGTAAGCTCCTGTTTGTAGCTATACTAGTAGCAGGCAAATTGGACTTTAAGACAAGAAGCTTGCCTAGAGGTAAGGAGAGACAAATCATACTGATAAAAGAGACAATTTTTCACAAAGACTAAAGAATCTAAACCTGTAGGCACTAATAATGTTCAAAATATAGAGATCAAAAATTGACAGAATGAAAAACAATGAAAAAAATCACAAAGTGAGACACGTCAATAAAATTCTCCCAAAAGCTGATAGTAGAAGCAGACAAATATTAGTAAGGATATAGAAGATAATGATTAACAAACTTGATCTAAGTAACATATCTAGAACACTGAACACCCCCCAAAAGTTTACATTTCTAGATCACATGGATCTCACCCCGACTGATCACGTGCAGTGTGATAATGCATGCCTCATTGCCTTTCTAATGACCAGAACTATCGGAGTATATTCCTTTGACCACAGTGGAGAAAGCAAGAAATCAATAATAACAAAAATAATTTTAGAAAATACCCAGCAGTTTGGAAATAAAACAATATACTTTTATGTAATCCATGTGTCAAAGTATAAACAACTATAAAAAAACCAAATATTTTAAATGAGGGCCTCATGAGCAATTTTAGCATCGATATATTTACAAATTTAGGAGAAATTAAAAAACTTCTAGATAAGAAGCCAGTTTCCAAAAGTAGCACAAGAAAAAGTGGAGAACTTGAATTATTCTACATCAATTAAAGCAATTGAAATTATAATTTAAGCTCTACCCACAAAGCTAAACCCAGATAATGCAACACTTAATTCCCAAAACACTCAAAAGTGCCACTTATCAAAGCATTTTATGATGTCAGCATAACCTTGATATGAAAACCAAAAAGGAGATTGTAGTAAAGAAAAATCACAGACTAATTTTTTTCATTATCATAATATAAAAATCTTAAACAAAATGCAAATTAGAAATTCAAATGCAAAGATACATAAAAAAACAATACATCATGAACAATTTAGGCCTTTTTCTTTTTCTGGGAAGACAAGTTTGGCTCAACATTTGAAAAATCACTGTAATTTATCACATTAATAGAAAAAAGGAAAATGTATATGATCATTACAATAAATGAGAAAAATTGATTAAATTCAATACTCATTCCCAATAACAATTTTTGAAAGTAGGGGTAGAAAAAACTCCTTGAATCCAGTAAATGTATTTAAATAAAACTATATGAAGAATAATGCTGATTAATGCAATATTGAAATATTTCCCTTGAGCTCAGAAACATGGTAAGTGATCTACTATTACTATTTTCATCCACATTTAATGAAAGTCTTACCTAGTATAAGAAATAAATCAAGAAAATAAAAAAAAGAAAGGAAATGAACTGGGGAAGAAAGGAAGATTACATGATTCTACACATAGAATCTAAATTAACGAGTAAAATTCATAAATGAAATTAAGAAAGATCAGGGGTACCTGGGTGGCTCAGTAGACTAAGTACCTAACACTTGATTTCAGCTCAGGTCATGATCTCAGGGTCCTGGGATTGAGCCTCACATCAGGCTCTATACTCAACATGAAGTCTGCTTGTCCTTCTTCCTCTGCTCCTCCCCCACTCTCTGTCTGTCTGTCTGTCTCTCTCAAATAAATAAATCTTAAAAAAAAAAGAAGTTAAAAAGATCAGATGAAGAAAGATCAACATATAAAAACCAATAATATTTCTATATATTGGCATACATAAGTAGAAAACAATATTTTTAAAATGTCATTTGTGATGACATGAAAAAGTCATCAAATATTTGAGCTAAAATAATAAATAAATGAAAGGCCTTTCCACAGAACATTTCAGAACATTAATGAGAAAGACCGACATAAGTGAAGGGATATAACACTGTAGGAATTTAGGTATTTATGTATGTTTAGGTATAAGTTAAAATGCTCAATCTAAAATATATGAAGCAATAAAAAGGATCAAGAATAACTAATAATCTTGAATAAGGAGAATAAAGTTAGAACTGTCAGCACCTAAAATGAAGGCATGTTAAAATTTTGCAGTAATAGGAAATGCTTCATTGGTGGAAAGGTAGACAAATAGACAATGTAACAGAATGGAGGATCCAGAAATAGACCCATACATACCCCCTCATGTGATTCATGATAAAGATGAAACTGCAGTATGGTAGAGAAAGAGTAATCTTCTCAATCAATAATGTGGTGTCATTAGAGATCATATGGAAAAATGATGAATCTTAATCCTTACCTCACACCAAACACAAATGCAATTTCCAAATAGACTCTAGACCTAAATGTGATGGATAAAACAATAAAAGTCTTAGCAGAAAAGATAAAATAGTATCTTCATGAGATTTGGTTTAGCAAAGATTTCTCAAACAAGACATGGAAACTCCCAATTCTGAAGAGAAAAATATAAGACATTGGACTACTTTAAAGTTAAAAATTAATTTGTCTCTAAGACACTATAAAGAGAGTAAAAATGCAAACTGTCAAGGGGAAGAATATATTTAAAATGCTTACACCCAATAAATAAAGTCATATTCTGACTCTATAACAAACTTGTAGGAACAAGTCAAAGGAAAGAGACCCCATAGCCCAACAGAACAATGGAAAAATACTTGAAGGGGCACTTGTTATATGCACAATGTAATATGTAATATGCGCAGTGTACTATCACTGCACAGACATCACAATGACTACAATGAGAAATCCGATCTTATCAATGCTGGTGAGGATTCACAGCGACTAGAATTCTCATGAACTGAAGAGTGAAGTATAAATTGGTACAACCATTTTGGAAAACAGTTGGCAGTATCTACTAAGAGTGACTATAACCAAGAAACAGACTGAACTCCAGAGAACAAACTGATGGGTAAAACAGGTGATGGGGATTAAGGAGAGGACTTGTCGTGATGAGAACAAGGTATTGTATGGAAGTGCCAAATCACGATATTGTACACCTGAAACTAATATTATACTGTATGTTAACTATCTGGAATTTAAATAAAAACTTTAAAAAATAAAGAATAAAAAAACACAAGCCTTCCTTTAAAAAAAAAAACTGACTATAAATACCATATGATTCAGCAATTTCCCCCCAGATATTTATCCTGTATATCTTCACCAACAGACATTTGTATAAAATCACCATTTTTGATTAGCTCAACATGAAAACCACCCAAAAGTAGAACAGATAAATTGTAATCTGTTCATGCAGTGGATACTATCAGAGTGTTGAGAAAGAGTTAATCATTGCTGCATGTAACAACTTGGATGAATCCCCAAAATATAATATTGAGGAAAAGATGCTGGATAAAAGTGTACATTATGAAATTTTCCATTTATATAAAGTTCAAAAAATAGTAACTTACGGTGCTAGAACTCAAGATAATGGTTATCTTTGTGGAAAATATCGAGCTTAAGAACTATGAGGTTTATCCTATTTCTTCATCTGGCTGCTGGCTGCAAGGTGTGTTTATTTTGTGACATTACATCCATCAGTACAGTTATGATTTGTGTACACGTCTGTATGTTTTTTTATACTTCAGTTTTACATAAAGAATGGGTAAAAACTTATTTTAATGGTTCTGTAAGTGGTGGTAAATGTTGGGAACCCACTAGTGGAACTAGATGTGTGTGAATGTGTATGCAGTTACACTGTTGTTACCATCAGTTCCTTCCGAACTACAAAACACCAGCTCGGTTACTATCTTACGATAAATGCCTCCAAATGCTGCAACGTGAAAAACAGCTCATCAATATGAAATACGATCCTGATCCTGGAGTACATGCATGAGTGTGTGTGTGTGTGTGTGCATGTGCAATGTTGGGAGTGAGCAAGTTTGTAGATCAAGGGAGCAGGAGGAAGGTTATTAGAATATCAGTTTGCCTCTATCACGCATAATAGCAATATCTAATTCTAATGTATAACCAACTGAAAAAGGGCATGAATTTAATAATCTGATATTTTCCATTCTAATAGTGGGTATATGGTTCAAAAATAGCCAAATATTGAGCTAAAAAATTGGGTCTTGAGGGATAATGAAGAGCAGGAATGAAGTCAGTTAACACATTCTATGTTCATCTTTAAATATGATTCTTTGTTACTCATTTTTTAGGAAGCCATTAAAATTTTTGTTGTATTCTCAAGACTATGTATTTGAAAGAGCTAAAATATTTATTTGAGTTATCGCTACATCCATGGGGTTCAAAATCACGACTCATATCAAGAGTTGCGTGCCCCACCGACTGAGCCAGCCAGGCACTCCAAGCTCAACTATTTTTTATACACAAATCCCAAATTCTTCCCACATTTCTGTGTTGAGATATAAACCCAGAGTTATGTATATTTCTTTTTGATCAGAAAAGTGAATCAGAGAAAAATATACTCTTCGGTTAGTGAAGAAAAACAAATAAATTGAGAACAGATTTGATTCTTTTAACTTTTATTCTGCTATTCTTTTTTTTTTTTTTTTTAGATTTTATTTATTTATTTGACAGTGAGAGAGAGAGAGAGCACAAGCAGGGGGAGCAGTAGAGGGAGAGGGAGAGGTGGGCTCCCTGCTGTGGGACTCCATCCTGGTAATCCAGGAACATGACCTAAGCCGAAGGCAGTTGCTTAACAAAATGAGCCACCCAGGCGCCCCTTATTCTGCAATTCTAATAACTCATAAAACTTTCGAAAATTTAGGTTATAAATTCATGGTAACTGGTGACTATAACAATATGGATATATTTTCAAAATACTTTTCTATACTGATTGAAATAGCGTTTGGTCATTAAAACTTAAATAATTATTCTTATTTATGCAGGAAAGTACCAAAAAGAAATTAGAATATAAGAGCAAGACATCATTCCAGAAATGATACTCATGTGACCCCAAGTTACCTGGGAAAATTATTTAAAGAATCAGAACCTACACTGTTTACCCAAGACATGTTAATTTTCAATCACAATTTACCTTGATCCAAGCCTCATAATCCAAAAAACACTTTCCAATGCTGTGTCACTAGCCAGAGATTTTACTAACCCAATGATCTGTTTCAGAAGAATACAAAAGAAGTGCTCAATTTAAGGGAATGATTGTAGATACTCAGAGATTCATAATACTTGGAACCCAGTTGTCCTATTGTACTCAGTTGCTTCTTTTCAATGGCAAGTACTTACAATTTCACGTCCAGAAAACCTCCACTCCTGTCTGGAAGCTGTCAGTTTCCTATCCAAAAGAACATTATGATGTTTTCTTTTTACCACCTAATTGTTATTATGTTAGACAATGTATTTACTGCCAAGCGGTTTTGGGGGTAATTGATTAGGTTGTTCTCCATCAAGAAAAGCACAGCTGCCAGGTGGGTGTTGACCTGAGCTGAGACAAAGCCCCCCCTCCAGCCTCCAGGAGGGGAGAGGCTGGCAAGGCTGCTACGCTGGCAAAGACAAACCCTTCTTGTGGTGGGTGGTCCACTGGGAGGTAATTGGAGCTCTGCAATATGTCCACTACGATCAACAAAAGGGTACAAAAGCTTCTCTGTAGGGAATTGAGGGAAAAGAATTTGTTTAAATAAGATTGCAAGGTTGTCAGAATGTGAAAGCCATTCCCAAATGTTCTGTGCATTGTCTGAGGGAACGCAGATTGGGAATCATTTACTTTCTGGCCAAAGCACTGATAAAAAGAAAAGTTTAACCGAAACAGTATCATATAAAATAAAAACCCATATATTGTTACTGTCAGCATGTCAAAGGCATAGAACAAACTCTTTTATGAGGTACTTCAAAGTGTAAATGTTTACAACTGTGAAGTTTTGTTCTTAAGCCTTCCCGCTCGGTGCAAAAGTTAGATGGCGAAACTGCTACTAATGTATTTGTTTTGTATTTCAATGCCAGATCTGATTAGTAAGTGTAAAAATACCCATGAGAAGGAACAGTTATGGAAGAAAATTGTCAGTGGCACTCAGTCTAAAGTTTTATTAATAAAGTATAGTCTGCTGGTTATCCCTGGATTTTATTTATTTATTTATTTATTTATTTATTTATTTATTTATTTATTTACCAACAACATGGTGCTGTGGACACGGAAATTATTGAAGGCCCCTGGGCTCAGGCCTCTAAAGAAATTAAGTCATGGCTAAACCAAATTATGTCCTGGGAAAGTAAGAATGGAAATTGTGGCCCAGGGCAAAGCACTCCAAGTCATTAGGTTAATGGTGCTCAGTCCCACCCAGTGATCCTTCACTTGGATATGAAAAAAAGCAGGCAGAGCCCCTGACAGTATTACTCTACAGACAAGCAGGGAAGTTTTGAACACAAAACTTTTTTTTTTTTTTTCTACCACAGCAAAATCGATTCCTTTCCTTTGATATTGTTGTCGTTGTTGTTTTCCCTTTCCATTCTAGGTTTTGCAAAAGGTTTACAGTTTCATGGGAGAGCAGGACCATTTACCATTATGTGAAGTCTGCGATGAAAAAAAGAGAGAGAGAGAGAGAACAGAGAGGAAAGAACAAATGAAAACAGGCAAAGGAAACTTTTTAATATTCCCTATTTCTAATTTCTGTTGATATACCAAGCCTTGTTTTGAAAAATATACCTAAAGTAGAACAGTCTCTATTTTGCTTTGAAGTAAGGTGGTCTTCCTTTAGGTAGTGGAAATAGGATGCTGTAAACTCATGCTGGCCTATGGGGTCGCAGGAGTATTTGTTCTGGATGCAATTACGTGATCAAGTTGCTTTCCTCCAGTCAACATGCGATCTGCTCAAGAATAACCAGGAGAAACAAATTGCTCTGCAAACATCTATATGTCAAAGAGCCTGTGGAAAGTTCAAAAGTAGGAAAGTTGTCGTCTTTCATATGTTGAGTAGACACCTATTCAGAATAACTTTCTCCATCCGCAGATTCCTTTTGTTGTAAAAGAACAAGCAATGCACGAAGGTCTGCAATGTCCCTTACTTATGACTTGCACTGGCACGCTTCTCCCAGGACTGAATGTCCCCTAAGCGGAATGTAACAGCAGCTCTAAATTGTGAGCAAAAACTGCCTATTGAGCTATGGGTTTCTGGGTGACTAACATCTTAAGGGTGAATTCTCCTCACATTGGACTTAGATCCATAATTGACTCTTGGATTTGCTGCATAAACTTTTCTATTGATGATAAGGGGATGCATTTTGTCTGGGAGTAGAAAAGAGACTCCTGAGGCCCATCCCATCATATCTGTGGTACAGAATTACAGGTTCTCTTGGTTGAATATTTAATAAATGCTATGTGTTAACTATTATTATTAGGAAATATTAAATAAGACTATTAATATAACTAAGCCACCAATGATATTTTTTCCCCTGAAGATAGGCAAACCCTGAGGTATAAAATGGATACAGAAAATAAAGAAAAATATGAGAATATATTTACATTTAAAAAAGACTTTAAAGCTCTAGCTTTTCAAATTCCAAATGAAGCGATCAAAGAAGTAATTTAAAATCTCTGCCTGAATTCAAAAGTGGTGCAAAGCCCCATTTTGCGTAAGGCCATGCCAATAAGCTATTTGCAAAATAATGTTATTCTAAATCTCCAAACTTGCTCAGTATAAATTGATGTGAAGTACAGATTTAGTTCATGGAATAAAAAAAATGGCTTGACTTTTAACATGAAGGTTTTTCTAACCTCTATTCCACTTAGGTTCCTTTACAAAAGCAACTGTCGATGTAGTCTTCTGCTTGTAGTTTTGGGATGTTCGATTTCACTCTCGCTCAGTGAATCCACGAAGAGTGAATTCCCTGCAATACACATCATAGTTCCTATTTTAGGTGGCATTTTGTGATGAATAAAAATTACTTGCTTTCCTTAGAAGAACACTTCCTGCAGAGGCCCATGTGCCACAGGAAGATAACGTTTTCTAGGGGCAGACTTTCAAAATGCAAAGCCCTAGGCAATGTTGCCTTGGAGTCCCCTCGAGATCATGGGGAGAGAGATAACTCACATGAGGGAGGGATACCCCTTCGTCAGGCAAGATGCCAACACGGACAAGGAGGGAAACACAGAGCTTCCCTCAGGCCCAATCAAAGAGCGGCTGGAGGAGGAGGGTCCAGACAACCATCAATGTCACTGGTCCAAATCCAGCAAGGTCACTGCTCTTTTGGTAAATACAACCATGCTGTCCTGCCTTTGTGGCTTGGAGGCATGCATTTCTGTGAAAGCCATGGAGCTTGAAGACAAGGGCTAAAAACATCGACCACCTAGGTGGCATCTTTCACTTCAAGACTGTGCAACAATGGCGAGCAGGAAGTCAAGCACGACGCTGCATTTTGATGTGGGCTTCTGCTGCTGATTACTGAATGTAGAGCCCTCCCCTCCTCGTTGTGACTCACCAGTGCCCTTTGATTAAACGCAGACATGGATTTTGTTACCACAACATGCATCAGCTTTGTTGTGTTTCCTCCTGGTCTCACTTCCTGCTTTGGAAATGAATTCCCACAGCCCACGGTCTTTCTATCAGGCTCATCATAAACTCTTAGCCGAAGAGAGAGAGGAGGGGTTGTGCTTTCTGACACACATGGGCAACTTGGAAATGGAACTGGGAGCTCTTTCTTGTAAGACTGTGGTCTCGTCAGCACTCAGATTTGAAAAGCACAGCCAACCACTGACTGTGAAGAAGGACACAAAAGGGATCTCAAAAATATGTCAGAATCTATTTGGATTAAAATTTTACTTCCATTTTGCCATCTTGAAATGTCTTCGCTTTTAAAATTTCAGACACTGATTTGTGTCTATAATCGGGGTATACCAGATGCATTGTCTAAAACGAGATGATGTTGTTCGGTGTGGTTCACAAAGACAGAACCACACATGCTTTGGTCAAAACATGCCAGGTGCTCGGTGAGTTTGGGTTACATGATCGAATGAGTTCATCTCTGACCAGCCTTCTCCATATTTTCTTTATAAAGATTAGATTTCATTTGCTTTTTCAAAAATGTGATCAGGGATTATCAACTAAAGGAGAATATCTGCTTTCGAATAAATGCCCTTCTTGCATAGAATCATAGAATTTCGAGTCAAAAGGCAATGTAGACATCATCTATTTAGTTTTCTGACTGTTGCTAAAATCTCTTCTAGAATAGATGATAGCCAGCAGCTGCTCTAATGGTTTGGAAAGTTCTTTATTTGATAGAAATTAAATCTACTTATAATCTCTACTCACTGGTTAAACAACAATGCAGTAAGAGTGAGTAAGGTCTTACACCATGTTCAGTGAAATGAAAGCAGGCACTAGTGGACTGTTCCTGCAATGTCCTTCTATCCCTTTGTATGGGAAGAGGTGAGAGTCCTTTCCTTAGAACACACAGGGATTTTCCTGTGACACCACCATGTGGCCCACCCCAAGAGGACTTCCTGTAGGAGGAAGAGCATGCATTCTGCAGAACTCATTAGCTGCTGATCTCTAATAGGAAACTTATTTTTAAGACTATAGAACTTATACTATTCACAAATCATAACACCTGTAGAGATTTTAGGAATTTTTAGATAAAATAGTAAGATGTTGATTATAAAATATTAAAAATTAAAAATTGCTCAACATTTATAATATTATTTTTCCTATTGTGACAGAGAGAGTATTGACTCAGGAGCTTTTTCCTTAATCAGTCTACTGTTGTCTTTCCCCTTTGTCTTTGTGTTTGAGCCAGGTCACCTTGAGTTCAAATTTTAATTTTGCCATTCAGTTATAAAACCTCAAGTAAGTTAATTTACCTCTCTCAAATTTAGTGTCCTGATTAGGTAAGTGGAAAAATACCAAACCTATAGCATTAATATGAGAATTTTATAAACAAATATCAGATGGTGCTTACTACCACATCTGACATTATGAGATAGTCATTCAACTCATCCCTATTTTAGGATAGCTGAGATGTCCCCACCCAGGAGTGTTGTTCATAAGTCGAAAGGTATCCTGCTAGAATACTTTTGTATATCTCTACTGTTCAACTTAATTCAATTCAGACAAAGTCTACTGAGCACCTACTTTGTGTCAGGCACACTGATGTGGTGATAGTAACACGAGATAAGATTTTTTTGAGTACTTTACTTCAGGCACTGTGCTAAAGTTTCATTACCTTCTATACTTTGATTCTCACAGAAAATATGAGTAGACAGGGGTGTTATTCAAAATATTTAACAAGTAACATGGTCCTACCAGTACACCCTACTGGGAACCCATTTAGAAGAAACTAAGGATTTGAGATAGTAAATTAACGCATCTGAGCTGGCAAAAGTTAAACCTTTCATGGTAAACCTTTCACCAGACTGTGATATATGCCACCTTTGTAAATCAAGATAACTTGTCCTCATCATTGTGGTTTTTAGTCCTTACTCTTCTCTCGCTTTGGGGTTTTTTTCTACAACACATTCACTGGTCAGTGCATCCAGAAGGCTTTCGGTCCAGCATTCTAGACAACCAGTGGCTTGGTCACAAATCTTCATTGTCTCCTTTTGTCATTGCCATTAAAGATCTAGGCACATGGCATTTTCTGACACCTGTCATTATCAGGAGTCCCGTAGCCCCAGAAAGGAGCTCCAGTGCCGGGCAGTAGAGGTCACTGGGCCTCCACAGCAGCATGGAGCTCCTGTTTGCAGAGCTCCAGCCAGGACCTCAAGAACGTTCCTGGAGTTCTGTCCATTTTCCGTCCATTCTGATCGTCTGGGTTTTTTTGTTTTTGTTTTGTTTTGTTTTGTTTTCCTTTCCAGATTCTTCCTCTGCTCTGTCAGATTTTTTTTTAGGTCAGAGCTAGGCTTTATAGAGTATAAGGGGAAGGTCCAGAAGATGACTTTATCCCCACCACTTACATCTGAGAACACAGGCGCACAGGGCAGTCTGTCCTGAATCTCGGGGTGCCCAGACTGTATTTGTGGGCCATAAATTGGCTTCTCATTGTCTCAAATTCACATTCCCATCCAAGTATTAGTCTGAAATCATTCACAGCAAATGAAAGTGGCTTATTTATAGGGAGGGAAATGAGAATGAAAGGACCTATTTTAAGGGGTCAGAAATCACACTAAAAGCAAGCTGAGAAATATTTGACTTGTATGATAAATGTCCAGGCAGACTTTGGACATTGAGAATCATGTATCCATCTGTGTGTAAGAAACAAAGAGCAGAGGATAACATTATTGCTCATTTGCCCTAATATGATCCACAGAGCATCCTATGTATATCAGCACACAGTGAGAACTCTCAGGCTCCTAGAAATGACTGCGGACCCTGGGATCTATTACCATGTTAATGTTAGTGGTCTATCCATCCATAGCCTTGTGATAAGAGAAATAATCTGTTGTCTGCTCCAATGATGCCAATTGGAATAGTCTGTCCTCCTTGAAATGTGACATGATCCCCAAAGCAGTTCCGTGTTTCACAGGTCATCAGAGGGATCAAAACATATTTAAGAGTTAAGCAATCACAGATACCACAAAACATTTTAAAAATTCAAAGGACAAGAGCGTGTGGAATTAGGAGATGAAACAATCTACAAGTCACTGTTTTAATTTTAATTATAGAAATAATCTACAAATCACTAATTTAATTTTAACTGCCCAGTTGGCTCTATATCTCTTTCTTCTACAGAGTTCCTGAGGAATAGGCACCTCTTATCAATCCACTGACCGTTTCGTACTAAGCTATTCTAATCATGACACTAGAGAAACTCAGTAGAGACAGAGCAGGAGTCACCTCCTGAGCAATTAGACATTAGATCAAGAATGAAAGCTTATTGCATGGCTGCATTATCATCTTTCTGGGTCTCTTGCTTACAGTCTATTGTGACAGAGTAAAATCTGTTTCAGCTGTTCTATGGTGATGACTGTTATTTATGAAACATAAAAGATACTGAAATACAGAAGGACTCAGAAAGACCAGAGTAAGATCAGATAAAAAAAAATGAGAAAGAAACAGGCATCCTGGGATGGTAACTAGTCTGCCATGTACTGACAGGGAGGTTGTATATTTTTAGAATATACTGAAAGGAATGGTGCTTTTACTTAGTTTTTTATGGTTTACCACGAGATGCAATTTTCTGGCCTTATATGCAGTTGTAACAAAAGTCAGAGACGTTTTATGATAGCTGCCACAGTTCATAAATGATGGGATACACTAAAATATTTATAGAACTGTAAAATCTTGATTTCTCTCTGGTTTAGCAGATGGGGCCCTAAAACCAGTTCCCAGATTGTCACATTTCTTCACCCTTTGATGACAAAGAAGCCTGTATCAGTTTTCTTCTCTGGAGAACAAGTTCCCTGGTGTGAACAAGGTCATACTCTCAGACAATTATCTATACTTGAGTAATGCCAATTAAGAAAGCTCTGAACAGAAGGTCTGACAACTCCACACACACTTCTTGGCAGGAGGCACTGGGGGAGCAAAGAGAACATACACTCGAAGTACTTTTTACCCCTTCTCTTGTGTTCATTTCTGGGAAAACTTACTTCCAAAGCTATCTCATGCACAGAGGTAAGGGTCACACCATATTAAGATTAATCTGTTTAAGTGGTTGAGGGAATTTCTGCTGTCGTATTTGTGTGTGTATGTGTGTGTTGCTTCCAGGAACTGTATGTTCTAGAATAAAATCATTAGTTTGTGTAAGGTCACCAAACTCAAGCACGCTCTACCATTAAAAGGAATCCATGAAAGCTGGATAGAGCTGAAGGTAAAAACATACACATTGATGGATCGCTGATAGTATTTTTCTGATTACAAAGAATTGTAAATACTTATTAAAATGGGTTTGCAAGGCAGTTATTTAAGAAGCATTATAAGAAGGGCAGCCCGAATCAAAATATAGGCCAATAAGTGAGATAGATAGGTAGGCAGATAGAGAGATAGATGATAGATAATCACATAAAAACAGACCGATTGATAGATTGATAGATTAAAAAGACATACTTGCATAAATGCAGTTTGTAGTAAGAGTGTGCAAGTTTTCTATATTCTCTTGAGGAATGTTACTGAAATTAATTAGATAAAAACTCTAATTAGGGTGTATACACTGATGGAGAGACTTTTATTTACAGCCAGTAATGCTAAATCTCTCTGAATGCTTTCATTCTCCATAAGGTATATACCTCAAGAAGAAAAACATTTGGAATAAAATTCTTCATCCATGACTTCATCGGTGAAAACTGTAAGAAAATTCATCTTACTCAGTGGTGTCCATAATTAACAAAGAGCATGAAAACTTTCAAACCTACTGAATCTGAATTTCAGGGTGGCCAGAGAGAGAGAAATCCATGATGCAGCATGCTCCCAGAATGATAAAAATGATTGATTACATTTGTGGTCCAAGGACCTATATTGCTTCTTTGATGCTTGATGAGGCTGCAGCTTAAACCATTCATTAGGATAGATGAGATACATAGTTTAACTTTCATCTGTATTTTCAGAATTTTTGGTAATATATTATTGCATAATTTTCTAAATTTTTATAACAATTTGGTGCCCTCATTTAAAAATGTTTGAAAATAATTATATGCCAAGATCTACCATTGTATGCCAAGATATTAGACATTCCTTTAGAGATTATTTGAAAGAGTTCACTGGAAGGAATTAAAAAACAATGAGATTTTTAAAAAATGAAAGAACCGGCATCTACCATTTAAAATCAACAGCCAAAGGGGCTCCCAGGTGGCTCAGTTGGTTAGGCGACTGCCTTCAGCTTAGGTCATGTTCCCAGGGTCCTGGGATTGAGCCCCACATCTGGCTCCTTGCTCAGTGGGGAGCCTGCTTCTCCCTCTACCTGCTGCTCTCCCTGCTTGTGCTCTCTCTCTCTCAAATAAATAAAAAAAAATTCTTTAAAACATAAAATAAAATCAACAGCATGAAAAGAATAATAAAATTGAAAGGAGGAATTCTAGTTGTACTGCTGAAGAAACATTTTGAAAAGGTACTGGTTAGCTCCTGAAAGGAAATATTTATTTCCTTTAATCCAATGAAACTGCTTTGATTTGAATTGGAAAACAGAAATTTCTGGCAAACAAGAAAAACTTTGTGCATGATAGCAAAACTAAATGAGTAAATGATAACTTCCAAGCATGTTTATTTGTTATGAGTCAGTCCTGACAGGGGTATAGGCTAAAAATTTCATTCTCAGGGAGATGACCTAAAAGAGTTTAAAGGTACCTTACACCAGTCAGAATGTTTAAAATTAACAAGACAGGAAACAGCAAATTTTGGCAAGGATGTGGAGAAAGGTGAACCCTCTTACACTGTTGGTAGGAATGCAAGCTGGTGTAATCGCTCTAGAAAACAGTATTGAGGTTCCTCAAGAAGTTAAAAATAGAGCTACCCTATGACCCAGCAATTGCACTACTAGGTATTTACCCCAAAGATACAAATGCAGTGGTCCAGAGGGGCACCTGCACCCCAATGTTCATAGTAGCAATGCCCACAATAGCAAAACTGTGGAAGGAACCGAGATGTCCACGGACAGATGAATGGATAAAGAAGATGTGGTTCATAAATACAATAGAATATGACTCAGCCATCAGAAAGGATGAACACCCACCATTTGCACTGACATGGTTGGAACTGGAGGGGATTATGTTAAGTAAAATAAGTCAAGCAGAGAAAGACAATTATCATAGGGTTTCACTCATATGTAGAATAAAAGGAATAGCATGGAGGACCATAAGGGAAAGGAGGGAAAACTGAATGGGAGGTCATCAGAGAGGGAGACAAACCAGCGAGGGAGACAAACCATGAGAGGAAACAAACTGAGGGTTGCTGGAGGGGAGAGGGGTGGAGGGATGGGATAATTGAGTGATGGGCATTAAGGAGGGCATGGGGTGAGATGAGCACTGGGTGTTATAAGCAACTAATGGATTATTGAGCACTACATCGGAAGCTAAGTATATACTATACATTGGCTAATTGAATTTAAATTTAAAAAATTTAAAAAATAAAATATAAGGGTTTAAAGGTGTGCTTCCAGGTGAATGGTGGTTGCCAGAAACCCCAAGATTTAAGTAATCATCCTAAATAACATTGTACTGCTTTCATGGTTGTGGTCTGCTGTCTTTGGAAGAAATCAACTTGGAAAAACTGTTGGAGTCCATTCTAGAATGGGTCAGCAAAATCATGCTCCTAACTGGAGATGATCGTAGTGAATTTGACAGCTGGGAACATAGAGCACCGATGCGTCTATGTTTGTGTCTAAACACTCAGTAAATTCACTGAAGACAAGAGCTAATGGCATTTCCTGGTTTTCCCCCCTCTCGGGGAGTTAAGTGGGAAGCTCCTATCGTTACTTGGGTTTTATCCAGATTGCTTTCATAATTCTAACTTTTAGTATGGTGCTTCCCTTCTGCTTTACGGTGGCTAGGAGCACACAAGCCGACTTAGAGGCTCAATTATAATCCCAGTTTGATCATTGATCGGTCATGAAGCCTCAGAAAACCTACCAGTTTTGTTGACTTCATTCACACAATGGAAGAAAGTAGATGACCATATGTTTGGTGAGTGTGCCCATGGGGCTGGTCACCTTGTCACGCTTTAGACTAAAATGGGCTATCATATAAATATCAGTGTTCTTATATGGAGAATAGAGCTGAACAGAAGCAGGATGCATTTTAGTTTGAGTGTGCCCTTCATTATCGTAGCATCTGCCATACTTTGCAGGAGGCACCCTGGAGAAATACCCGAACAAAAAAAAAAATAATAAAAAAAAATAACCGAACAAAGACACTCACCTCTGAGGAAATGTGAGCAGGTTACAGCAGACTAGGAGTTCCTTCCTTAATAAGATACTAAGTTCTTTAGAAATTTAATATATTTAGTCAAAAAAAATTCTCTAGAAAGCCAAATATGGCCTTATTTAGTTTTTCACCCGGGGAATGCTGTTACTCACACAAATAACAGACAGATTGCATTAAAATATATTCTACATCTCTGTCTCTCCTTGCTCTATAGAAATCAAGGGACTGTATCTAATTTTTTTATTTATATATTTCTATATATTATGTAGTAATTTATTTCTCTTAGAAAGAAATCTTTTTTTTTATTTTTTATTTTATTATTTTTTTTTTTTTTATTAACACATAATGTATTATTTACCCCAGGGTACATGTTTATGAATCATCAGGCTTACACATTTCACAGCACTTACCATAGCACATACCCTCCCCAATGTCCATAACCCAGCCACCCTATCCCTACCCGCCCCTACCCCCCAGCCACCCTCAGTTTGTTTCGTGAGTTTAGGAGTCTCTTATGGTTTGTCTCCTTTCTGATCCCACCTTGTTTCATTTCCCTCCCCCACCCCCCCTACCCCCCGCCCTGCCTCTCAAATTCTTCATATCAGCGAGATCATACGATAATTTTCTGTCTCAGATTGACTTATTTCGGTTAGCATAATACGCTCTCGTTC
>CM052886.1:114206436-114248796 GCA_028534135.1 Potos flavus
AAATTCTTCATATCAGAGAGATCATACGATAATTTTCTTTCTCTGATTGACTTATTTCGGTTAGCATAATACGCTCTAGTTCCATCCACGTCGTTGCAAATGGCAAGATTTCATTTCTCTTGATGGCTGCATAGTATTCCATTGTATATATATACCGCATCTTCTTTATCCATAGAAAGAAATCTTTTAACATCTTTATTCTTTTCAAGCAGAATTCTGAGCTGACCCCCAAGATTCCCACCTGCAGCTGCTGTACGTGCCCCTTGGAATATCCTCCCCTCCCCAAATAGGGTTATTAGTTTATCTTGTATGAGCAAGGTGGTAGGACACTCACTCTCATGACAACACTGTGTTATGTCAGACTCAGTCAGAGCAGATGAGGGAGAATTTTCCCTGCTGGTCTTGAAGGGGCAGAAAAGGGGCTAGGGGGCAAGGAGTGGTAGGTGGGTTCCAGGAGTGAAAAGCACCCTTGGCTGTCAGCTGCCAAGAAACTAAGGACTTCAGGCTTAGAGCTGCAAGTCTTCCAGAAATCTGAGGAAGAGGACCCTGAACTTCAGATGGGATGGCAGTACCACTGGACACCTTGACTTGAGTCTGAAGAGATCCTGGACAGATGGCTAGCGAACCCATCCCCAAACCCCTGATCTTGGGAAATTGTGAGGTAATAAATTTGTGTTTGCTCTAAGCTCTAAGTGCATGCCAAGTCACTGGGCAGTGATAGACTACTAACACTAAACTAAGCATTTGTTGAGGGAAGCTACTTTTCTTTTACCAGAGACCTTGAAATCACTATGCGTGGGGCGGGGGGAGCTGCAGTGGGGGTGGGATGATGGGTCAGAGATGTGTTGGACCACCCAAAGCAGGAGGAATCTGCCACTAATCCTAAGGCCAGAGCAGGAAAAGAAAAGAAAGGAAAACTCTACCTATTAAAATTTCATTTGAAAAAGAATATTGCATCTGTTTAAGAAGATATTTAGTTCTAAAGTGTGTCACAGAAACACATGTCATGATACGCGTCATATCATGTCACATATCATGTGCAATGTGATACGATAGTATCATATATCAGAAATGTCATGATAGTGTCATAAAAAAACTGCAAGAACGAATGTACTGATATTTCAAAATATTTTTATTATGAAGATAATAGACTAAAAACTATCAAGATAAAAGCTGTAAAAGCCATCAGTTGGGAGGAAACTGCTACTTTCCTTGACATTTGTGTGGTTTTTGACTGTGGTCATGCGTCATGAAGCAAAAATTACTTTTGTTTGTTGCTTTTTTATTCTTAATGGCTATATTACCACCTTTCTTTCCCTAATTGCTATCTGGTACTCAAAATTGGTATTTTGAAACTATTTTAGAGGTTATATATTTACTCGGTATGATAAATCATACTTATCCCCTTCTGTTGTTGAGCATTTATACAAAGTATTGCTTACTGCAAACAATATTGCAGGGGACATCTCTATGCATAGACCATGTAATTTTTTGGGTTGTTCCTCATGATAAACTGTGGAAAGTAGAGCTCTACAACATTCCCCATACACTGTAGAATTATCCTAACAGAAATACCTTAACGAGAAGACTGACTTGCCCATAAAGCCATCTCAGCAGATAGTTTTAGAGCCATGATCAGAAAATAACAAATATCTTACTCTACAAAAAGTTGACTTGCTCATTCAGGAAGTACACCTATTTATTTAATTACATGTGCTCTAATTATATATTAATAGATGTGACTGTATGCTTATACCTGTGCGTGGAAATAATGGAAACATTGAGTGTCAACTATTCTAACAAATGATTCTCAAGGAAAATAATGGAAGTATATTTAAAATGTTTAATACTACAATCATCACAATAAAAAGTGATGGAAGGATATATGAACACGTGTATATTTGCATCTGTGTATGTAGATGCACAGATAGATAAACAAACCCATGAATGGCACTAAAAATGTCAGAGAATATAATTAAGAGAAAAGGCCAATAAAAGTAAATTCACCAAACCTGTTAAATGTGGTTAAATATTCAAGTGAAATATTTGAGTTTTTTTTTTTTTTAGATTTTATTTATTTATTTGACAGAGAGAGAGAGATCACAAGTAAGCAGAAGCAGGCAGAGAGAGAGGGGGAAGCAGGCTCCCCGCTGAGCAGAAAGCCTGATGTGGGGCTCGATCCCAGGACCCTGGGATCATGACCTGAGCCAAATGCAGAGGCTTTAACCCACTGAGCCACCCAGGCACCCCCGAAATATTTGAGTTTTGCAATGAATTGGTCACAGGCCCTTCAAACATCTATAAGACCTATGACTTATTTTTCCCTCCTTTGTTGATAAGTGGATTTCAGGAAACACAGATTTGTAATCTCTATGCACAATGGAGAGGGAGAGTAGGGAATGTGGATTTCTAAGCAGAGCTGTAAATGTTTTGTCCTGTATATGAGATCGCATCTGTCAGATCATTTCTTTTTTTTATTGCTAAAATAATTTCCTTCATTGGTCTGTAATAATGACATCCTCCCTTTTCTGGAAAGGAAAACAATCAGAACTTTCACTAGCTTCTAGGAAATTGTGGATTAACTTTGTAAGTTTGTATCTACAATTATTATTATTATTATTTTAGATTTTATTTATTTATTTGACAGAGAGAGAGAGAGAGACATCCAGAGGGGGAACACAAACAGGGGGAGTGGGCGAGGGAGAAGCAGGCTTCCCACTGAACAGGGAGCCCTATGCAGGACTCGATCCCAGGACCCTGGGATCATGACCTGAGCCGAAGGCAGACGTTTAACGACTGAGCCACCCAGGCGCCCTGTATCTACTATTTTAATATTTGTTATCAAGTTAGGAGCCTAAACTTTTAACTTCTAGGATAATGAGGATGATGTAGTTCCCCTGTTACTTTGTTGATGGAATTCATGTTCAGGTTTGTGCTTCCTGGAATGACTACATGCATCACTGTGTTATAGTGAGAGCTATTCTGAAACTGAAGAGAGGCCAATGTTTCAGGAACTTGAATTCTTTATCTGTTTATCACTAGGACTGAATAAAACACAATGCACAGTTCTGGAGGAGGAGGGGAAGAAAAAGAAGAGGAATAAAGAGAAGGAGGGAAAGGGAGGGGAGGGGGAGGAGTAGGAGAAGGAGGAAAGAACAACATTGAGATTTGCATAGCCTCCAAAATTATAGTGAAGTTTACTGCTTTTAGGGATACATTTCTTTCCATCCAGGCCTAGCAATATCATTTCTCAAGACTAGGAATCTAAAGTCAGAGAGATTTTGCCTTGGGTTTCCTCTTGACCCCCGCAAAGTACTTAAACACATAATAAGGACAATAGAAATGAGTCGAGCACACCACTGGTGTCCGCTCTGCTGGTGTAGATCAATTCCCTTTATTTGGGCCACAACAGGACATGAAGAAATGAGACATCATACTGACCTGGTGTGTGGAATTCATTCTCAATCCAGTATATTTCCTCATATTGATGGTAATTTCTTCCAGAAAGCTGCGACAGATCAGTTGGGATGGCTTATGATTTTCATTCTATATGAATGGTTCAGCCAAAGCCAAGCCCTCCACCCTATTAAAACCACTCCTCAGTCTCAGACTTTCTCCAGGAACCGTGCCTAGCCGGTGAATCAACTTGATTATTATTCTAATCCAGAGGACGTGCAATCGTTTCCATTTATATGCCAGCAATTTCTTTCCTGTTGGCCCAGCAAGGGCTGGGAAACGATTTATAAGGACGCGGAAGTTCTGGCACAGATGTGATGCGGCTTCAGCGTGTTTGCATTGCGCAGTGGGATGGATTCATCTTCAGATGCATCGATGCTGTCCTAGAGGTGACACATGATACAAGGCTAGTGCCAACGCATTCCGCATTGTTCTAGTACAAGGCAAGCACGAAGCCCTGTGATAATAAATGTGTCTGGTGTTGATCTTTTTAGAAGGTCAATACTGAATGCCATCTTCAGGGGAGGGGAGCTGGTTAGCTTCTTGTAACTAGTTTACTTCCCTCTGTTGGATCCCTAATGGATTCCTATACTATAAAAGCATTTCTTTCTGGAACAGTTAGCAGTTCGGTTTTTTGCTCCCTCTTTCCAAACCTCCCCTTCCCCATGTTATTCCTTCCCTGGGGGGAAAGAAAAAGAAAAAAGAAAAGAAAAAAGAAAAGAAAAGAGAAGGGAAGGGAAGGGAAGAAAGAGAAGAAAAGGAAAGAAGAGAGAAGAAGAGAGAAGAGAAGAGAAAAATACAAACCTGAAAGATTAAAACGATAATAAAAGGAAACGAATTCCATTCATTTATACATTCCATAAGCAGAGTCGAATGAAAGATAAATCTCAAGTTTTGTTGGACTTACGTTGTACATACAGTCATGACACTTTTTTTTTTTAAATTTTGAATAAGACTCTGGCTTTGGGTATGCTTTTCTCAGAAAAGAATCTCTGGAGATTGTACTGCTCAGCTGTCAAGGTGAAAATGGTCACCACAATTCATGTCACTTCCCAAGATGATATGATTGTTATTATTTCTTATTAACTGAACAAGATGACAATCACAGATAGGCATAGTTTTATACCTCTTGGGCTTGTAACATTTTTAACTTCCCATGGACAACACAATCAAATCTGAAGAGTATCTATACCCAAGAAATAAAGCAACCCAGGTTAGAAATACATTTCATTTAATAAAGTGAAATTTTGTGTCATTGTAGGTTAGATATCAGAATCGTCTTAATAGGGGGTATAGCTCAGTGGTAGAGCATTTGACTGCAGAATTGTCTTAATGAAGACCTTTAAAACTGTACAAAATGATTCTCAAACTTTCACCGACCTAAGTAAGGATGACCTAGGGTGTTTTTTTAAAAGCATGTATTCGTAGACATCACCTACAGAATCTGATTTAGTAGGAATGGTAAAAAGACCAAGACTCTGCATTTCAAAAATTGTCCCAGATAATGGAGTAGTTTGTAGAATAATCTTCAAGAAAAACAGCTTAAACAGATATATATTTTTTTTTCTTTAGGCTAATAAAATACACATTGACCCTCACCCACAGATTGTGGTCAATTTTCCTGACATCATGGGTGGGTCCAATTTACTTTTCAAATAGAATCAAGAAAAAGAATATAGTGTTTGGGTAGCCATCGTACCCCCATTAGGTCTTAGCAATTGTAATATTTCCCCCAAGAATAGTTTTTGGAATATTTCTGTGTGTCTTCTCTTTTAGTAAACATCCATATTTCTTGGCTTATTTTTTCCCGTTTGCTTCTTTTATCAAAGTTTTTATTTTAATTCCAGTTAGTTATCATACAGTTTTATATTGGTTTCAGGTGTACAATACAGTGATTCCATATTTCCATACATCACCCATTTTTCACATTTTTTTTTAGATTTTAATATGTGCTTTGTATTTTAATAGATAAATATTTCTAACCCCTGAGTGAGCATTTCAAAATTAGTAATAATGTTCTTCTCTGGGGCACCTGGGTGGCCCAATCACATAAGCCCCCGACTTTTGAATTCAGCTCAGGTCTTGATCTCAGGGTCATGAGTTCAAGCCCCACACTGAGCTCCACGCTGGTTGTAGAACCTATATATAAAATCATATCATCATCATCATCATCATCATCTTCTTCTTCTTCTCTGCTTAGTTTTATCTGAGTGGATGTCAAGGGCAAAATACGTGCACTACTACCTGTTAGGTTTTAATATAGCCATTCATTCATTCATTCATTCATTATAGCTTTCATAATTCCCAGTGTAGTCTGTCTCAAGAAACGTTAAAATTTAATACAGGACAATAGGAAGAAGAATCATAGAAACGCAAAATCCCATTTACCAGCAAGTTACTAAAGAAACGACTTGCCATCTTTGCATGGTTATGTGTCCCTTTGAAAGGGGTTAATAGGTTCTAATAGGAAAGCACTGTTTTTTATTCTCTTCCCAGCCTGGTGAGATAGGGTGCTACAAAGTGGTTGCTTAGTAACTGGCCCAGTATGGCCATTTTTCCTCTTCCCATGTGCAGATGTAGTTAATTGCCAGATTTTGGAATGACTGCACTCATTTCCTATTTCAGTGACCTTATTGGTAGAATAACTATGGAATTTCTAAAGTCAAATTTCCTGGTCTAGTGCAGCATATGATAATAATACCGTATTCTGTATATATGTAAACTACTCAGTAGAAATGAGTAAAAAGAGTGGGTTTGGTAAAGGTCACTCAGAAACAAAAGAGTTGAGCCCAGGAGGCTTAAACCAGATCTACTTATTGCCTAATCCATGGCATGCTTCTCCATCCCAAGCCAATCACATCTGAATTTTGTTTGCCTATCCTCCCCATTAATTTATGTCCCTGATAACAAAACACGAAAATGACATGGACACTCTCCCCATTAGTTCCTACACTTCCCATTAGTTCAAATTATTAAATGACACTTAGAATGGAATTTTGAATAAGTTCCCCTAATTACTGATTTAAGGAAATGTAGGTAGACGAGATGAGAATCTCTCAGATGTTCTGCTCCTAGAAGAATAAGCAAATACCCCAGCAGCTGGATTATCTGACTCTGATGTATCGTTCATCTATGTCTGGCTTTAATCTGTATTTGGGAAACTATCCATAACTCCAAGTGACAAGATAGTCTGTAGTCTACTTTCATACCAAAATCGTTTTTTATTGTCTTTTGATCTTTGCCCCATTGCTTTTTAATGTGCTTTATACATTAAAGGATTTTTCATTATAAGTGTATAATTTCTTGATAAAGGAATTTGTTCTACTTTAAGGTCTATTTATTCTGTTATTTCTTTTCTTCAAACACAGCATTTTTTTTTTTTTTTCATTGTCAGTCAGATTTTATCCTTGGTCTTATCCTATCTGTTGAATTCTGGACTCTAATTTTTTTCCACTGAAATTTAAACCCAATTCATTATTTATTCTCTATGTTTTTATGTAGAAGCTCCCTGTAGCTTCTTTTTTATGTATCCTCTCCAAACTTCTTTGCCTTAAAGTTTTCTCCAGAATATTTTTTTTTAAATCCCTCTTCAAATACCAGTTTAAAACTTTTGATCTGGTTGATTCTCTTCCTTGCTTTTGCCTGTTACTCTTTAGCCCTGCCAAGAATCCATCATTTTGGCATAATCCAAAAAAACAAATCCTGTTCCTTGATAACATCTTCATCATCAGTCATTCATTCCCACATCCTTTTTTTCTTGCTCTTTCCCAACTCACAACATTCCATTTGAAATTGCTTTCAGATATTTGGACTTTCTACCTGGGATGGAGATAACATGAATGGAGATGCCTTCCAGGTTTTCTTTAAATAACTCATCCAGTGTAAGAAGTACTCGATTGAGTTGAAGAGGACTGGTTAGCAAGACTGCCCCAGTGACTCAGCAGACTTCTGGATTAGCCATGTCAGTCTCCATAAACCCAGGTCCTTACTTCTCAACAGGGAGTCCCCAAGCAATGTAAACAGTTGTCTTTTTTCCCAAATTGTCCCCTCATGCTCTGAGGTTGTTACTTATGTCTCAGAACATATTGATGAAAGTGTTTCAAAAATGTTCAGGTCTGCCGTATGATCTTCTATAAGTGATGTGATCTCCTCCAGTCCTCTTTTACCCTTCTTGTGTTACATTCTTCCTATTCACTACCTGTGTATCTTTTTAAAAAAGTCGATCTTGAACTGTTTTCTCAATCCTCTCCACGAATTCTTCATTCTTCCTAATAATTCAATATATAAAGAGACTCATAGCTCAACTCCTTTCTCTGAGCAGGAATACTCCCTTATTTTTATACATATAACAGATCAAAAAGACAATGAAAGCACATTCCTTACTACAGTAATTTGGCAGTGCCCAGAATAGAGCTTTGGCATCCATGTCTCTTAAACATAAAGACATATTCCAATCCTTTGTTCTATCTGAAGACTTTTCTTAAAGGTTGTCATTCCCAAGCAACTAACCAGAGAGGAGGAACCTGGAAACTGCTTTGAGGACTGCTGGACTATGCCCTGATAGTCTTGGCTTCTATGCTGAAGTGTTAGAATTTACAACTGATGAGCATAGCAATGATGTTTCAATCCAGCATTCTTCTGTTAGAAGAACTATGGAAGCCCTTGCCCTAAATACTTATCACTACCATTTGAGAGAAGAAGAAGAGAAAGAAGAGGAAGAAAGGAAGAAGAAGAAGAAGAAGAAGAAGAAGAAGAAGAAGAAGAAGAAGAAGAAGAAGAAGAAGAAGAAGAGGAGGAGGAAGAGGAAGAGGAAGAGGAAGAGGAAGAAGAAGAAGGGGAGGAGGAGGAGGAGGAGGAAGGAGGAGGAAAGAGGAAGAAGAGGAAGAAGAAAGAGGAGGGGGAGGAGAAGGGGGAAAAAGGAGGGGGAGGAGGAGGAGGAGGTAGGAGGAGGAGGAGGAGTAGAAGAAAGAAGATTCTGTTTGTATTCAGGGGTTCTTGTCATCTCAACACAACAGAGAGTCCCTGTAGAAAGACTCAGATGGGATTCTTGCTATTGTTTGTATGAATGTATTATGCCCGGGTCTTACTTCTCTCAGAGTCCAGCATTATAGGGAGAGGACATTCCTTCAGCAGTCCAAGACGTAAAGGGACCTGAAGAGCTGCTTTAGAAATACTTTCAACACATTACACTGTGGTATAAACATAAGCCAGTGGGACATTTTTATTCCATTGCTTCCAAAAGTTCTCAGCCAAGGGACATGGGAGTGTGGGTGGTGACAGCTTAAAGTTGTCATCTCCACACTACTTGAACTACTTGACAACACAGTTGGGAACCAGACATAGCCCTTTTATACTCATAGGTTCTGTTTTGCTTTTGACCAAAATTAAAAATCTTAGGGCGCTGTGGGCATGTGTATATGCACACATGCATGTGTGTAAGGAAACAATTGTTGAGATTGGCAAGAATACCCCAAAGAAAACACTTCTGATTATTTGCATATTTGTTTGCTATACAAGAGGAAATATTTTAAGGAATATATTTTGTTCCAGTGTTCCCTTCAGATTCTGAAGTTTTCAAACTAAATACTTTCGGTGAGCAGAGGATGAACTTGTGTCATAAATTAATGTCAAAAGCCAATGGTATATGTGTGAAGACACAAATTCTAGTGAAGAGGACACACATTTGGATTAGAAGAAGAAAAGTGGTGTGACAAAAAGAGAGCTTTCTTGCTTTTCTCCAAGAGTAAACCCTAACCCAGAACCTTATTCCTACTGAGTTTTCCAATTGGGTGTGCACTGGGGAAAATGAGGGCGAGGAATAGATTAAGTTTTATCTCGTAGGAATAATTCTTTTGTAATATTTTACCCCAAAGATAGTTTTCAACCTGTCTGATCATTCTATATAGATGGCTAACTTTTGCCAATTTCTTTTCTTTTTTTTTTTTTAAAGATTTTATTTATTTATTTGACAGAGAGACAGAGATCACAAGTAGGCAGAGAGGCAGGCAGAGAGAGAGGGGGAAGCAGGCTCCCTGCTGAGCAGAGAGCCCGACGTGGGTCTCGATCCCAGGACCCCGAGATCATGACCTGAGCCGAAGGCAGTCGCTTAACCAACTGAGCCACCCAGGCGCCCCAACTTTTGCCAATTTCTTATACTAATTAAGAAAATACTGATATAATTCAATATATTTCATAGTATGCACAAGCAGTCCATTTTTTTAATTTTAGTTAGGATCAATTCCTATCAGAATGAAAGAGAAATCTTAATAAAATGTATACTGTGGGGTAAAATATGATATGTTTCTCTCTCTTCCTTCCTCCCTATCTGGAAAACTTGTACTTGGTCTTCTACTTAGTACCACATAAAGCCAAGGCTCCGATAACCACATCATTTTCATGGCCTCCTTCCTTAGTCTACTCAAATGCCCGTCTCTTAGCCCATTCCAGCTCTTTCTGGCTTCAGACTTGACAATATTTCTATTCTGGGCGTGGTTTGATCTCACCCTCAGACCTGACCCCAGAGACAGTTATTCTGTCTTTGACCTCAGACTCCCTCCTTCAAGGATGGCTCAGGGTCAACATTATTCTTCTGCTATCCTGGGTCAAGAGCTCACCTGTTCTGGCCCAGGTCAAGGTAACCACCCAAAATTCATCCTCATGCAGTTTGCTTCAGTTGCTAGTGTAGTGTCTAAGCAAAATTCTTCCCACATAGCGGGGGCACATTTACAACAAGGGCATTTAGCTTTCATAACATTTTCTCGTTATTCATATTTTACAGTTGTTCCAATCAGTACACCAATTCATCCTTTCTTGGTAAACTTTGGTCTTCAAGTATTTATACAGTCCATTTTGCAGATAGTGTTGTACACTGAAACTTGATTGAGCCTAAAAATATTTTCCAAGAGAACTTATTTTCTCCTTTATGCAAGCCTTCATTTTGCTCTCAGAAAGGTAGGTCCCTTTGTGGGCGGTAGGATAAGCCATGTGTTTCTTGCTAAGTCATCATTCCCTTTGCTGCTTTGGGTCAAGAACCCAGTTTAATGTTCCCTGAAGACCCCCTTTTCCTTTTTGCCATTTCTGCCTCACTGCAAAGGCTGCCCCTCCGTTTTTTCTCTGCAGTTGGCATGTCTAGTATTTCCTCTTTACCTCTTCACCTCTTCATAATCTTTTCAACCTTCAAAAGACAGGTAAGACAAATCTGCTGGCATAATTCTTTCCATGCTCGATTCTTCCTATGAATTCCTGAAGATCTGTCTGCAAGCTGGCTCCACATTCATCTATGTGACCTGATTATTTTCTATTATTTCAGTATGTATCTTATCTCATCTCCCCAGCTCAATTTTAAGCTCCCTGAAGGTAGGAATAATGTCTTTTTAATTTTTTTAAACATCTACAGTAAGAGTATCGTGGCATGCATACATGATAAAACAGCAAGGTATCATCAGCACAAAATTATGGTTTTTTTCAGACAGGCTTAAAACCATCTTAAGGCAGTTTTAGGAAAAAATACATAACCGGTAGTTTCATGCATTTTGAAGCCCATTTAAAATATAACTCCAGAATGCAGTCAGTCAATCATGGTATCCTCTGTAAAACATGCCTAAGAAAGGGGAAATTCATAATAGGAATTGCAAACTGTTCTGCAAATAGGCATCGGTGTATCAAATGCTGCCAACCCAATCCATTGCTCAACAAAATGCGTCTAAATAAGACAGTACTGAGGAGGAGCCTGAGAGATGAAGTGGGCAATGAGGTGGAAGGAGTCACAGCTGTTTCTTTTCATTTATTCGTTGGATTCTCTGTAAATATTGGTACAGCTTGCAAAGTGGTAAATAGCGTTTCTGTAAATTAAAATGACTGCTCATACCCTGGCAAGAATATCGGGGGTCTGAGTGTCACGCAAAGCGGACAATGACATCATATGCTGAGCAAGCTTTCCCTTTGGTCTCCCCCAAATGCTCCAAATTCATTCGCTCCATAATATTTGAATATATATTTTAAATGAGCCAATTCTTTTACCCAGAAGGTATTCAAGGCTTGTTTGGGAATCATTTTCTGCATCTTTCATTTTGCCACAGGAATAGGGGATTGTTTACACTTTTATTTTCAGGTTTTCTTTTTTTTGCATGAAATTTCCGAATAGACAGATGTCTTTCTGTAAAATTGAAATGACACATCAGCGTTTTAATGCTGTCTTTCTTGTATTTGCATATTTAATCACTTGCATTACATTTTATTAGTGTATTATCTGATGAGAAATTCTGACTAATTAATTTCACCTGGAATTCTTTGCGGGTGTATGAAAAATTATACGTGGCCATTTGTAGAGAGCAGCTGTGTATTAGAAATATCTGATACCCATCTGCAGGATTAAAAAGAGTGAGAGAAAACAGCTGATTGTAAAAAAAAAACAACGGTCCCTTTTCCTTGTGCCCGGAGGTATGGTTACGGACGGTATCCGTTATTCCTCAGCCTATATTCTGAACATTAACTCGGAAGTTTTCTCCGAGCATCATTCGCTGGGACGACCGTCCTTTCCGTCATTTTGGTTTTAATTTGTAGTAACGCTAATGTGATGGGGTTCACACGCAGGCATGCGCTCACTGCCTCTAATGCCAGCCTGCCTCGCACCCAGCCAACTTCATTTGGACCACAAATTGCTTTGGCCTGGCTAACAGTGGAAACCAATAAACAAAAATCGGAGCGAGTGGGGGATTTCGTGTTAAAGGATAACCTCCAGGATCCAACGCGGCCTCTCAGAAATGCCACCGAGTCCTGTAGCACGCGTGACTCCCACGCACACATGCACGCTCTCACTTTTCTCTCGTTCTCTGTGCCTTGCTCCGTATTTCGGCTTGGATTCTTTGTCTGCCCCGACAACAGATGGTGTTTTAATAAAGTCCAGTAGGAATATTACTGTGAGTAAACAATGCAGTGCATGCCAATTCCATAATTGCTGGGTACTGATTCAGGCTCTTACCTGCTCCATCCAAATTGGGAGGGAACCAAGTGTGCGTGCACCTACCGGCAGCAGCCTGCTCGCCCGCAGCTGTGCTGTGCTTCGGCGGCTAGCCTCGCCGCGGAAGGTAAATTGCGGTTCCTGTCATGCTTCTTGGCACCGGGTCTAGAGAACGGCTGCCATCTGGCTTGTCATCAAACGTGGTCATTGAATCTCTCAGAGATGAAATGGCTTTTTAAAAAAAATCTTGCCGTTAAAAAGAAAAAGAAAGAAAAAGAAAATTGACACACATAAAACTTATTATCTTTCGCGTTTCAGGCACAGTAGATTCTAAAATAACACAGCTTATTTGAGCAATCGCTTGCAGAGTGTTGTTTTTTCCTCACTGATTCCCACGCTCAAAGGGATTTATAATCTAAACCTATTATATGCTAATGGAAAATTTAAATTCATTGGATCTGGCCAAGAAATGAATGTTCTCATTTGTTTCTCTCATTGGGGAAGGGCAAAAAGTTAGGTTCGCTATTTGAACTGTTTTAGGTGCCTTTTTTTTTTAATGGTATGCAAATATATCTTTAATGCTTTTATATATTTATTCAAAAAAGGGGGGGGCAGGTGAAGCACATGATCGTGGTAATCCAAATGGATGCTATCTGTTCCTTCCCTGTGGTCTCCTTAAACTACCTGCTAACTAGAAGGCTCCAGGAAAATAAAAGAGGCTTGGCAGCCAGGAAGAAGCAAACTCTGCTTTCACTCTTTTTGTAAGAAGGCCAGCAGCCTATGATATTTATCCAAGGATCATATTTTAAGTGACATCTAGTTTCTTCAAATGGTGCTATTTTCTTTCTTTCTTTCTTTCTTTTTTTAAAGATTTTATTTATTTATTTGACACAGAGAGAGAGAGATCACAAGTAGGCAGAGAGGCAGGCAGAGAGAGAAGGGGAAGCAGGCTCCCCGCTGAGCAGAGAGCCTGATGTGGGGCTCGATTCCAGGACCCTGAGATCATGACCTGAGCCGAAGGCAGAGACTTTAACCCACTGAGCCACCCAGGCGCCCCCAAATGTTGCTATTTTTAACGGAGTTCTACACACCTTGGGTAGTGTCTACCATGAGCTTTACAGAAAGCGGAACCACTAGAGAGGATAGGATTGACAGAAGAGAAAGGTTAATGTCCGCTGGCTGACATACTCAGAGAAAAACCTCTTGTTTCCTGGTTTCCCTGTTCAAGTAAAGAGAGCGTATTAAACAGGGTACTAGACTGTTAGAATTTACGCAAACTCTCTTTCGATTGAGTCTGCTAGCTCTCCAGACAGACTGATTGTTACATGAACTATTAGTATTACATCATTGTCCCTTCCAAAGATTTTTTTTTAGGTAAAACGGTCCTTTTTTTTAATTTTTAGGAAGAATGTGAAACAATTATGTAAAAGCAAACTCTTGGCTGCCTCACCCATTCCTAGCGACCATTCATTCACAGTTAACACTACTCTGCTCATACCCAATACACTGCCCTCTTCCTGTTTTTTTGGGAAGCAAATTATAGTCCCATTCAAGTGTAACCATTTCTCCATCTTTAAAAGCTCATGACCTTACTTCATCCCTGTTCATTTTAATATTACTTTAAACTTAAAAAAAAGTGGCAAGAGTAGTACAAGACACTTCTAGAGACACTTAACCAAAATTTGCTGATGTTTTAGGTTTGCTTCCTTTATTTTATATTATCTCTCTATATAGTTTAAAATAAATGCATACTTTTCCAGAATCATTTGGGGGTGCATGAATTTTCTATGACTACTGTAACACATTACCATAAAGTTAGTAGCTTAAAACAACACGGATTTATTATCTTATAGCTCTAGGACTCAGAAGTCCAAAATGGGTCTTCTGGAGCTAAAATCAATGTGCCAGGAGGGACTTCTGATAGGTCTAGGGAGAATCTGTCGCTTGTCTTCCTGGGCTTCGATAGGTGGCCACAATTCTAGTTTCTAGAGGCTTCTGTGTTCCTTAGCTTGTGCTTCCCTTGCACCTCTAAAACTAATAATTGTGTCAGTCTGAACTTGACTTTGTCTTACTTCTTCTCTGATTCTGACTCTCCTCCCTCATTCTTCCACTTTGAAGACCCTTGTGATTACTTTGGGCCCACCATGATAATCCAGGACAATCTCCCCGGTTCAAGATCCTTTGCTTAATCACAAGTGCAAAGTCCTTTCTGTTCTGTAGGGAAACATGCTCACAAGTACTGGCAACCATGGGGCCATTTTTCTGTGTCATGTAGAGAGTTCAATAGAGATGGTGTGGTGTACACCCTACTTCTGCTAGTTCAGTGTGGACTTCCGGAGAATGAGGACTTTCTTTGACGTAACCACAGCAAAATGATCACAATTGGAAAATTGTTTAACCCACGCTCTGTAATCTAATTTCATCCATTCTCCCAATAATGTTCTTCATCCAATGCCACATGAAATCGAGATCCCAGAGTAAATTTAATTGTCATGTATCTTTGATTTACTGTAACCTTAATTAGCCTTTCTTCTTTTTGTCCTTTACTTGACATTTTTGAAGGCCACTGGCCTGTGATTTCACAAAATATCCCTCCATTTGCATTTATCTCACGTTTTGCTCGTGATTAGCATCAGATTATGGCTTTTTGGCAGATATGATGGTTAAATTTTATGTGTCACTTGGCTTGGCTATGGTGCAAAATTGCTTGATCAAATGCTAGTCTTGATTTTGCTGTGAAAGTATTTTATAGATGTGATTGACATCTACAATCAGTTGATTTTAAATAAAGGCTATTACCCAGCATAATGTGAGTGGGCTTCATCCCATCCACTGAAGGCTTTAAGAGCAAAATTGAGCATTTCTGGGGAATAAGGAATTCTTCCACAAAACCGTAATATAGAAAACCTGCCTGAGTTTCAAGCCTGCCAATCTGCCCTACAGATTCTGGACTTGCTGTTCGCACAACCGTGTGAACCAATTCCCTAAAATATAGCTCTTTATATAAAAATATCCTATTGACTCTGTTTCTTTGGAGATCTCAGTCTGACACAGAAGGCGTGAGAGCTAAGGTATGGTCCTCCCCAGTGCATCCTAACCAGAAGTGCATGATGTCAGTTTGCCCCGTGCTGGGGATCTGAACATGGATTGCTTGATTAAAGTGATATCCATCATGTCTTTCTACTGTGAAGTCCCTCCTTTTCTTTTTGTAATTAATAAATAATTTGTAGAGTGATTCTTTGAGATCGTGCACAAAGTCCTCATCAGTTTCTCCCCCACGAGTGTTAGCATCTATTCATTATTTCCTACTCCACCATTTCTTCTACATTTATCAGTTAAAATTTTACTGTGAGCAAGAGCTTTCTCTTCTCCTCCCTGAAGTGATTTGATCATTCATTTATTGCTATCAGCTTAAATGTAGGTATTCTTATTTTACTCTATGGTTATAATGATGGTATCATGTGGCCACCTCACACTTCCTTATGAGAAACAATTTTAAGCATCTCTTTACAAATCTGTATTCAGTGGCATAATGTTGACCGTTTGAGATCACCCAATAGTGGGGATATTTACACTGCAGAAATCAGCAAATACTGCCAATCAGGAACCCCTCCCCCCCACCTTTATTTTTCCTTTTGGAAAATCAATTCACCAGCACACCACATGTTAATATGTTACTATCCATATTTGTTTTAATGAACAAATTGTTTGAAATTCAAAAAGTGGGAGCCTCATCAAGTTGTATCCTACATCCTTTGACATATCTGTATAATTCTTTGAGCACTCCCTTGTTTCCTGGCTCAATATGATGTTCTAGAATCACCATGTATTTTCCCTACTCTAGCCTGAAATCATTTTTTATTCCAAGGAAATCTGTTTCCTTTTAGTTGAGATTTATGTTTAGAAACCAAGGTGGGTGGTGAGCCTTTGTCAATGATACTGATATGTCATTGCTTCTTTAACAGAGAATATACAGAGATACATACATCTATTCATATTTATATCTATATTAAAAACAGTGGATTTATTCTGATATCCCCCAATTATAATCTAATACCACAGGGTGAAATTTAATCTTCCTCCTTTCTAAACTTGTAATTTTCTTCTCCAACAATGAGAAAACTGGCTCCTGTTATCTTCAGTATTTTTAATAATTTCCCCAAGCTTAGAAATACACAGTGTAGGGGCTCCTGGGTGGCTCAGTGGGTTAAAGCCTCTGCCTTTGGCTCAGGTCATGATCTCAGGGTCCTGGGATCGAGTCCCACATCAGGCTCTCTGCTCGGTGGGGAGCCTGCTTCCCCCTCTCTCTGTCTGCCTCTCTGCCTACTTGTAATCTCTCTCTCTACCTCTGTCAAATAAATAAATAAAAAATCTTTAAAAAAAAATACACAGTGTAGAAATATACAGAAATTACAGAAAGTATTTTCAGAAGTGCTGATTCATGTCACTGTGAAAAGCAATGTTAGCACATAAAACTTTAAATATTTCTAATTCTTTTTTAAGGAAGTTTATATCAAATAAAATACATGCATTTTGAATTAAAAATTTAATGAGTTTTGAAAAATTCGTAAGTTCATAACCCACACCTCTATAAAAATAAAGAATATTTGATCTCATGAGAACATTCCCTTGTTCCCTTTTTTAATTAATCTCCCTTTTTAGAGACAATCAGATTCTGATGTTTTTCACCATAAATTAGTTTTGCCTGCTCTTGAACTTCATGTAAATGCATAATACAGTAGGTACTCTTTGTGTCCTGCTTCACGAAGCATATCTGTAAGATTCATCCATGCTGTTGTGTAGTATTAGTAAGTTATTCCTTTTTATTTTTGAGTAATATTTCTAGTATGAAGGTGCCACATTTGTTTATACATTTTCATGTTGATTGGAACTTGAGTTGTTTCCTGCTTTTGGCTACTGTGAATGGAGCCGCCATGCAAATCCTCATAAGTCTTTGTGTGAGCAAGTCTTCATTTATCTTGAGAAAATACCTATGGGTAGAATTGCTGGGTCAGATGTTTGAATACATTCAGATTTAGCTGAGAAAATTTTTCAAAAGTAGTTGTATATACCATACTTTCTCTTCTGATCAATATGGTGTAATGGGGACTGGATTTACCCTCTAATCTTAAGTAACAGGCTAAATTGGGCAAAGCACGTGAAACAAGGGATTTAAACATTGGACAGCTGACAGTATAGGATAGTGATCCCTTGATGAAAGAAAACACAACAAAAGTGATCTACTAATTTCATCAGCTTTGTACCTGGAGGACAGATAACGAAAGACTGCATAAAAACTAATGCAGTAGGAAGGTTGCAGAAGAGAGAATTCAGCATAAGCAGATTGAGCTAACAGCCTCACTGAATTGAGGAGGAGGAGATCACAGTGCAAAATTGAAGGCATATTAAAAGGTGCTCAACAGCACTGATTATCGGGGAAATGCAAATCAAAACCACAATGAGATATCACCCCACACTTGTTAGAATGGCTGTTACCAAAAAACAAGAGAAAATAGGCATTAGCAAGCAGGAGAAGAAAATGGAACCCTCATGCACTATTGGTAGGAATGTAAATTGGTGCAGCCATTACGGAAAAGAGTGTAAATGTTTCTCAAAAAATTAAAAATAGAACTACCATATGATCCAGAAATTCCACTTCTGCGTATTTATCCAAAGAAAATAAAAACCCTAACTTGAAAAGATATATGCACCTCCAAGTTCATAGCAGCACTATTTACAATAGTCAAAACATAGAAGGAACCAAAGGACCTATATTACTCAGGCATAAAAAAGAAGGAAATATTGTTTTGCCAAAAAAAAAAAAGAAAGAAAAGAATGGAACTTGAAAAGATTATGCTAAGTGAGAGAAGTCAGAAAGAGAAAGATAAATATTGTATGATCTCACGAATATGTGATGAAAATAAAACCTCGCAGATACAGAGAACAGTTTGGTATTTGCCAGTGGTGGAGGGGAGAGAGGTGAGTGAAATGGGTGAAGGTGCTTAGAGGTACGAACCTCCAGTTACAAAATAAGTGAGTCCTGGGAATGTAGTGTACAACATGATGGCTATAGTCGATAATTCTGTACTGTATATTTGAAAGTCGCTAAGAGAGTAAATCTTAAAAGTTCTTGTCACACACACACACAAATTCGTAACCTGGTGGTGATGAAGAATAACTAGACTTATTGTGGTCATCATTCTACAATATTGAACCATGAGGTTGTGCACTCAATCTAATGTAATCTTATGTGTCAGTTATATTTAAAAAATTTTAAAAAGATAAAAATGAAAAGATAAAAAGATTAAGTACGGAAGGGGAGGAAGCTACACAAAGAGAAAACCTCAGGACCTGTAGAGAAGTCCTGAGAGTCTTTGAGTACTGACTTCCATACAAGTATGAGAAAACTGAAAAAAAAGAAAAAAAGAAAAAAAAAAAAAAAGAAAAGAAAACTGCCCGAGGCTAAGATAAAAAAACAACAAACAATCAAAGGGAGAAATCTGAACAGTCCTGGGGCTCACCCGGGCCTGTAAATAGCTTGCATTCCCACCAGCCAGAGTGGAAAGGCTTCAGGTAGAATTCTCACAGGAGTGTCTGTTTAGTGGTTGGGCTGAATTCCCCAGGGTAAAGACTGCCCTGAACACATGTCAATATGCTCAAAAGCATGCTTTCAATGATTCACAGTACCTTAACTGCACAGGGAAACAAAATTCAACCTTTTTAAAGGGAATATAACAAAATCCAACGTAAAATTCCATCATCCGCTCAAAAATTCCATCATCGTAAAATTCCATCATCCGCTCAAAAATTATTCAGTACATCTAAAGCTGTACATCTAGAACTAATGCAATTTTTTAAAAAGATTTATTTATTTATTTTAGAGAGAGAAATAGAGAAAGAGTATGAGTGCAGAGAGGGGCAGAGGGAGAAAAACTCAAGGAGAGTGCGTGCTGAGTGCAGAGCCCTTCAGAGTCCTCTAAGGACCCTGAGATCATGACCTGAGCTGAAATCAAGAGCCGGGGGCTCGATCAACTGAGTCACCCAGGTGTCCCAACTAATGCAATGTTATGTATCAATTATACCTCAATAATTTTTAATTAAAAAATTACTCAGCAAGCAAGGAAGTAGGAAAACGTGGTTTATAAACAGGAGAAGAGTCAGATAATAGAAAGATAAGCAGAATTAAGAGTGACGATAAAGGTAGCAGAGAACCTTAAAATGGCTTTTCTGGATATGTTTCGAAAGGTCAAAGAAAATGTGACTATGGTAAGGAGAAAAATGGATAAAAAAAAGTGGATAAGGAAGATGTGAAAGTGACTCATCGGTAACTTCTAGAAATGAGAAAAATAGTAAGATTCCCCCCCTCCCCACTTGCAAGGTAACAAAATATCTTGCCATCATGAAATGGATATTAGAAAAAGACACAAGAATCTTCGTTCATAAAAAAGGAATTCCTTACTCACAGTAGAGCAAGAAGTGTGAGCACCATGTTTTAGTTAGTTCCCTAGACCCTCACCTCGCATGGAAGCAATGCAGGGGGACTGAGGTGGAGGCCATATATGGGTTTGTGTGAGAGCTGAGGAACCTGAGCTTAGAGAACTTGGGTTTTTTTTTAATTGTCTACAAGCAAACCTACCTGGACTTTGCTCTATTTTGCCTTCTAGAAAATGTACACATGAGTATACCACTCCATCAACCGTTCTAATTAATACATTCAACAGAGGCTAGAAATACATTCAGGGACATCTGGGTGGCCTAGCTGGTTAAGCATCTGACTCTTGCTTTGGCTCAGGCCATGATCTCAGGGTTGGGGGATGGACCCCACCCAGTAGGGCTCTGCACTCAGTGGGGTGTCTAAGTTTCTCTCCATCTTCCTTTGCCCGTCCCCACCATGCACTCTCTCTCTAAAATGAATATGTCTTTTTTTTTTTAAAGAAATGCATTCAGTTTGTCTCACACAACATTTAATTAAGACTACAATCAACAGACTCCAAACAGCAGGTTGAGAGGTACCTGTAGCATTGACTTCGACCATTCCCTGTAGGGTTCCAGATCCAGTTAACTGAACAATTCCCCTAAAAGTCACAACTTACTTAAATAGCCAGGTGGATTTCTCTTTACATTTCTGAAATGACTTTTCCACTCGACCCAAAGCATTAAACTAGGTAAAGAAGGGTGTATTAGCAATTTCACAGACTGTACCTTGACCTACAAGAAGGAAATCTGTGGTCAATGCTGTAATCCATAACAACTCTTACTTTTGAGTTGAAGTTGACCTATAGATGGTAGTCACTGATCACTTCAGGTAAAGTCAAGGACAAATTTTGTACCATCTATTCTAATCAGATGACTCCAATTGGAGGTAAAACTGCCCACACAGTAAGCATAAACAATGTCAGCTGTCACTCCATAAAGAATCCCAGGTAAACATAAGCTCATTTTGGAGAAAATTCTCTCTCTCGCTCTCTATATATGTATATATGTACATATATATATATTTGCGTATATTTACACACAAATATACAAATATATTATTTATATATACAAATTATTTATATATATTATATATTATATAATATATTATTTATATATATAAAATAAATTCTTTATATTACACAAATATATATACAAATATGTATATTATATGTAATAGTATGATATATTATTATATATAATATATATAAGTTATTTATATATACAAATATATATATACAAATATATATAATATATATAATATATATGTTATTTATATATACAAATATATATATACATACAAGTATATATATATTTGTATTAAGAAAATGTCCTGTAATCTTTAAAAAATAATTTTGCCAGAAGCAGGTCTTGAAATTTGTCAGGGATTTGCAATTGTTTTACAGATAGTCATATGATTTTTTTTCTCCTCAGCTATATTAAAATGGTGAATTACCTTAATGTATCTGCTAATGATGAATCGACCATCATTCTGAAAATCCATTTACATATAATGTAATAATTGATTTTGTTGGACTTAAGTCTATATCATTTTGCTGTTTGTTTTCTACTTTTTTCATCTATCTTTATTGTTGTTATCCCTCTACTCCTACTTTCTTCTCTTATTTTAAGATAATAAAAAAATAGTGTTTAATTTTTATTCCTCTATTGCATTTTTAATTATACCTCTTTGCATTTTTTTTTTAGTTATTGATTTGATATTGCTATACATATCTTTAACTCTATTGATATTGTCACAGAAGTCTATCCATCTTTTTAATTCTTTTAAACAGGTGTTTTCATATTAGGTTACTTTATTCATGTATTTGCACATCGAGTGACCCTCTCTTTTTTTGTCTCTGATCTGCTGTTAATTCAATCCAGTAAATTTTCATCATGGGTATTAAAATTCCCATTGTAGAATTTTCACTTTTATTGTTTTAAAGAGTTTCTATTTGTCCACTGATCCCCCATCTGTTCATTAATTAAGATCATATTTTTCAAGACCTTAAATATATTTATAATATCCGTGCCTTCTTAAATATATTTACGATATCCCTGTCTTCTAGTTTATCATCTACATTATCTTGGGGTTTTTCTTATTTATGTCTTTTTTTCTTGACTATGGATAACATTTCACGTTCCTTCATTCTCTAGTAATTTTTATTTTATTCTAGAGATTATAGTACTTTAAGAAGTTTGGATTATGGTGCATCTCTTTAAGGAATTTTGAGTTTTGTTTTGGTAGGCAGTTAAATTATTAAACAATCATTTTGGACTTGTTATGGTTATGTTAATTTTTTTTAATGAGTTCATTTATTTTTGAACTTAGTTATATGGCATGCCCCTTATGAGCTATGGTTTTCCCTTGTTAGGCATGACTGTCGTGAGTTTTTACTGATTACCCATGGAATTTTTTGAGATCTCTGTTCAGATAGGGCTAGAACTTAAAAATCACCCAGGTTTGCATAATTTCTTGCATCATTCTTAATCCTGCACATGATCTCTTCCAAGTCTTGTGGGATTTTGTGCTGTATATGTTCAGTCAAGCCCACAGCTATATGAATCACCAGTTTTCTGGGCGCTCCTCTCTGCAAAACTCCTTTTTCTGACTTCCTTATACTGATAGTTCTAGCCACTCCAGCAGCCCATGACTCTGATATCTGCCTCCTTCATGCAATAGGGCTGCTATTATCTTGGACTCCTGTGATTTGTGTCAGAATAATTATCTTAAACAAGAACCCAGGGCAATTGTGGGTTTACTGTGGGGTTCAGATCACTTTTTTTACCTTTTTCTCAATAACCACAGACCTGAGATGCTTATTGTCCAATACATGAAGAGAAATGCCTTTATATTTTATGTAATTTTACTGCTGTTTTTGGTATGAGGACAAGTCTAATACAATTACTTTGTCATGACTACAAGTTGGGACTGAGGTGGTTCTCTTTCACAACCTAGTAACAGGTGACAGAATAGCATATTTTGACTAGTTAATCTGAGATCATCTTAAGCAAGTTGCTTTTTCTTTGCCTCAATTTTTTACTTGGAAAGAAGGATTTGTTTGCATAATAAATGACACTACCTCCGACTTTTAGAATTAGTATTCAGCAATATTTATTGACCATATATTTAGTGTATATAGAGAAAATCAGAATAATTAGTATGCTGAGACATACTGAAAGTTCATTTACTTCAGTTACAAAAATGTGAATTGTTCTGGACAATCCTGTTTATGTTATAGTTTTAAACTCCAATTGAATGGAAATGGGCTTATAGTTACATATCCTTGGATTCAAAGGAATATCAGAATAATAGGGTAGATAAAAAGTACTGCTCCTAATATAATGGGAGAGCATGAGCAGGGAGGAGAGGCAGAAGCAAGCTCCCTGATGGGCAGGCAGCTGGATGCAGGGCTTGATCCCAGGACCCTGGGATCATGACCTGAGCTGAAACCAGATGCTTAACTGACTGAGCCACTCAGGCATCCAAGAGTTCAAAATCTCTTAAGAACGAAAACATGGATATGCCTGTTAAAATACATATTCCATGGCCACACCTGAGAACTAATAAATAGCTTCCTGAATCGGGAGCAAGAATCTGCGTTTTTAATATAACCACATAGGTGAACTTTGTGAAAAATAATGTTTTTGAAATTTATTATCTGGCAACCTTATTTTATGTAACACTTACATAGGATTTTTCTCCAGTTCTTTCCTCCTTGATTACATTTTAATCTCTCAATATTGCCCAGATACTTTACTATACTTCTGTGACAAGAGAAATAATTCATCAAATACACTAACCTGTAATGATATTAATAGTCTAGATGAGATAGTGCTATTAAATCTCTTCCCTACCACTTACAATTAGACATTCTCAATAATCAAATATGATGATGCCTAGGGAAACCAGGATTAAACAGCATGATACATGAGGATTTAGCCTTAGGCTTCTCACCAATTACAATTGGGAATCAAGAAAGATCAAATAGTCCAACTTCTATGTCATTATTTTTTCCAATAGCCTTTCTCAACCAGGTTCCTCACATGAACCATAATAAAGAACATGACTTGAATGACTATTTTCTCATTTATTTCCCAGGAATGGTATATAAAAAAAATCACTCTGAATGTAAAAGAGACAAGTCAAATGGCTACATACAGATGATGCTTTATATTTTCAGGTGCTTAATTATTTCATGGAAGGAAGTATGAAAAGATTCGCAGAAGTCAACAGTAAGTCAAACAGTAAGAATAGAAAAGCAGAATAAAAAATGAGCAAGGGATCCAGAAGACTTGCTCAGTGGGATCACCAAGATCTGAGTAGACTGATAATATGATCCATTCTCTCTGGTGTCTTTTTGAATTTTCCCCTCTTTGGGAAATAATAGAACTTACCTAGTTGTAAATTATTGATCATGAAATAACATATATAAAACTCCTCTTATTCTCCTTGTCACCAAATAAGGAGTCAATAGATGGCTCTAATTAAGGTTGATGATGGATAAACTACTGAAAGAGAGACTAATACCTATTTTGAAAGAAAGTTATTGAATTTATTTTTTAAAGATTTAATAATTTTTATTGGTTTAAGAAATTTGGAGATATTTAAGAAAACACCTCGAATTTGTTAAATTAAATATATTTTTCTTAATCATTAACTAGGGGAATTCTACTTCTATAATTTATATTCTTCCTCAAATTAAATTCCCCTGAGAATGTCTGAAAACAGGTATTAAAATCTCCACTCTATATGGCATAAAAGAGTTGAGCAAAGCTTCCTATTCCAAAAACATCAAAGTGTATCACTTTTTTGAACCACAATTAATACAGTCAAGATTTATATGGACTTTCCATATTTAAAAATGAATTTTTTCTATGTACAATGACCTGCAAAGCCATATGCTTTACTAAGTTTGCAAATATAATTAATAGGCCTCTCTAATGACTTGTGATTCTATTTAAGACTCTGACTTAGTGACTATTTCAAAATTTCTTATTTCAAAGCTGTTTTTTTCCATCATATTTCTTAAACATTTAGATAAATCTGACCATTTCCTTGTTTTGAGTACTAGTATTCTAAAAATTCTCAGTGTAGTCTTGTGATTTCTGGTCTCCTCGAGAATAGAATTTCATGTGATCATACCAGTATCCATGTCTGTTGACAGTTACAGTAATGATATGTCAACATTTTATGAATAGTTAGCTTTGAGAAATACTCACATGCCAGGATGTGGAGTTTTCAAACAATTTAATGTGCTGCCATCTGACAGCAACAAAGACCTTTGTAGAAAAATGTTTTTTTTCTTCTGTATTGACCTATAGTGAAATGAAGATTTTACCAATCTGAAATTTCTGATAACTGGCTCCTTACTCATAGGAATAAAAAGCTAGATAGCTCACTTGCTCGCTTTCTCTCTCTTCCAAATACTTTGTGTTGCTGCAAGTGAATGATGAATTATAGTTCATTCTTGACTTAGGACTTTGAAATCCTTTAACAAAGACCAACATTTTTGCCTACCATAACAACTCTTATTATTTTGCATCCAATATTGGAGTGTTTAGAAATGTTCACTATGATTTCTGCAATTGAATAACAGCAGCAATATTTCTTATTGAGATTCCCTTTCTAAAATTGCATTCAGTAGTACAGCTTGATGTCTGCCATATCCTTCATTAATCAACATTTGTGAGGATGACAATCCTTTTGTTCTATCTTATTCAGACTGTCTTACTATTCATTCTTTCACTATTACTCTTATTTTTAAGTCCAGGAAAAGAGAAACACATGTGGCCTAGTTTTACAAAATGTTGCTAGCTACAATCAGTCATACATGCTTAAAGACTTGAAACTAACAGTTAAATGACAGACTACCGTGCATTCTATTTTTAACAAAATATGGCTGCTCTTGAGGAGATGAACATAAATTGTTCATACATTTAAGTTATGTGGATTCTCTGATCTTACTTAAATAATGAGTATCTTTTTTTAAAAGTAGTCCAACCCATCCTTTCCCTGGTTCCTCAATTTTGAATTTCTATTTTATTTATAATCATTTATATTTGTGCTTGCTTATAAGGCTTTCTGATATTATTTAATTTATTCAATGCCATATATTTGTGATAAAATCCATATATATATATATATCCATATATATATATATATATATATATATATATATATATATATATATAGTACTTGGTAAAATATGTTGGGCTTATGCTTATGATGCAGAAAGCCAGAAAAACTTTGCTCCCAAGATTATAAGAAGACAGAAAATTTACAAAATCACAGCCTTTTAAAATCCACCAGAACTGGAATCACAGAGCAAAAAGCTAACTTAGAAGCTAATGAAAAATGGGCATCTCCAAGGAGAGAGGGAGAAGACTGTCTTATGTGAGGCAGATTCCAAGCAACATAAAAACCAAACAGATGATTTTAGCTAGATTTTTTTATGAATTACTAGAAGCTAAGTGTGGAATAGTGTGGGAAACTAGAATCTCTGAGAGCTTCTCACCCAAGGGGATTCACACCACAGACTTACTGAGAGCTCGTGAGCAAGAGTGGTGGCAGAATGAGAATCTCCAGAAAGCCTACTTTGTTATACAGGTCTGGAAGAGGGGAACAGTACTGATGTGGACCAAATGGAGTCCTTCCAATATTCATATATTGAGGTCTTAACCCCTGATGTGATTGCATTTGGAGATGAGGTCTTTGGAAGGTAATTAGGTTTAGATGATATCATGAGGATGGGGCCCTTGTGATGGGATCAGTGCCCTTATAACAGAGAGCTTACTCTTGCTCTCACTCTCTGCCATATGAAGACTTAGCAAGAAGGCAACCATCAGCAAGTCAAGAAGAAGGCCCTCACATGAATCCAACCATACTAGTACACTATTACTGGACTTTAAGACTCCAGAACTGTGAGAAAATAAATTTCTGTTGTTTAAACCAACAAGTCCATGGTATTTTTTTATGATAGCCTGATCAGAATAAGACAAGGAAGTGCCCACTACAAAAAAGGCATGAAAGCCCACCAAGATCCTTTTACCCTATCACCGCTATGGAACAAAAAACTTAAGCTACCTGTAAAAAGGCAGACATCCTGTCCCCTGAGATTATAGGTGAAGACCATTGCATATATCGACATAGAGGGAAAAAAATCAAGCCCAAACATTCCTCATCCCTAGATAAAGAGGTTTCTACCTCTGGAAAAGGGGCAGGAATATGTCTTGGTCCCATGCAATCAGAGATCCTCCATTGCTAGGGACAGTGCAATACAACAGAGAGATCCCCACTACTCAATCTCAGGGACACAGTGCCTGGATAAGACTGGTGATTAAACAAGGTAAAATAATCTTTCTTTTCTCCTTTTCCCAGACTAGCAAATACGAAGTAACAATCACAGCTTGGAGGAACTCAAGAGTATGGAGAGAAACCTTCTCTGAGGCACAGGTATAAAAGGAAGCCTAAAGCAAAAACTGAACAGTGAGAAAAATCCTCTGGCAAACAAGCCATACCTAAATTACAATGTAATGCTAGAAGAATCTTAAACCTGGATGCACTGAGTCTTACAACAGTAACAACAAAAACTAAATCTATCCAATTCCTGGTGGGATTGACTCAACCAGTATGCTAAAACCTAGCCCTCTCCCCCACTCCCCAAAAAGTTGTGTATTCATTCCAGGCATACATGTTAATTACTTCCATTTCTATTGTTCTGTACAATATGCCACCATTCAATTAAAAATGATGAAATACACATACGACCAAGAAAAATATTACGCTGAATCAATAGAATCAATCTCAGATGTGACACAGTTGTTGGAAATATCAGAGAAAGAATTTGAAATGATGATGACTAACATGTTAATGTCTTTGGTAGAAAAGGTGGCCAATGCGCCAGTTTAGATGGTGAATCTTACCAGAGAGAGGGAAACTGTAAGAAAGAAAATAATAGAAATGCTAGAAATGAACAAATCATAACATTAATGATTGCAGTGGACTAAATAGTAGATTCAATAGAGATAAGGAAAAAATTAATAAACTTCAAGGCTGATCAATAAAATGACACAAATTAAAACACATACAAAAAACTGAAAACAAAACAAAACAGAGCATCTAAGAGATGTGGGACAACATCATATCATCCAATATATGTCTGTGTGGAATCCCTGAAGGAGACATGAGGAATAATATGGCAGAGTAATTTATATTTGAAGAGACAATGGCAAGTATCTTCAAAAATTAGTGAAAGAACAATTAGAGAAAAATAAACAGAGATAACATTATCACCCGGCCTACTTTAAGAAATGTTAAATGAAGTTCTTCAGGGAGAACAAATATGATAGCAAGCAAAAACATGAATCTACACAAAGCAATAAAAAGGCATAGAAAGGACATAAATGAAGATAAATATAAAGTTTTTTTTTTTCTTAATTTTAGTTGCTGTAAATGATAAATGACTTCTCAAACAAATATAGTACTGATGCACTTTGGCTTTATTGTGTATGTAGGAGTAAATGAATGACAAAAACGACACTAAGGATAGGAAAGAATCTTTTATTGTAAGGCTCATTCACTATAAATGAAGTGATATAATATTATTTTAAGGTAGATCGTGATTAATTAAAGATGCATATTACAAACCCTGCTTAAAGTACTAAAAACATTTCAAAGATTTAAAATACATAAGTTAATACCTAAGATAAAATGAATTGAGCAATAATTAAGTAATTAAAAAGGAGCAGAAGAAAAGGAAAAAAAACAAAGATGCAAAGGAACAAACAGAAAATATCAAACAAGACTATATATTTTAATCCAATGATCTCAATAATTACCTTAAATGTAAATGGCCTAAATAACCAATTAAGAACAGAGAGTGTCATGTTAAATAAAGAAAAAAATAAGCAATGAGTGTATGCTGTCCATATATATGTAAAATTATACATATAGTGAAATATATAGGTACAAAAGTAAAAAAACAAAAGGGAGGAAAACTATAATACCATGTAAAAGTGAATGAATAGTGTTGAAGTGATATCTATATTAATATAAAATAAAGTAGTTCTCAAAACAAGAAATATTATCAGGGATAAAGAGGGACATTACATAATGATGAAATGTCAACAGCAAGAAAACATGAATATCATAACTATATACACATTTAACAACACAGCTTCAGAACGGTTAAAGCAATTCATAGAATCAAATGAAGTAATAATCAAATCCACAATAATATTTGCGGCTTCCAATATTCATCCTTTAGTAATCATTAAAATAAGTGGACATAAGGTTAGTAAATAGAAGACCCAAACAATGACTACCAGTTTAACCTAATCATCATTTATAAGACGTTTGACCTAACACAATATACTTTTTAAATTTTTTTCCGAGTAAACGTGGACTATTAAGCAAGATAGACCATATTCTTGGCCTAATCAACACTTTTTAAAAAAATAAAGGAACTTAACTCATACAAAAGATATTTTCTTATCAGAATATAATTGAAACAGAAATGCATAACAGGAAGCTATTTGGGGAAATTCCCAAATATTTGGCAATTAAAAAAAAAAGTTTTTAGGGCTATAGATCAAGTTATATATCACAGTGAAGATTAAATAAAATGATGAATGTGAAGAAAACACAGTGCATATGGGAGGTAATTAAAGCAGTGCTTTTAAGAAAATATACAGCATTAAGTGTTTATATTAGAAAATAAAAAAAATATTCAAATCACAATGTAGACATTACCTTAACAAACTTGAAAATGGAGAGTATATTTTTAATTTTTTAATTAACATATAATGCATTTAAAACCCAATAGAAATAGAAGGAAAAATATAATGAAGATTGGCATAGAAATCAATTGAACTAAAAATAGAAAAGCAAGAAAAAATAATATTAAAAGTTTGTTCTATGAAAAGGTTAATAAAAACGCTAAACCTAGAGCCAGAATCCCCAACAAGTAAAAATATAAGACAAAACCCACAAACATTAGGAATAAAAAAAAAATATTATTACAGACTATACAGTAATGGAATAATTAATAAGGAGATACTAGAACACTCTATGTCCATAAATTCCACAATTTAGGTTAAGTAGACAATACTTAACATTCATCCATGATGAAATGTCCCAGCAAAATAGGAAATAGAAGGAACATTCTAATTTGATAAAAAGAAGTCAGTGAAAAACCTATGACTGGCATACATAGTTGATTGATTTTCAGGAATGCTACAAAAGCAATATAATGGAGAAAGAATATTCTTTGCAGCAGATGGTGCTGGAAATTTTTTATATACATATGCAAAAAAAGAGAGACTAGCAACACATATCTCTAAACTTATACAAAAATTAAATAAAGATTGGAAATAAGACCCGATTATAAAGTGTACAACTATAGATCTTGTAGGAAAAAGCATTAGAGAATATCTTCGGGACCCTTCGATTATCCAAATATATCTTAGATATTACACCACAAGCATGGTCTGTTAAAAGTTTGACAAATTAATTGCATCAAAATTAAAAATTTCTGTTCTTCAAAAATACTGTAAAGATAATGAGAAGACAAGCATATAGTGAGAGGAAATGTTTGCAAATCACATATCTGAGAAAGAGCTTTTATTTAGACTATGTAAAAAAAACTCTGGCAACTCAATTAAAAAAAAAATCCCATAGAAAGATGGACAAAAGTCTTGATCAGTCACTTAATCAGAGATATAGAAACAGTAAATAAGCACATAAAAAAGATGCTTAATGCCAGTTGGTATTATAGAAATTCATTAAAGAATTCAAGAAATTCAAATTAGCACCCACTAGAACAGTTAAAATTAAAAGATAGATAACACCAAGTGTTGCCAAGGATGTAGAGCAACTAAACTCTTACACATTTCTGGTTAGAATAAGAAAAGAAAAAAAAAAGTGTTTCAGACACTTCAAAAATTGCTGTAGCAGTTTCTAGTAAACTTACCCTATACTTCTCAAAAGACCTGGCAATCGCACTTTTAGGTATTTATCCAAGTGAAATGATAACCCATGTTCACACAAAAAACATGTCATTGACTTAATTCATAATTCCCACAAAGTAGAAATAGTCACTATGTCACTCAGTTTAGGAAGGGATAAACAAACTGTATTATATCATACAATTAAATGAAACTGAGCAATAAAAAGGAATAAACTCTTGACAGATGCAACAAAATAAATGAAGCTAATATGCATTATTTTAAGTGAAGGAAAGCGGATTGAAAAGACTACATACTGTATGTCTTATCTGACTTTTTGGAAAAAAGCAAAGTTAAAGAGAGGGAAAACAAATCAATGGTGAGCATGGGTTGTTGGTCTGAGGGGGTTACAAATGGCCAGGAATGGGTGGGGATGGTATTCGAGAGGTGAGGGGGCTGCTCTATATCTTCACAGAGCTGGTGATTCCAAGGTTATATGTGTTTGCCAAGCCTTTTTGAACTGCACACAGCAAAGACTGGATTTTGCTCTATCTAAATCATACCTCAAATTAAAAAATGAAAAAAAAAATTGTTGGAGTACTGAGTGCAAATAAAGGTTCTATACAAATCATAGCTGATTGAATTGTTTTGCATATGTTTGCTTCTGATACATCATGGAACCTCCTTAATAAATAGTAGAGACTTTGTTGTATCTATAATCTTCCCACCAACATCCTAAAGGTTCTAGGTATTTGTTCATTTATGTTCACGCTAGGAAGGAATGCATCCACTTAAGCACTTACTTATGTATCAGTTCCTTTTTTTAGGTGTTGTGATATAAAGTAAAAAAAATAAATAAATAAATAAACAACCAGATGTACTTTCTACCTTCCCTGCAGTGAGAATCTCTTGATGGGGGTCAATCATTAATGTAATCACTATGCAGATAAATATAACAGTGACAAATGCCATGGTGTTAAGGTACTTGGTATCGCCAGAGTTTATAAACAGTAGGGATTTATGTATTCCAGGAGATTAGAGAAGGCATCCCTGAAAAAGCAAGGTTTCAGCTGAGATCTGGAGTATGAACTGAATAAATGCTAGTTTGACAAAAGTAGAAGGGGAAGTACTCAAAGCTAAAGCAACAGTATATTCAAAGGCCCTGTGGTGGAGAAATCGTGTTTAGTTGGAGGATCAGTAGGGAAATCAGTGTGGTGCTCTGGGCAGGGATGAGGTAGCATGGCAAAGGCTTGGCTGAAGACAGGAAAGGTCTTGTGGGGTCACTGGAAGTATTTAGAGTATTTAGGTCTTTCCCTTAAGACTAATAGGAAGCCTTTAAGGGAAAAGAAGAGATATTAAGTGAGTGGGTGGGTGAGTACATTTAGAGATACATTTTTAAGAGCTCACTCTGCACAAGTGTAGGGAATCTACATTGCTCAGCTAGCACAGCAGTGTGGTAAGACTGACAGCTTGGACAAGACAGCTTGGAAGGGAGAAGAGCATAATTGAGAAACATGCAGGATGCCTACGCCGCCGAACCTGGTGATGAATGGGGGATAGAGAGAGAGAAAGAGGAGCCTTTGTGAATGACTTATCAGTTCTGTCTTGCCAAATCAGATGGCTGTTTGTGCCCTTCACCAGGAAATCGCTGGGTGGAAATCCATCTCTGTCAGGACAGATCATGACTTTGTTAATTTATGTTTGTGCCCAAATGTTTCCTGAGAATCATACACCAGAAACTGCTCTACAGGTTAAAAAAAAAAAAAGAGAGAGAAAAGAGAAAAATCTTTGTTCTAATATAACTTTCCTCAGATTTGATACTCCTCTTATTTTTAAAAAGGAAAATCTTTAAGCCCATGATTTAATTATTGTATGGTAATAAATTTGTATCCTAAGTAGATCCACCTCCCTTTCAAAAGTGTATAATTTATGGCAGTTACCACAATATTTAAGAGCGCAACCACCCTTTTCAGGCTTTGTTTGAACAATTGTGTGACCTAAATAATGCCTTATTTATAGCCTAATTCAACTGGGTCTGGATCAACTTCAGTGAAACTGAAACATAATTGCATGGTGGTTCAATTTATTTAAACACATTTACTACTCGTTATTATTCAGTAGGGACTGAAGTTTCAATCCATGATCTATGACAATGTCTAAGAATCTTATTTGTAGACAAGTTCAGATTAATGACTTATAGAATCATGTAGAAGTAACAAAGGCATGTCTTGTATTTGTTTTTTCTGTCCATCCGTTTCTTCGGTTCAATCTTTGACAAATTTCTTGGGCCTTTCAACCACATCACCCTAGACACAGTTGACTTCAGGAAGCTTCTACAGCTGGAGGTATGTCCTCTCTCTTATCTCCTTATCTGTGACCTCATCTCCAGTCTAAAGCAAGGACATATATCATTTCATACTTATTTATAAGTAGGTCACCTTTATCTGGAGGGCGATGGGGGAAAGAGAAAAGCAGGTAAGAGGTTGCCTCTACCAGCTTCATTGATTGTGTGCCCATGAGTTTGCATATCATCATATGATCCTGACTGTTCTCTTTCCTTCTGACTTACTTTGCAGCTAGTAGTCCACTGTAGTATTCTGCCCCCCACACCCAAGAGCAGGAAATGGGTCATTTCCTTGTTTCGCTCCTCTTTATGAATAATTATGTCTCTAGAGAAAACTAGACTTTGTGGAACACTATTAATGGGAACTCAGTTGTTGCTGAATATAATCATGGGAGGAGACGACGTGGTGCTACCATATATAGACCCCCAAAATCTGAGCCCCAAAACAAACCAGCAGGCTCCTTCAAAATGCCCGCGCCACCAAACCCCTGATTTTCACCTCTCCTGTACTTAGATCTCCTCACTGAACACTCCTCTTTCCTTGGTGACCCAAAAGTGCTTATTCACACAGCAAACTAAGAGAAAGAGCAGGGTGAGTCTGGCACAGGTCAATCATGGGAACTTTTGCCAGGCCAATTGAGCTAATCATCCCTTTGAAGTGAGTGAGTGGAAGAGAAAGGAGAGATTTGGCTTAATCTAGGAGTCATGGGTTATTTTCTTGTACCTTCTTTAAACTCATGTAGCAATAGGTTAATATTACTTACGGAGGTTCTTTCTATCCCCAACATATACCATTCAATGCCAGCAACCTTTATCAACATCTTCACAGTGTTTACCTATCAACCGATCTTATTAGATCCTGATTCAAATATGCTGGGAGAAAACTCTCACATAATATTCACAAGACTATTTGAAATTTGAATATTGACTAGATACTTGAAAATAAGAATTATTATCATGTTGGGGGTATGATAATGGTTTGGGGTTATATTATAAAAGAATCCTTATCTTTTGTGTATGCGTGTTGAACTATTTGGAGACAAAAAATGATGCCTGGGATTTGCTTCCAAATAATGCAAGGATAGAAGTAGATGCAGGTTTAGATAAGACAAGATTGTCTGTAAGTTTTTCACTATTAAAGCTGAGTAATAGGTTCATAGGGATACATTACATAATTTTAAATACATATTTGACTTTTTTCTTGCTAACACGTGAAAAGGGTAATCATTGGCATTTATTGAGCATTTATTTCATGTCGCTGACTTTAAATATATGTTCCCATTTAATCCTGACATTGAGTAGATTGGTATTACTAGTTTCATGTTATAGCTGAGTTTGCTAGTGTCAAAAAAGATGGGGTACATAGCTGGAAGGATAGCAGTTCCAGGCCCATCTGATTCCAAAGGTTGCATCCTTTCTACTACAAAGGACTGTGACTAATTTCAGGACTAGTCCTTTGGAAGAGTGATAGCTTCCTCTCCTACTCACACACATTGACATTACCCTTTCGTTTGCTCTCACAGGTATGTCTCGCCTGTCTGATGATAATCGTTTCAGATATGTCTCTTGAAACTTCTGCCATTATAAAACGTCAGAGAAGCTAGTTTGATTAGCAAGTGCGATCAAATGATTAGCTAGAATTGCCATTTTCCTATTTCCTTCATTTTCTTTTCTGTATGGTGCCGGAAAAAATAAAAGGTATTGAGAAGGTCATGTTACTTGCCTGTAATTTTTCACTTCTTAAGTAGTGTCATATATGGGTATAAACAATGGGACCACCTTGGCCCACTTTTAAAGAAATCTTGAGTTACCACCTGGTTGGCAATGGTTAGACTGTCTGCCATTATGGTGGCTCAGGTCTCAGTAATTTGCAGCAAGATCCCATGGCCTGCTTCCTGATGCCTTTGGAAGGGAGGCAGTGTGTGGCAGAGGAAAGAGCCTTCAACAGGCAAGGGGACAAGACCTGTGCTGTTTAAGAGCTTCAGCTACAGCAAGTCAATTTAACCCACCTCATTTCATTTTGCACACATCGATGAAATCAAGAACTTGGCCCTACATAATTATAAATCCCCTTTGAGCTCTATTTTTCTCTCCTCTGGTGCTTATCTCATTGCACCTTATGGTAAATGCTTCTTGATCCTCTTGTCCTCCATTCTCCGCGTTAGTCTCTAAATTACTCGATTACCTACATAAAGGCCAATGAAATAGGTACAAACGAAGAGAGAACTTCTGATTAGCTTTTGTTCGCAATGGGAGTTTTACACTAGAGTGATAGCGTAGCCCATTGCTGTAGAAAAGCAAGGGAATGATGCTCTCTGCTCTGCAAAATGGATTCTGACAAGGAAACCTGTGGTCTGATTAGAAGTGCAGATTTCCAGGCCATTATCAGCATTCGATGCATTCCTTAAGCATTTATGAATATATTTGTTTGGAAAGATGGTTTGTTTGTATGTTGCTCAAGTCAAGACATAATGGCAAAATCACTGTATCATCTCTTATTACCAATTCCTGTGAACCATCCAGTTCCCACAGAGGCCATTTGAGAAACATTAACTACTCCCTAAAGGGAAAGTTGTAGAAGAACCTGCATTTACAGGTCATTAGTTACCTTCTGAATAACATTACCTCGGTTATTTTTAGATAATCTCACTAATCTGGTATTCAGGGTAATTTCTAAATAATTTAGTCCCTGATGTATTTGGATTTCCAAATTCAGACCCTTCAGGAAGTACACAGGGAAATCTCAGAAAAGGGAAAATTTATGACTCGTGCCAAAGAATTGCCCATTTTGAAATCCAGGGTAGTTAATCTAGGTAGATATTTTCTTCCCCCTTCTTTAAGCCAGCAAAATAATTTATAGCATTTCTTTATATTTAATTCTCCAACATTTTCAGTAATTAAAAAAATAAATGCTATCTAAAGGGTTTTTTTTTTAATTGTCATATAGTCAACACACAAAGTTCATCACACATTAGGTTCAGTTATACAACATAGTGATGTGATGATGGTAATGAGCTTCATAAAGGCACTTCTTCATTGTTTTCCATTGTTGAGGTCAGTTTATGAAAACGCTAAAGCAGGACATGTGCCCAGAAGACAGAGAACAAAGCTGTGCTCCGGGGGGAGTAGGGATCCCCGGTTTTCATGACCGCCAACATTGGGCAATGTAAAATGGGGATTGCTTTTTCCTTCTTGTAGTGGGATTGCCATCACAGGATCTTGAAGAAAGAGAAGGAATGAAGTAACACTCATATATGCCCACCTGGGTCACCAGTGTTCAAAGACCCAAAAAATTCCTTTGGGCTTTTATTTTTTTCATTTGCCAGAGAGAGAAAGAGAGAGAGAGAGGGGGAACACGAGCAGGGGGAGCAGCAGTCAGAGGGAGAAGCAGGCTCCCTGCTGAGCAAGGACCCCCTCCCCCCATATGGGACTTGATTTCAGGACCCTGGGATCATGACCTGAGCAGAAGGCAGACGCTTTGCCCACTGAGCCACCCAGGCATCCCTCCTTTGGGTCTTTTTTTTTTTTTTTTAAGATTTTATTTATTTATTCGACAGAGAGAGAGAGAGAGAGAGAGATCACAAGTAGGCAGAGAGGCAGGCAGAGAGAGAGGGGGAAGCAGGCTCCCTGCTGAGCAGAGAGCCCGATGTGGGGCTCGATCCCAGGACCCTGAGATCACGACCTGAGCCTAAGGCAGAGGCTTAACCCACTGAGCCACCCAGGCACCCCCCTCCTTTGGGTCTTGATGCAGACAAATAGCACAGAACTCGGGGGATGTCTGACAGAATGTCGGATTTATTTGATTACATTCTTGATTATTGCCTTTCATGCCACTTCTTATTCCTTAATAAAACTCTATTTGTGATTTCGGTCCCCTTTTCCTTGTGAAGTACAGTATAGGCTTTTAAATTTAACTTTACTCATCGTCAAGGAGAGGCTCCAGTTGCCAATATTTACTTTAAAAAAATAATTAAAAATAAACGAAACCCCCACAATTTTTTAATCTCTTAATCCATCTTCCAGTGAGTCCTACTTTTTTCTTAACATGGCATCTTTATTTTCACAAATCCTTTCTTTAGACATGCAACGTGCAGGCCCTAGAGTCACGGAGAATGAATCTGTTAAATAGGCATAAGGTCAAAATCTAAGACATTTCAGTGAAATCTAGAGGGGAATGAGTGGGTTGGGATGAATCTTTTTTGTCTGCACTCCCTGTCACCTCTTTCCCTCTCCACTCCCCCCTCCCCCCATGAAAGCCATGCATAGGAATGAATGAATACAATTGTACAATTGTATTGTACCGACTGTATTGTATTGTACAGATTGTACAATCTGCGTAAAGGTAAATTGTTTGTAAAGTGACTTTAGAGCATAGAATGAAAACTGAAAAGAGTACAGCCGCAAGGAAGGAAGAAATCAAAAGCAAGTATATTACCCAGGTTGTTTTGTTTTCTGTATTTCTGAGGTTTTGCTATCTGGGCTGACCCAGAAGGGACTTGCACCCCCAGGGTGAGCAGATTCCTAGAGCTATTGCCTAAGTCTCCTGGGAGCACGCTTTTCATATGCAAACCACCCATAAGCCCCCCCTTATCAGAGCCTCCTTATCAAGCTCCTGTTCTCTAGGCCACAATTCCCCCTGGCCCAGGACCAGGTATCAGGCAACTAACCTGAAACATCCTGGAGCCTGCTGAAAGTATTCAAATGAAGCTGTGCCTGCTTACCTACCTCTCCCATTCCTTCCTGTGAACACCACAATAAAGGCCCTCGGTCCCATTTCCCCTGCTTACGGGCTCTGGTCTCCTGACCGAACCCGGTGCTGCCCTGTGTGGCCCTGAGTGACCGGAGAACGGTAACAAATTATCTTTTCAGTAGTAGTCATCTCCTGATCTGTTGGCCTCGCTGCACCTGATTAAAAACAAAACCAATATTTAAAACAGAGGGTGTGTCATCTAAATGGTTATGCTGTGTGGACTGGGGGTCTCAAACTCATCAGGATCTTTGGAGAAGCTATATAGGATGAGAATGTGCCTCTCGAGGACTGAGTGGGGAGCCTTTATTCACTGCCTCCCCGCCCCCTATTGTTAAGAGGTACCATGAGACATTTCCAGCCCATGTCTTCAGGATTCATGGGTGTGAATGGGTTTTCATAGCATTTCCCAACCTTGGCTTCAGAGCAGCCCCTCAGTAGAGAGCTAAAAGGACACAGGGCAGCTGAGGCAAGATGCCCCTGGATTACACCTGCACAAAGCTGGTTTCTAGATCAGCGGCTCAAGCAAAAGAAAGGTCCCATCCCTTACACAATTCAGATTTTCTCATGTCCTTCGTTAAGTCAAAGCTCTCCCTGCTTATGTGGTAGCAGATTGCAATCTCTGCAAAAGGCTTCGGGTTTGTGGGGCAAGCTGCGGTCCCTCAAGCTGTCACATTCCTGAGATAGTAATTTATTTCCCTCATGTCCTTTCTATGCCATCTGACTTCCCTTACCTCCACTCAGTGTTCACCTGGTTCAGGAGGCTTGCCTGGTGGAGTGACTCAGGCTCTAAGCCCCAGGGACTGAGAGCTTACTTACTTTTCATGTTTTGTTATTATGATGGCTGCAATTGCCTACCTTCAGTGATCACTGGGTATAGAGGGTCCAAAGCTGCCTCCGGGACTCTCTCTGCGGTTCCAGAAGCACTCTTTGCTGTCCGCATTTTGTAGCAGCAACCTTTGCTCTTGATGGTAGTTAGAGTAAGTGACCCTTGATATTCTGACAACTCTCTTTGCCCGTTGATCCAGGGGTATGAGGAAACCACTGGTCAGCGGTCAGAGCTTTAAGTCTATTAAAAGCCATACCGTGTGCCCTGGTGCAAGTAATTCCTCTGGAGACCAGGACACTTAGTCTAGCAAGATCTACATGTTCAGGGGCGCCTGGGTGGCTCAGTGGGCTAAAGCCTCTGCCTTCAGCTCAGGTCATGATCTCAGGGTCCTGGGATCGAGCCCCGCATCCGGCTCTCTGCTCAGCGGGGAGCCTGCTTCTCCCTCTCCCTCTGCCTGCCTCTCTGCCTACTTGTGATCTCTCTCTGTGTCAAATAAATAAATAAAATCTTTATTTATTTTTTTTTTAAAGATTTTTATTTATTTATTTATTTGATAGAGAGAGAGCACAAGTAGGCAGCAGACAGAGGGAGAGGGAGAAGCAGGCTCTCTGCTGAGCAGGGAGCTTGATGCGGGGCTCGATCCCAGGACCCTGAGATCATGACCCGAGCCGAAGGCAGAGGCTTCAACCCACTGAGCCACCCAGGCGCCCCATAAATAAATAAAATCTTTAAAAAAAAAAAGATCTACATGTTCTGAGATGGGAAATATTGAAAATAACGGTGGGAGAGGCTACCCTGTTTCGCTTTTTGATTCCACGGCCCGTATCGTTTTAGTGGGCATCGTCTAGCAATTAGTACCACATGTCAGCTGTGAGCTCAGTATACATCCCCCATCCTGGAGAATAACACCCAAATCCCAGTTTGGTTCCTAAACAGGCATCTCAGTTAACCCTTTAACTGGCCATTCCACTCTTCTATTAAGCTGCTTCCAAGTGATGTAGTATATGGTAGGGCCAGCAGATGCTGTGTAATGGTTAGTGACGTGGCTCTTGAAGAATGGATCATTTTTTTTAAGATGGTGTGGCAAGGGGTATCATGCTGGGAAATCAGGCATTTTGTAACTCTGCTGATAGTAAGGCAAACCCATAGCCAGAGAGGCTCTCAATTCTGGTAAGAATAATTCACTGCCCTCCCAGGGAGGTACGGTTCCACTATAATCAACCTCTATTGAGTAACTGCATCTTCTCTCCAAGGAATGCTGTCATTTAGAAGGCTTACCATCCGTCTCTATCAGCAGGTTCGTCATTCAGCTGTGGATCTAGCTAGAACATGATTGGCGAGAGTGTGTCCATGATATTTTGTGCATCTATAATGCCCCTGCCTGCCTCCATGATTGTTTGGTACATGGGCCCTTTGTTTTAGCATAGCAGTAGCTGATGTCATATGTTGTGCTGAGTGCCTCCTCTTTTTAAATTCTTTTCAGAGGATATAGTGAGCCATAATTGGCTTTGGACTCGTCCTATAGGTCTATCTGCATGACTTCCCTCAAATTCTTTATTTCTAATCTTCCAGCCTTACTCGTTCCAATGTCATGGTCAACCAGCCAAGACATTTGTGTTGCCCAGAGTTCATATAGATCTGTACTTCAGATATATTTCTCTCTCCATTCAAACTGAAAAACAGAGCCACATTTCTTGCAAGCTCTGCCCACTGGGAGCATTTCCTTTCACCCTCATCCATTAGGTCCATCCCAAGTGGGATAGCATGTGGCAGCAATCCATTTTGGACAAGGATGCATAGATCTAGCTGGCCTGTCCTTGAAATTGGCCTGAGATTTTTCCTTCTTGGTCTATATTTTCAAGTGAATGAACAAGTCTGAATTGAGCAAGAGGCAACATTTTAAAAAGACAGATGCTGTGGGAATCTGTACCACCAGTTCTTGTGGTTTTCTTTTGCTTTCTGAAGTTATTCCAGCCTGATTCTGAATGTACTATTTCCAATGTAGAATGGATTGCTGTGGTCCCTGACTTCGTGAATTGAATAATACCCAACTCATGGTGGGAAGCTCTGATCTCATAGTTAATGGATGACCCGTGGTGAGATACTCAGTGTCTGCTAGAACCTAGTAACATACCAAACACCATTTTCCACCGATGAGGTGTCTTTTTTATATGTATATTAAACTTTAATTAAAGGCTTGAAAAAGATTCAAAGGTTCTCTCACTAAATGCTGTGCATCTTTCTTAGTGAAAGTTATAAGGGATAACATGGGGCCTTTACCCTGAAAGTGATTTCTTAGCATAACTTCCAGACTATTTATATTAGTCGGCTGGGGCTGCCGTAACAGAATACCATAGACTCTGGCTTAAAATGATAGAATTTTTTTTCACAGTTCTGGAAGTTAGATGTCTATGATCAAGGTGCACATTCTGGCCAATTTGGTTTCTGGTGAGACCTCTCTTCTTGGCTTATAGACAGCTGCCTTCGCACTGTGTCCTTACCTAGTCTTTTCTCATCCTTGTGTGGAGAGGAAAGAGGCTCTCTGGTATCTCTTTCTATAAAAACACTAATCTTACCAGATCAGGACCCCACTCTTTTTACCTCATTTAAGCTTACCTACTTCTTTTCCAGAGATGGCCACATGAGGCATTAGAGCTTCAACATATGAGTTTTAGGGGAGGCACATACATCCAGTCCATAACACCATTTAAGCCCTAAAAAACAGTGATATTGCAAACTCTGAAACTTTGTCTGGTTTTTCCCACCCTGTGGCACACATGATTCTTACTAGGTCATTCAACGTATGTACCATTTTTACTCACCATCGCATGGGGAGATTTATGTCAGAACCTTCTTCTGGGCCCTTTTTATCATCATGTCTGTAATTCAGAGAACTATTATGAGGGTTTTGGTAGCGTCTCAATATATCTATCCCACTATATTATCAGAGACCAAAGAAATGATCATGGGGAAATTTTCAAATGCTAATCTTTGGCTTTCATGCTAGTTGGAGGATCTAGGTGGTAGAAGGAATCAGGATTTTTGAAAGCTCCCCGCATGATTTCGATGAGTAGCAATGTTTGGGAATGACTGCCATATACAGGTAGACTCACAGTAACACAGACTTGGGCGAGTACTCCCCTTATCATGGGGCCTCCATGAGCCCCATTCTAACTGGAGGACCGTTGTAATAACTCAGGGGCACTTCATTAGTGTAAGCTCACACTCTGTTTCCAACAGACATAGGAAGATCTGTGTTTTCCCATTTCCCCAGCGCACTGCTGCGTGGCTACCTGTCCCTTGGAATGGTTTGAAGAGTTCTACTTCAAGACGGTCCAGTGTTACTTTTTTCCAATAAGATTTGGGCATTAAAAATAGTTCAGATTTAAAATTGGGTAAAGGGGGGCGCCTGGGTGGCTCAGTGGGTTAAGGCCTCTGCCTTCGGCTCAGGTCATGATCTCGGAGTCCTGGGATCGAGCCCCGCATCGGGCTCTCTGCTCAACGGGGAGCCTGCTTTCCCCTCTCTCTCTGACTGCCTCTCTGCCTGCTTGTGATCTCTCTCTCTCTCTCTCTGTCAAATAAATAAATCTTAAAAAAAAAAAAAA
>CM052886.1:114249296-114322702 GCA_028534135.1 Potos flavus
GAGCGGATTGGGAGAGGGAGAAGCAGGCTCCCCACTGAGCAGGGAGCCCGATGCAGGGCTCGATCCCAGGACCCTGGGATCATGACCTGAGCCGAAGGCAGACACTTAACAACTGAGCCACCCAGGCACCCAGGTTTTCTTTTTTTAAGCTTTATTTGTTTGTTTATTTATCTATCTATTTATTTGAGAGAGATTGAAAGAGAGCGGGCACAAGCAGGAGGGGCAGACAGAGAGGGAGAGAGAATCTCAAGCAGACTCTGTGCTGAACGTGGAGCCTGATGGGGGACTTGATCTCGCCACCCTACGATCACAACCTGAGCTGAAACCAAGAGTCCAATATTTGACTGGACTATGCCACCCAAGTATCCCTGGCTAAGTTTTTTATTCTATTAATTCTTGGGTCAAATGCCACCTTTTCAAGGTACCCTTCACTTTTCATGTTATTGAAAATTGCAATAATCTTTACTGCTATCAGCCTCCGTACTAATTTTCTCTATAGTACATTCACGTTCTAACAGATTATGTAATATGTGAATTGTTTGGCTTTTTTTTATGCTTCCCTATATTAAATGTAAGCTATGCGAAGATAAGGATGTTTGTCATTTTATTTTATTTTTTTATTTCGTTTATTTTTAACTGATACATGTTTAGGGCATAAAACAATGCTGGCACAAAGTAACTACTCAGTAAATGTGTGTTGAACAGATGAACTTAAGACTTCATTATGTGAATCTTAATCAGCAATTGCATAATTGAAATATACTACTGGAAGTGAACTGGAAGGCAGGTCAAAAGAAAATAATCAAAACTGAAATGGAAAGAAAAATTATGAAAATTCATAAAATAGAATTAGAGTCATGTGAGAAATGACAGATAACATGCATGTGAGAAGGGCATCCTAAGTAGAAATAAGTGGTTCAGAACCTGAACAGAGAAAATGGCCAAGAATAGTCCAAAAGTGATGAAAGCTATCAACCCACAAATTCGGTATGTTCTGTGAAACAGAGTAGGTAAGTAAAAAGAGAATCTCAACTAAGCTTATCATTGGAAGATTGGTGAAAACCAGAGAAAGAAAAAATTTTAACGGTTGTTCAAAGCAAGAAGTACTATTAGGGAGAAAGAGAACATTGTATAATGCCAGAGGAATAAATTCACCAGGAAGACACAGAGATTCTAAATTTGTGTATAATCAAAAATATAACTTCAAAATTTATAAAGCAAAATAAAATTTATAGAACTAAGAGGAGAAATTGAGAAAACCAAAAAAAGTGAGGTAGTCTTACATACTTTTCTCTACGGTTAGTGCAATATGGATATAAAAATTTCATACAGATATTGAAGCTATAAATACAATAATAGTTATTTGTTCCTGCATAACAAAATCAGCACAAATTTAGTCTTAAACTACTCAATTAATTACCAGGTTTCTGTGGGTCAAGAGTCCCACTGTGGGTCAAGAGTCTCATATGAAATGTGTAATCAAGGTTTGCCAAGAGCTACAGTCCCTCCTCAAGGCTTGACTGGGATCTGCTTTCAAGATCACACATTTCTTGGCACAATTGTTTCTTGCAGCCATTTGGACCAAGAGCTTCGATGTCTTGCCATCTGTTGACTAGGTGTTACCCTCATTATACAGCTTGTTTCGAGGCTCAGTTTCTTGTTACGCGGGTCCCCCTCATGCTGCTTGCTTTATCAAAACCAGCAAGATAAAGTCTCCTAGCAAGACCAATAGTCCTATCTTATATAACATACTCATATTCTGTTGGTTGGAAGCAAGTTACAGGATCCACCAAACACCATGGGAGGGAATTACATAAGGGTTTGATTACCCAGAGGCAAAAATAATTGCAGGCCATCTTAGAGTATGTCTTTCACAAATGCAATTAACCAACTGATCTAATTGAATTGAGAATGCTTCACCCAATGACAACAGAGTACATAAGGAATTTTTGCCAAAACTGACCACATATTGGATCATAAAGCAAACCTCAACAAATTTCAAAAGTTTTGAGACATTCAAAGTACATTATTTGACCACAGTGAAATTAAGTTAGAAATCAATAAGAAAGAGAAAACTAGAAATTCCCCCCAACTGCTTGGAAATTAAACAATGCACTTCTAAGTAATGCATGGATTAAAAAAAAATGAATAGAAATTAGAAAACATTTTAAGTAAATGACATGGAAAATAAAATATCAAACCTTGGGGAATGCAGCTAACAATGTTTAGAAGGAAATTTATAGCCTTAAATTCATATTGTAAGAAAGAAGAACGGTTAAAAATAAATGATCCAATCTTTCTTCTCAAGCAGAAAGAAAAAGAACACATACTAAACCCACAGATAGTAGAAGTAAGATAATAAAATAATAACATTTAAAATTAATATTCAACAGAGAAGTTCAAAAAAATTGATTATCAAGTTCTTTAGTCATCAGGAAAATACAACACATATGCACACACAGTCAGGCACTGCCACACAGAATGACTAACATTAAAATGACAATACACTGTTGATAAGAGTGAAAATTTTTACAATCACATTGGGTCATTCGTTGATGGCATTTACTAAAGTTGAGCAAATGCATATGCTATGATCCAGCAATTCCAGTCCTAAGTATATAGTGCATAGCAATATATATGTATGTCCTCTAAAAGACATATACAAGCATCGTTTAACAGCACTTTTAAAGTAGTCGAAAATTCCAACAGCCTAAATGCCTTTCAACATTTGAGAAATTAATTATTGCCATGGTCTAAATGCTTGTGCGCCCCCTGAATTCACAGGTTGGAATACTAATACCCGGTGTGATAGTTTTAAAAGATGTGGCCTTTGGAAGGTGAGGAGGTCATAAGAGCTCATCTTTATAAAAGAGATTAGTGCTCTTATGAAAGAAATCCCACAGGGGCGCCTGGGTGGCTCAGTGAGTTAAAGCCTCTGCCTTCGGCTCAGGTCATGATCTCAGGGTCCTGGGACCGAGCCCCACATCGGGCTCTCTGCTCAGGGGGAGCCTGCTTCCCCCTCTCTCTCTCTGCCTGCTTCTCTGCCTACTTGTGATCTCTCTCTTCTCTGTCAAATAAATAAAAAATCTTAAAAAAATAAAATAAAATTTAGATATTTGGTATACATAAAGTTTTTAAAAATCCTTATCGTGAAAACAGACTAATTAAAAAGCTAATTCTGCAAAAAGTTTGCAAGTCAAAACACAATGATATACTCTATTTTATTCTTTTAATTGTTATAGAACTAACTCCAATTTATCATAAAAAAATTGAATTTATGGAAAATAGACAAAAATATGAATAACTTCTTCATAGAAGAAAATACAGGTTGTTGTTAAACATTTTTTTAAAGATTTATTTATTTAAAGTGGGGGATGGGGAGATGAAAGATGAGGATGTGAAAATATACATACATACATATATATATATGTATATATAATCTATATGATATCCACGTATGTTATGCAATATCTATATGATATTGCAACCCAGGCCTTTGCATGTTGAGTATGATAGGATTGTCATACATAATTAGTAATTAGTTCTACAGCAATATAGAAGGAGATGTTGCCAAAGAGGGCTTGTCACAGAAGGAGATGAGACTTGAAATACATAATTCATTGACAATAAAAACTGGATACTGAGAAGAGTATGGAATGTAATTCACGGTAAGGAAAACAACGAAGAGAAAAATGCAAACATGGGAATAGGAAACCAAATCCCAGGGCTGTTGTACCCTGCTGGTGTGCTCTCAAGAATATTTCTTTGAAGGGAACAGTGGGAACCAATAGTGAAGTGGTCAGCCAAGATCAGATGACTGAGGCCTTGAGCCCTTGAGTTAAAGTTGGGTTTTATTTTTGTGATGAAAATGGTTGCCATTAAAATTAAAAACCCTTCAGGACTCGTGTCACCAGAGATAAAGAGCTCCATGGCTTTGTTTTGCAAAGGATTAACTAATTGGGGTTTTAGATGCAAATGCCGTAGAGAACAGCTCTCTATATTAATAGGACAGTTATTTTGCAGTTTCTGTTCTTGTTTTGATTGCAAAATCTCCCACGATTTGGGTAGTCTACCATAAACCTATTTTCCCCACAAGCCCTATTAATTCTAGTGCACCATATTGCACAACACAAGGTATTCCTGTGGAATCATAGCAGATACCCTTACATATCATATATGCATTATATCCTCTTTATAAAATTTGAAAAAAATTGTAAATTCTAAAATTGTCTTGCCTCTAGGATACTCCATAAAAAATGTTCACGTGAAGAAGGCATGTGCACAAAATTTCTAGATGTCACAAAACAAGGTAGAGTGGTGAATTCATCTGATGATAAAATTGGGTTCTGACAAATTCTCAGCAGGCTTGAGCAATGAACTAAATCTAACAAGATTAGGTTCAACAGAGACGCATATAATATTCTCCATTTGCGTTAAGAGAGGTCAACTGAATGAGTAGGTATTTAGCAATAGCATATGTTCAAAGGCTTTATGTCTTTAGTGAGCAGAACTATAATCCGCAAACTAAAAGATTCTTGATAATTTCACAGGTTCCTAGGATTCCTTTCATTCCATGTTTCTGTGGTTTTGTCATTCACATATGTGTGAAATAACTATTCTACGTGTAGAAGTTTTTTGGTTGGTTGTTTTTATTTTGTTTTGTTTTGTGCACCATTCATCCTAAAAGATTTAGCAGTACCTTCACATATAGAAATATCTAAATAAGTAATGATTCTTTTAAATCTTTTCCCTAGAGAATACCTCAAAGCTTTAGAAATTACACATTTGTTTAAAGTCTATTTTAAGTAAGTCTTCTGGGAGAGTATTTTTAATTTATTCATGTCATCATAGTATATGCAAATATGGGACTGCTTAGGTACATACTCATACTGGCCATTTAATTTTGCCATGATTTTTTTGGGGGGTAATTATAACTGAGATCATGAATTCATGTAAATAAGCATGTGAAATCGATATAAGTGGTGTGTGAAATAGTGTTCCAGCTCTGCTCATCTCCTCTTCTCACGCTGACAGGGGTTTCATTATTCTCAAGTTTAGACTAGGGCTTGACAAATGGAAGCACCCATTAGAATCTCCTCTGGACCTTTCTATAAGGCAGACTCCTGGGCTCCACCCTCAAGACATTCTGATTCAGTAGGTGTGGGAGAGGACCTGGGAACTTGCAATTCTTTTTTTTCTTTTAAGATTGATTTATTTATTCGAGACAAAGAGAGTGTGAGTGTGAGGGACAGAGGGAAAGGAAAAGAAAGAATCTCAAGCAGAACACCCTACACCCCCCCCCAACGGCTGAGCATGGATCTTGCCACAGGGCTCCATCCCATGACCCTGAGATCATGACCTGAGCTGAAATCAAGAGGACACTTAACTGACTGAGCCACCCAGGCGCCCCTCGATAGTTTGCATTTCTAACAAGTGCTACTGATACTATCAGTTAGTGGACCACACTTTGAGTAGCAAGGGCTCTAGATGTCTTCCAGTCCTTGTCTCATGGGGTAGTTCTTCCTCTTTCTATCGCAAAGGATCTTTTCTCCATCAATGTGACAACCGGTGGTAATGAGCATTAACTATATTCATGGTTTATTCATCTCAGGATATATGTAATCATCTAACAGAGGTCTTGAGATGCTTTAATTAAAAAAAGTCAATTAATGGTAAAAATTTCCTACATCTCAGAGGATGTATAGTTTGAGCGTATGGGGCTTTCGGTGTCTCCAACAGCGGCCAGTGCTAAATCTAGGTGGTTCAGTATGTGAACAGTGTTTTCCCCATTTTGAAGGCTAATAAAGATGAAGACATACTTATAGATAAATCAAAGCAGTTTAAAATACATATATGTATGTATATACACACACACACACACACACACACACACACACACACACACACATATATATATGTTTTCTAACCAACTGCAAATCAGATTGAGCTTTTCCAGAACCTCACTGTATCAGGATGTGTAACAGATGTCAACCGAACTGACAGGGTTTAGGATGATGTTCCCGAATTAAAGGGCAGATGCCAGTTTCAAGTGACATGTTTTCTGTAACCTACTGTCTCTCTTTGTTTATCCTTCAGATACAATCTGTAAAGAAACTGTTCATCTATTATTTGGGGGTAGGGTGTAGAAATATAGCTATATCTCAAACTTAGTTTGTCATTTGCCTTCTTGAAAGGAGATATTATTTATGTTTATAGTAAAGTATTTGAAATGTCATTTAATAGGAAAACAAATGGCAATAGGATTCTCATGAGTAAAAAAAAAAAAAGAGACATTTGGAACTTTGAGTTAGACATTTTTATCTTACCACACTTTAAGCTACATATTTTTATTCTAATTGTAAAAATTATCTCTCTTGATATATCTTTTCCATTATTTTTTCAAAGAGAATTCATCAGCTGGGTTAATGATGACACAAAATTTTAATATATGCATTAAACATTTAAGTTTTAATATGTTAACATGTCATAAAATGTGAATAATAACAATGTTTTATATATGAAGTGAAAACATATTTTATGTTAGAAATAGTTATAATGCCTGAAAAGTGACTTATATCCATAACAATTTCATTTAAATATTGCTTTTGCTCCCCATCTATCTTAGATGCAATTTTATAGTCCTTTTAAAAAATTCATTTCAGTGTGACCTCTTGAAGGCTGCAACTTAGTGCCTCTAGCCTACATATCCAATTGCACTTGTACTTGCTCCTATTCAATTACCTTTTAACATGCAGAGAGCAGCTAGCATCTAGGTGTGAACTGCATTTACCGTTCTGAAACTCTCCAAGAATTACAACTTTGGTTCAATTCCATTGCAATAAGAAAGAAGGGCAAAAAGGAATCTATCAGCCTACTCAGACGTTAGAGCCCATGGATAGTTTTGCACATCCTGAGTCTGAGCTCTTACCTGGCACTAGAATGACTTTAGAAACTTTATACTGAAAAGCATAGAAATACATTCTTACAAGGTCTTTTAAAGAATCTCCATGGTTCTCACATGGGAAAACAAAGAAAGAGTTGTCCGAGGGAGGAAGGAACTGTAATATCATAGAATAGAACCAGATACTTCCCTTTCTTTCAAGGATTACACTTTCAGATAGTACCCTAAGCATGTTATTACATCTGTAAAAATGGATGCGAGTTACATCTTCCTTTATGAAGATGTAATAGTAAAGTGAGGAAATATATCAGTACAATGTTTAAAAAGATCCCAAATTTAAAAAAAGAAAAAAAAGAAATCCAGGCATTCATACTACAAGGCACCTATCGCAAGCCTAGTAGATTAGGGATTTGCCATACGTGTGTTCTATGGGTTAGGGTTTCACCCCTAGTATTTTGGTGATGCCTCTAAAACATTGGCAGAAAATTTACTTTTTTTTTTTTTTTTTTTGGTGTGTGTGTGTGTGTACTATAAACCCATCCCAGTAGAGATGGGTCAACATATAACTGCTGCCTTGCCATGTTGCCTTTCAACAGAGGGAAAAAATACATGAAATTTATTCATGAAAACTCAGACCAAAGGAACTGCCAGAATATATTAAGTTTGAAATTTATTAGATTATAAATAACTCAACCGACTACAAAATTCCTTTGACAGATTGCTTTTGGCATTGGAGATAAGCATGGCAGATAGTTTCTTTCTATTATGTCTATTTTAAACTATGTAGATGGGATCTTGGGCAAATAGATCTCATTCTTAAAGACTTGTTACAAATATATCAAGTCTCATCAAAACTCTGAAATAAAGAATAATCCGTCCTCCCCCATCAAAGCTCATAAACCCCCCAAAGAATCTGATAAACTTGATCACTATGGTTCAGTGGTTGAGAAGGATTGTTGCATTTTCTCTCATGGAGTGATCTGAACTGGTTTAGAGGATAAAGTCTTTAGCCAAAGAAATGATTTCCTAATCATAGATTTCCAGATTTCAGTGACAAGATGCATGAAGATAGAATCTTAAGATGAACGACGTTCTGATGTCGTTAGCAACTACTTACTTCAACTCTATGCAATACAGTTCCTCTGGATACCCTTTACTCATGTTCCTCCTCTGTAGCTGTGGCTACTTTGGGCTGAACAGTGATTAGATAGATGCGTGATGCAAATTCATAGATTCAGTTTGGAAGCCCTGGTATTGTCACTGGGCTATGTCAAGGTGTCTTCCCCTAAGAATGCAAGAGTGTTACCCATCGATCTTCTCATCTTATTCAATCACTCTCACAAATTTACTAGTATTCTTCCTCTCTTTATAAATATCTTGTATTTTGGCATGGTTCTATCACTAACTATATCTCAGAAATTTCACTTGAATCACTATAGAGAGGATATACAACAAACCTACAGAATATGTCCACTCCTGTTTATGGATTTAACCATAAACCTGAATGTATCCTTTGCTTATAACCGGAAGTGAAGCTATTCCACAAATGCCTTGACTGTGTCCAGCTCTTCTTTCTTACCCTATACTGCTGCACTCAGGGTCTTCTGCCCGTGATGATGATGCATTCAACAAAGAGGATGCGAAAAGAGGCAAGATCTGAGAATATCCTTCTTTTCCAGAATATTTTGTAATCCCTGGCTAAAATTAACCATTGTGTTTTATAATGAGAATAAAAATGTCATTGAAACAACTCAACAGACTTCTTTAGAACATAAAATATCTATTAACAACAATAAGGTACTTTGACAATTTAAGAGTCGATGAATAAAAACACATGGGTTAAAGTTTTCTCAAAATTGTACTGTGATTTCAAAACTAAATGAAAATTAAGTTTGGGAAACATTTATTTGGGAAAATACCAAACCAAAGTTGGACTGATTATTCAAGATATTCAACAAATTCTAAAATAAAATAAGGAAACTTAATGATATACATTAACTTTACTAAATTTTACATATATACTCAGAGACACCAATAAGCTAAATCATGCGTATCCCTGTCCCCATCTTACAGCAGATGATAGTAAAAGAGCTTAAAATATCCCTGTCCCCATCTTACAGCAGATGATAGTAAAAGAGCTTAAAATAGCACCATTTCCAATGAATACAAATAAATTTAAATTAATTTTAGGATTTTAGGCTGTAAACACTTTTTTTTAAAGATTTTATTTATTTCTTTGACAAAGAGAGAGATCACAAGTAGGCAGAGAGGCAGGCAGAGAGAGAGGGGGAAGCAGGCTCCCCACTGAGCAGAGAGCCCAACGAGGGGCTCGATCCCAGGACTCTGAGATCATGACCCGAGCTGAAGGCAGAAGCTTTAACCCACTGAGCCACCCAGGCCCCTGTAAACACTTTTCATCATCCCAAATGGAAAATTGCTCATCCATCTATAATTTATTAGTACTTTTTACATTTATTTGCTACTTACCATTCATTGTCCAGTATTTGCTGTTTCTGTCGCATGCAGTGGCATTTCACTGTATCATTGCTAGTTCCTATACAGCAGGGCATAAAACCTATACATATTGCGCCGAATTCCACACATAGCATGGTATCAGGTCCATAGTACACCTAAAAAGTCAAGATATACTTTTTTAAGATGTATTTTCCAAAAATAGATCTCTTTAGTGAAACTTTAGAGAATTTTAATCATACCATAAAATAAAGAGAAATTTTAGAGATTTAAATCTAACATTTAAATATTGTATAGAACATTTACATCTAAGATTTACCAAAATATCTTTTTTTACTTTAATTATTTTATGTCAATAAAACCTTATTCTGTATTTTATTTGATAGAGAAAGCATAACTTACCATTTGAACTTTAAAACTAAAATATTTTCCAGCCTTTGTTCTGGGCTGAATCAATGTCAAACTTTATGAATATCTTGTCTTGAATCTTTTAACTCAGATATTGGTTTTGTGCCACCAATTTTATTTAAAGTCTGAGGTAATTCATCTCAAGATATTAGCATTCTATTTTCATGAGAGAACAGGAAATGAGAGAGAGAAAGGGAAAGAGACAAAGAATTAGGAGGAGGAAGAGGAGGAAAACAAGAGGAGAAGGGAGAGGAAGAGGGAAGAAAGGAAAGAAAGAAGGGAGGGAGGAAGGGAGAGAGTGAAGGACAATACAAAGGAGGGAGAGTCAGAGGGAAGAAAAGGAACAGTAGAGAGTTGCCTGGGTAGGTCAGTAAGTTAAGCTTTTGACTCTTGATTTTGGCTCACGTCATGATCTCAGGGTTGTGAGATCAAGTCCTGGGTCAGGCTCCACACTCAGTGGGGAGTCTGCTTGAGATTCTCTCTCTCTCTGTCCCTCACCCTGCTCATGTGCATGCGCTCTCTCTCTTTCTCTCATAAATAAATAAATCTTAAAAAAAAAAAAGAAGAAGAAGAAGAAGAAAGGGAACAGTAGAGGGAGAGGTATGATTATTGTTTTTTTATTGGGAGCTAAAAACCCCTGGGTTTAGACTCTTCTTAGTATAGAAGGATTCTTTTTTATCTGCTCACATTTTGATGATGGTAATTGGGAGAAGGGTGACAATTCAATGTTCTTTGATTGTTCACTCATTTCTTTGCTTCAGTAAAGAAAATAGTAAAACAGCCCATCCTACTTTCTAAGGGGTTTTATTTTTGTCTTTCTTTTTTAATATCTTCCCTTCCTGCTATAGGAGAAAATTATACAAAATGTATTGATTTGATTTTTTAAGTAAAACTGTGTCCTTGTGATATATGATGCTCTATTGTTATTCAAGTAGGCATTCTTTAATACTCCTTGAGCTCCCCGATACTGGGATCCAATATGTGGCATGGAGCCTGATATAGGCGGAAATTCAGTGAGTTCTATTTAAACATAGTAATTCATTTCAAGTTTTTCTCCTAATAGCAAATATATACATATTTTCTTCCTGAGTAGAAATCAAAAAAAGTGGTTGACTCTTTAATTAGGAGAATTTTTTTAACCACACCAAAATACTTTCCTATGGATATATTCTGATAGCATAACTATTTTATCCAGAACTTTTCTTTGTAATGATATTTACTGCATTGCAGTTTTATATAAAATTATTTTTAGGTTAACCAAAGGTCTATGACTATAGAGATTTCATCCCTCATTTAAATAATAAACAGATAATGCCTGTGTCAGAGATTCTCCACATATGAGTAGATTGGAATTTTATTCTGGGGCTCCTCCACTTCCATTGATGGGATGAAGCTAACCCAGTGCTTAGAGGGAAATTTATAGCTTTAAAAACCTATATTAGAACACTAAACTTCCACCTTAAAAAACAGAAAAAGAGTAGCAAATTAAACCCAAAACAAGAAGAAGAAATAAAATAATAAAGACTAGAACAAAAACCAGTGAGATAGAAAGCAGAGAAACAATACAAAAAATTAATGAAACCAAAAGTTGATTCTTTGACAAGATCAATAAAAATAACAATACGTTAGCTAGAAACATCAAGGAAAAAGATAACACACAAATTACCAAAATCGGGAATGAAAGAAGGGATAGTCTTATAGACCTTAAAGAAATTAAAAGAATTATAAGCAATCACTAAGAGCAACATTATACTGATTAATTAGACAAGTTAGAGTAGAGAGACAAATTCCTAGAAAGACATAATCTACTAAAATTGACTCAAGACAAAACGAGAAATCTGAATAGACATATTACAAATAAAAAATTGAATTAGTAATAAAAATATCTGCGTATCATGAAAACTCAAGCTCGGATAGTTTTGCTGGGAAATTCTATCAAACATTTAAAGAAGAAATCACAATTCATCAAATTTGTTTTACAAAAATAGAGGAAGAGGAAAGACTTCCCAACTCATTCTATTAGATTAGTACTTCTCTGATACTGTAGCCAAATGAATGCATTACAAATTACGGAACAATATCTCTCATGACTATAGACACAAAATTTCTCAATGAAATATTAGTAAATTGAATCCAGTAACACATTAAAAAGTATTATAAACTTTGACAAAGTGGGACTCATACTAGAAATGCAAGGTTTAATTTAATATAAGAACACTAAACAAGATAATATACTCTATTAATATAATAAATGACAAAAATTACATAAAAATCTCAATAGACACAGAAAAAGCAAATCCAATACCCATTTATATTTAAAAAAATCTAAACAGGTAAGAAATATAAGAATATTTCCTTAACCTGATAAAGGACATCTACAAAAGAAACAAAAACAAACAAGCAAACAAAAGCCTATAACTAATATCACACATAACTGTGAAATTTTAAATGAATTTTCCTAAGATTAGGAACAAAGCAAGGATGTTCATTCTCACATCTTCTGCTTAAACTTGTGCAGAAGTTTGTGGCCAGAAGGGGCAGGCAAAAAAATAAATTCCAAATTGGAACATATACAAATGAAATTAAGAATACTATTTCATTCACAATAGAAATAAAAAAGATGAAAATACTTAATAAACTTAACAAAAGAAGTTGAAACTACACAACATTGATAGAGAAATTAAATAGGTCTAAATAAGAGAGAGACACTTCATGTTCATGAAAAACTCATAGATTATAGCAACTTGTGATAAACATAGAAGTTATAAAGTGTACCAATTCAAACAGATAATATGGAGGTCACGATAATACATTAAGGAGTAAGAAGAGTATCATTTCTCACTATTTAAACGCCAGTGCTCCTTTTTTCCTTTAAACTCATTCAATCCATTTTTACAAATCATTTTTAATATATGATCATTATGAACATACCAGTAAAGGAAATTTACCATATCCTGAATCGTTTTGATGACATCAAGTGAGTTTTATCAAAGTAGAGGTTCTGAAAGTTCATGTATTCATATTTTCCCTTTTATCTCTTTTCTTGACTTGGTGTTCCAGTTAATTTCTTTTTTTTTTTTTTTTTTAAGATTTTATTTATTTGACACAGAGAGAGATGACAAGTAAGCGGGGGCGGGGGGAAGCAGGCTCCCTGCTGAGCAGAGAGCCAGATATGGGGCTTGATCCCAGGACCCTGAGATCATGACCTGAGCGGAAGGCAGATATTTTAACCCACTGAGCCACACAGGCGCCCTCTAGTTAATTTCTTGAGTTGGGACATTACTGGCAGATTTTCTTCTATTTATTAAAAATATTTTCCACTGACTAAGGATGGAAATAGGCATACTCCTAACTCCTAAGAAACTGAGATTTTTAAATTATTTCCAAAAATTGGGAAATCAGATGTTTTCCCAAACTAACAAGGCATATAACCTTATCTGATCCTGATGAGGCTTTTAAGAATTGATTTATATAAGGAAAAAAAAGTTCCTATACACTAGAGACATATGCTTGTCATAAATGTGAAAAACATGCAGTTATTCAACCTGAAATGAAATTTTAAATTTTGACATAGTTCATTAATGAAGACACTATGTGATTTTTAGAAATAATATGTTCTTATCATAGCTCTTAGACTTCCAGCTGTTTTTAATAACCGTAAATGTATTGTGAGAAAAGTTTTACTTAGCTTTTGTTTTGTGTGTATCCTTTTCAGACCATTAGTACCTGCTTCTTTTTTTTTTTAGTACCTGCTTCTTGTTAAAAGTAATTAACAATACTGAGAAAATGCCTTGAAATAGTAAAATTAAAATAGGATGCTAATAATTAGGATAAAAACAAAGTTTATTTTTACTCCTGTTCATTTAATGCTAAAGTCACATAAATATGTAACTGTTAATAAGAAGATCTTATTGAATTTTTAATACTTTCCTTCCCTTATTAAACTAGTAATTTAGAGTTTTTTCCTCTTAACATTTAGGAAAGCTCAACTTTTTTTCATCTAAAAAATCTTCTCAAACTAACTTCCAATAAACTGCAAGGTTTTTAGTAAGAAGTGTGTTAATATTCCTGTTCCATGCTCCATTCCTACTGAATGATGTCTGGCAGGTAGGTTAGCCTGTCTCCACTTGCGTTTCCAAATCCACAAATTTGTAGTGATATTATCTCTTTTACTGGGTGATTGTGATAATAAATTGACATATTGTGCATAAAACACATAGGAAGTACAGATTAATAAACACAAGTATTAATAGTGAAGTTTAAACTAAGAGAGTTCAAGGAATACACACACACACAAATACACAAGGAAATATTATTCAGCCATAAAAAAGAAGAAAATGCTTCCATCTGCAGCAACGTGGATGGACTTTGAGGACATTATGCTAAATATAATGTCAGACAAAGATAAATACTTTACGAGCTCACATATGTGTAGAATCCGAAAAACAAAAACAAAAACCAAACCCTCACAGAAACAGAATGATTGGTGGTTGCCAGAGGCAGAGGGTAGGAGATGGGGGAAATGGGTGAAGGTGGTCAAAAGGTACAAACTTCCTATTATAACATAAACAGGTTTGGAATATAATGGATAGCATGGTACTTGTAGTTACAAATACCATATTGTATATATGAAAGCTGTTAAGAGAGTAGCTCTCAAAGGTTCTTATCACAAGAAAAATGTTATAACTATGTGAGATGATGAATGTTAACTAAACTTATTGTGATAATAATTTTATAATATATACACAGATCAAATAATCATGTGGTACACAGATTTATACAATGATATATGTCAATTATATCTCAATAAAGCTGGAGAAAATCTTTTGCTATCTCACAAGTGGCCATTTTATAATTTAAAAACATGATTCTGACAATAAAAAATGAATCATACAGTAGTTGCTTATATTTCCGATTTCTTTTTCGCTCGATCTAGTTAAAGATGATGGATTATTTTCTATACATACCTTGGGACTCATTAGTTGCCTTCTCAAAAGTTCTCAGGCATTCTATGTTACTCTAAATGTTTAATTCAAAATTATAATCTTGGGCTTGAAAATTCTAATTTAATCAATTTCACTCCATCCAAAAAAGATTGAGATTTAAATTATAGCATTTCCATATCCTGTTATCCTGAACTTCCCTGTGCCTCAGTTATCTCATCTATAAGACAGATTAAAATAGTTCATCCTTTGAATTAGTTTTAAGGACGATACTTACTGTGTATCTCAATACTTAGCACATACCAAATGTTTAATAATTCTTTATACCAAACAAGTTTTTTTCCCCTTTTTTTCATTGTTCTTTTCTTTTTCTCCTTCCTCCTTCTTTTCTTTCTCTCACTGATCACCTTTTATTCTCTTCTATTCTGTAAGCCTTTTATTCTAAATCTGCTGAGGGAGTTCATTTTTTTGTTCTGTTTTGTTTTTTGTTTTTGTTTCTTGGTCCATCAATAATTTACCAAGTGCCTTTCATTGCCTCTTATTGTGATAATTCCTGATGAGAAAGAAATAGACCTAACTTTAACTTCTCTAGCTTCTAGAAGAGGTCTAGCTCTCTAATTTCATACAGATTATATTGATTATATTGATGGAGGAGGCAGATATTCATTAAATCATCATGCAAACATGTAAGATTACCCCTGTGACAAGAGCTACAAGAGAGAGGTTCAATCTTGTTCTAAGAACACATAATAGGGAAAACTGACCTAGTCAAAGAATTGAAGTAGGTTTTCCTGAGCAAGAGACACAGGCCCGGAGTGCTGAAGGATGATTTAGAATCAAGTAGGTGAAAATTCACGAGAAGAACATTCAAAGGAAGGCAATTATTGGTGCACAAAGTACCATGGGGAAGAAAAGAGCATGCATAACGTGAAGGATCAAAAGAGCCAACATAGCTAGAGCCCAGCAGAGGAAGAACATAGACAGGATATCTGGAGAAAGCATGGTTGGCCACACTCAGGAATTTGATTTCTTTTTTTTTAAAGATTTTATTTATTTATTTGAGAGAGAGCATGAGAGGAGAGAAGGTCAGAGGGAGAAGCAGACTCCCTGCGGAGCTGGGAGCCCTATGTGGGACTTGATCCCGGGACTCCGGAATCATGACCTGAGCTGAAGGCAGTCGCTTAACCAACTGAGCCACCCAGGCACCCAGGAATTTGATTTCTTTAAGGACAATGGGAAGCTAAAAAACTGGCATGGATTTTTTCTTTTTTTTCTTTTTTGGACACTCATACATGTTGGAAACTGTTATTTTTCATAATGGATTGGAGGGGAACCAGGGCGGATGCAGATAGACAACTTGGAAGCCCACTACAGTCATCTTTGAGGAAGATATTGAAAATGTCATCTAGAGTGGCAGATGGCCAGAGCTATAGAGGAAGGAAAAATCAATGATATTTGCTGATGAATTTAGGGAAGAAAGGAAACAAAGAGTACACAAGATTTTTGGTTTGGATTATAGGATGGAGGTGTGTTTGAAGGAGCATGGAGTGGGAGAGCAAGGAATTATAAATTAGTTTTAACTGGAGAATTTTATTCGTTTTAGATGACTTGGAGTCCAAAAAAAGAAAAGAATGTTAAGAAGGCAGTTGGATGTACGGGTCCAGAAATCAGAGGATATCTGGGCCTGAGCTGTACATTTGTTAATTATCTATTAATATGTTGCAATTAAAATCACACACATGCTTGAAGACAATAAAAAGAAAATTTAAGATTAAAAAAAAAAAAGAGAGAGAGAGAGAGAATCCTCAGGATCAGCATTTCTTCCCAAGGTAGATGAGGTTGACCCTGAAAAGGAGACAGAAATGAGCATCAGAAAGGTAGGAAGTAAAACCTGGAAATGGTAGGCTCTAAATGTCAATGGAAGAAAAATTTTAAAAGAAAAAGTCAAATGTTGAGTGAAGCTGAGAAGTCTTATACAAAAATGATTGCAGATCTCAGATCCTGTGAATAGGACATCAGTGTGAACATTAATGAAAATGATTTCAGTGGTTCATAAACAAATCCATATTGGATTAGAATGAGTAGATAGAGACAATGACAAAAATAATTTCTATTGAGAAGTTTGGCTCTGAACAAAGAAAATAGAGAAAAAATTTACCAGAAGGAGATAAGATGCCTAGAGATTATTTATTATTGGTGTTTAATGAAGGGGACATGAGCACATTGAAAAGCCAGTGGGAAAGTTCCAGTTGGGAGATAGAGAATGATAAAGAGAGAGAGAGATAGGACAGGGAGAGACAGAGACACAGGGGAAGTTTGAATATATAAAAGAGAGATGACTTGCTTATAATTTAAGATCCCTGAGGATGGAATACACAATGCAGATGTAGAAATTAGCCTAAGGTAGTAGGAATGAACTTTTTGAATTCTAGCAAGAGAGAAATGAAGTAATAATAAATCTTGCCCATACATAACTATTGTAGACATATTTAAATATATAAACCATTAACATTTCTCCATCTGGGCTCCTCTTAATAAGTATAACACTGTTGTGACAAATTTTCTAAAAATTGGTTTTGAAGAGGTCCAGGGGAGCCTGAGATCTATAGCAGAAGTGTAAGTCAGAGAGTGTGAATCTGTAATCATCTTTGCCTTCCACAAAGACATAGGGAATGAGACTCAAGACATTCATGTATTCATAGAAAATTGGGACATAGGTGGGTAAACAGAGCGATTTAATTAGCATGATCCTCTAGGTAGAAGTAAATGGTCTATTTGTGTTGGGTTAATGAACTCTTCCGGGGCACTGAACAGAACCATGGTGTCTTCAAAGGACTCATTGACCTCACAGGGATGAGCCCTTTTCTATCAGAGAGCTCTTTATTTACCAATCTTTACACTCTGCAGGAGAAGGCCACATGTTTATGAGGTATCAGCTTCCCATAGGTAAAGGAAGTGTTTTTCACAGGTTTCGCCCTGATACACACAACAAACATGACAATTTCTAGTAGAATTGTTTTTCTTCCTACACATAAGCAAAGTGGTGCTGCACAGCATTGTTTGATTTTATCAGGGTAACACGGATAGAAAACAATCATAATTTTCTATACAAGGTGACATGTCTGAACTACATCTGGTGTTACTCCATATGGAAGATGTGTGGTTGATATCAGAGTAGAGGTGATCGAGTGGTTGGTGACTCTTTAATCTGTATAGTTGCTGCTTTTTCTAGAGATGAGACATAGCAAAGCCCGTCTGACACCCCTCTGAGCATTCATACAGATAATAAGCATTTGTGAGTCCTTACTGTATGCTATGCAAATATTACTCTGGGCCATGATAAAGGAGGGCAAGAAAAACAAGACATAAATAAATGCCTGATCATTTATGCTGATTGTAAATAACACGAGCATCTAGTTTTATTTGAAGTGTTCTGTTTTCTATGTACAGACCAAGACAGATAGAACAAAAGAGAAAAACATACTAGTCTTTCCTCCCTTAATTTATTTAACAATTATCCGCAGCTTTCTTATTTTCTGTCTTCCTTATGAGTATAGAGGCTATCTTTCCCAGCCTTGGAAATTAGAGACAACGTCCAGCTCTGGCACAAAGGGCAGGCATGCTTGCAGTCCCTTATATGATATTCAGATTTCTTGAGTTTGGGTTCCCCAGATGTGACACAAACCTACTATGTGTGTGGGATCCAACAGGGTTCTTCAGTGTCACCTCAGTAGGATTTGGGAGGCAAAGGTAACCAGCACAAACATGACCCTCATGCTGCTTGTTGTGTTGTGAGTTTTTGTCTCCGACCCAAGAGTCTCATGTCTTCTGCCAGAAGCCATGAAATCATGGCAGGCTAATTTGTTAGTTTGCAAGTAGGGTAAAAATCTCCAAGACCTCATAGTCTCCAAATTCTTCATAGTCCTTTGTCTAGACAGTTTACAAGTTTCTTTCCTAAGAGTAATCAGGTAAATCATTCTTGAGTTTCTGCCTCTCAGAAGAAAGTTGTGTGAACAAATTGACAGAACAGGCCTACGGTAGAACCCAGATAATCTTGATGCATTCTGGGGGTGGACTATATCTTCAAAGTTCCACCATGTTTGAGGCCACAGCTAGTGAGATTGGAAAATTCAAATTACAGATAAATCTTTTGTATTGTTTGAAATGTTTAACATTAGCCTTATGGAACTTTGCTTAAAAATCATCTTGGTATTCGATCTTGTTGGCTTATGTTAGCAAATAAAAGCAGAGCTATATCTAAATGCTAGTAATATTATTAATATGTTACCTTCCCTTTGTGTCTTTTTCATGTGCTCTTTAGATCTTAAAGAAACCATGGCAATGTTTCTTCCACCATTCTTGACTAGCATGGTGCATTGCCAAAAGACTTCAGGTCAGAAGTGAAAAAAAACATCCAAATTGACTGCATCTTTTCTTATTGCTCAACAACTGTCAAACAATTGAGAAATTTGTTTTGGATGAAGCACTAACATTCCTTCTTCCATCCCCAGCCCCTTTCCACACAGTCTGCAGTTTTTCAGCTGACCACTGATTGATGTCAATATGAAAATTCTCAGACAGAAGACAAGAAATATGTCATGGGTTTTTTAGTTCTCCAAGCTTCTGATTAGGACCAGAGCCAGCAATTACACACACTTAGCCCTATTCTCCTCATGAATACAGAGAAAGCAGAATCTCTTTGGGGTTATAAGAAAAACTACTGTATTCCTCACACAAAATGACCAGGACCCAACAGCTTATAAAAAAGGCATGGTACAGGGCATGTGAGGACAAAGAGGAGTGGCCAGTTATTTCTCTGTCGTTACTCTGTGTTCTTTCATAACTGGGACAAGGCCTCAAGCTTGCAAAGTTGCTGGGGACACTGGGGACAGCTGGTATACAGGAAACAACTCAGCCCCATCCGTCATTTATTCAACACGTATTGTCAAGTGTGGGCAATGTGATTGCTCTGTTGTAGTGCCTGCATTGTTGTAGGTTTCGGGGAAAGACTGTAACACAAAGTTATTAAGGACCTTGCCCTCCTTGAGTAGATAGTCAAGTGCGGATGACAGATAATGAGGATCTAACATGTGCTACTGAAATTTAAAAGAAAGCAAGCAAACCCCGTCTAAGGGTTAGGTATGGATCTATGCAGAGTTCCCAGAAGAAGTGACATAAAAACTGAGAACTGAAAGAATAGACATTAAACAAGGAACAAAATGAGAAGAAAATGAGATTTATGATGTGAAGATCCTGAAGCAAAAGGTTCAGCATGATTGCGTTATGGAAACAGAAGAGAGTAATTTATAATGAGACTGAGGAGGTACGCAGGGGGCTAGATAAAGAGCCTTTTAGGCTATAGTAGGGATTCGATTAAGGCTAATAGAAATCTATTTCTTTACAGTCTGTGTTCGTAAAAATAACTCTAACCATAGTGTGAATTAAAAATTGAGGCTAGCAAGAGTAGGTTTGGGGAGAGCAGTTTTATACAAGACAAAGAAACAACTGATGTTGGGCTACACCATGAGAAAGATAATGGAGGGTCGCCTGGGTGGCACAGTCGTTAAGCATCTGCCTTCGGCTCCTGTCATGATCCCAGGGTCCTGGGATCGAGCCCCGCATTGGGCTCCCTGCTTGGCGGGAAGCCTGCTTCTCCCTCTCCCACTCCCCCTGCTTGTGTTCCCTCTCTCTCTGCATCTCTCTCTGTCAAATAAATATACAAAATCTTAAAAAAAAAGCAAAAAAAAAAAGATAATGGAGATAATTATAGGTTGATTTACTATAAGTAAGATTATATTTCAAGATAACCAGAGAAGAGGTAAGAGCATTTTGTGTGGGTTTTTTTTTTTTAAGTCAATAAATAAAGAAATCAAAGACTCACTGATCTGAAATCCAGGAGCTATTTATAGAGAACACACCCCAGATTAGCAACTTCTTAAAGTCTCTTCCTTCATATTTATCTACAACAACTTATAAAGACTGAATATTATTTCTTAGTTATCTGTTACTGAAATAATATATATTCCTTATGGAATAAAATGAACATATAAAAAAGTAGAAAAATAATCCATATTTTTACTACTAAAAGAAAAATAATATTGGCATTTAGTCTTTATTTCCACCAGAATTTTTTATATGAATTATTATCATCCTATGCACATTACCTCGAAATGCATTTTCTTATAGATTATAAGATAATCAATTAGATTTTATTTTAGATAATGTTATGTAGGTTTAGATAACATTCATCTAAAATGAATTTAAGTGACTAGCAATCGAATTTTTTAAAACTTTCCAATTTTTTAAGACCTGATTTTATTTGTGATATAGATGCTTCAAATGGAAACCCATTGTTCCAGAATTAATTGAAGTCATTATGAAATAAAATATTTGAATTTATGCTATACCTGTCCATTGTATTGGTATCTACTTTTGTTATGAAAAATGCAAAAATATTGCTCTTTTCTTCTGGCCTGTATTTTTCTCTATAATATGGAATTTATAATCCTTAAAACCTGTGTAATGGGTATCTCTTATCTGATGGATTACAGAGTCTACCTCCCAATACCCCATGGGATTATAATTAGATATCTAATTTATGAAAAAAAATTTCAGTAATTAAGCATTTATAAAATTAGTAAGTTATTTCTATAGATATCTATAGAAATATAGTTTGCATACTTTATATGTAGCAAACACATACTGGACATAGCTCATTGGTTTAATGTTCAAACTTTTACCTCTCTTTGTGAACAATAGAACCTGGACTGAACAGACCTATGATCGAACCCAAGGTGTCCTTGGCACACTCTGGGAGGATCAAGGGCACAAAGTAGATTAGAATTCCAGAAGCAAAGGAAAGAACAAGCCACCAACTTATGTGAGGACAGACTCCAAAACCTTGAGACAATCTAAAACATCTACTCAAAGGATGAGCAAAAAGCTAAGAATTCTGAAGAAGCAAGGCTTCTACAAATTGAATCAGCATCAACAAGGTCAAAATGTTATTCTGGACAATTAATAAGGAGTGGAACCAGGAGAATTATTTTAAGAGATTAATCCCAAGCACCTGAAGCTCTAGCATAGTTAGGGAAGAAATCAGTTTATATACCACACTCACCAACATCACCACTCCTAATCAAAGTATTCTCTTGTTTTCGGTTTTGCTATTGTGGGAAAAACTCTAGTTTTCTGTATTACACTTATTTTATATTTTCTTTTGTTTTACGTTTGTAGGTGTGTTATGATCAAATAATCTTGAATTTAGGAGTCAGAAAAATTAAGTTCATAGTCCGATACTGACAATTACTAGTTCTTGACACATTATTTCAACTAATTTATGGTTTAATTCATTCATCTATAATGTGGAGCTAACACACACAAACAGGACTATACAGATGTCAATAAAATCTAATATCATAGCCCAGCAATTATTTATTTTATGTTTAAAAAAAACTAACGAAATTACATTTCTTTTAAACTTTCTGTATTATGAAATAAAACAAAAATATTATTTTACATGGTTTATAATAATTAAAACAGCAAATACGTGTATGTACCTATCATAGAATAGAAGGTTTATTTTTATGTTGTTTTAGAGAGACTAAGTAAAAAGTATATACTGATATAATATCACTTTTGTGTTTAAAATAGTGGGTTATGGGCCATTGCCTTCACATAGATACATGTAATGCTTACATTTAGGACCACAGAAAGAATACTTATGTAACTTAATCTGATCCCCATCTAGTCCAACCATTAATAAATTTGATGCACTTTCTCCCTATCTTAGTATTTTATTGCTACATAACAAATTACCACAAACTTAAGGACTTAAAACAAGACAAAACTATTATCTCATAATCTCATGGGTTAGGAGTCCGGGTACAGGCTAGGTGGGTTCTTTCCACATGGTCTTAGCAGACTGATATCAAGACAGTATCTGGAGCTCAAGGTCCTTCTCCAAGTGCACTGGTTGTTCACAGAATTCAGTTCATTGAGGTTGTAGGACTGAGTTCCCTGGGGTTTTTTTTGCTGGCTATCAGCTGAGTGTCATTCCTGGCTCCTGAGGCTGCTCTCATAACTTGACAGATTACTTCATAAAAGCCAGCAGAAGAATCTTTCTCCATCTAAGAGACTAAGAAAGAGACTTACATAACACAATGCAATCATGTGAGTGACTATCCTGACATAGTCATAGGTTCTGTCCGTACTCAAGGAAAGATGAATATGGGGCACATATACCAGGGGGCAGAAATGTGAGGAACCATTTAAGAATTCTGCTGACCACACTTTTTACCTGCTTATCATGTTACACAGTAGTTTACACAATGAGAATGCGCCTAGAAAGTTAAGAAACAAACAAAGTCATAACAAACCAAGAGGACCACTCCATATAACACAGTAGCTCAACAGCCTTCCCTCCACTGGCAAAACAACTCAAACCCTTATTAATGAGAATGCTTCATGATGGATTCGTCCTGCCATCAGGAAATGATTTTGTTTCTGTTTATATCTGACCAGATGTTGGTGTGAATTGGAAAAGAGCATCCCCATCCCAGGAGACAGAGCACAGCCTCCATTTTAGCCTTCATCCACCACTCGGGCTAAGCATCCTGGTGCTAACACAATCCACACACCCAGACACGGAGGCCCTGTTACCACAGGGAGGTCTGAGTGTGGAGACAGAAGCACCAGGTCTTTCTCTGAGGTAACATGACCCAGACCCGGCCATTTTGTTTTTCTAAAGCACAGATTTCTCATCTGTGAAAAGGGAATAGTAATGATTTTCCTACCAAAAAGTGGATTATTTTAGGGATCAAAGAAGATAACTCATATTGAAGGATTGTCAACTCTAAGATGCCATAAGCATGTAGTATGACATACTTCGGCCAGGCACAGGGCTAGGCTGAACCAGAGGAAATGGCCTATAAAAGGTCAAAACAGTTGGGTTAAATCTCAGCCACTTCATTTAAATCAATGCAAAAGTATAATTCTTTAAATGCTACTTATTTCTAAGGAATATTGGTAAATACCTCTTCTGAAAAACTATCTTGTGGGTCTCTTATATCACTAGAGGTCATCTATAAGGATTAGGATTGTAATATTTATAGCTCAGAAAGAAATATTTTCCAGTGAAAGAGGGGAAAATCTTGTGTCCTTTGGAGTTTTTAAACCATACAATCCTAAGTATTATTAAAAGAATATTCATGGGAGGTAGTCCAAGATGGCAGCAGAGAAAGATCCTAAACTCACCTACTCCCATGGACACACCAAATATACAGATACTGTGGAATAATTCCTTCTAACAAAGACCTGAAAACTACCTCAACAGCTCCTCCAAAAAAGAAAATGAAAGGGTCTGTAGGAGGGACAGAGATGATCTTGCTAAAAACCCACTCTGGCATGGTGACCCATAATCGAGAGGGATCTCACAAAGCAGGAGTTACTCCCTCAGGAGCAAGAGGTTTGTGTCCCATGGCATTCACCCCAACCGTTGGAGCCTGCGCTGGAGAGATGAGTTCCCAAAATGTCTAGCTTTGAAAAACTGAGGGACTTATGTCCAGGAGACCCAAATGGCTGTAGAGGACTGAGATTCCACACTTTAAGGGACTGCAGGCAGCCTCATTCACCTCAGGGCTCAGCATAAAAGCAGAAGTTGGAAAAGCACCTAGACTATTTCTGAAAGAGACCCATTGGCTAATCTTACAGATGGAGGGGCAAAGGCCCCCTGGGACTCTCTACCTGGCTAGCTCAGCAGGTAAATGCAATTCTCAGCATCTCCTACTGTCTGGCTAAAGCCAGAGGCCTGCTCCACCCCTGTGCTTTCCTGCTGCTGCACTGAAGCCATTGGGCACAGGGACTAAGTGGGGAATCTCCTTGATGGTCTGGCTCTGGTGGCCATGGGTGGGGGCATGGATTGTGTTTCTGTGTCCCATGGCACTGTAACAACCAGAATGACTGTTCTTAGCAGGCTACCACCCCCAGGGTCCCACACAGACAGCAAACTGAAATGCACTCCTAGTCTTGCTGTGAAAAAGGCCTAATTAACTTACCCTGGAGCTTCAGCCTGAGGGCAGAGATCAGGTTTTTCCGCACGCTGGGGCTACAGAGGTGCCCTCAGGGAATGTGGACTGGCGACGCCATTTTTGGGAGGGGGGTGAGGGAAATAGGTTAAGGGGGTCAAGAGGCACAAATTCCAATTATAAAATAAGTAAATCACAGGATGTAGCACAAAGCATGGTGACTATAGTCCATAACATGTAGTGTATACTTGAAAATTGCCCAGAGACTAAATCCTCAAAGTTCTCATCACAAGAAAAAAAAAAACCCACACTTTGTATGGTGATAGATGGTAATCAGGTTTATTGTGGTGATCATTTAGCAGTGTATACAAATACCAAATTATATTGTACACCTGAAACTAATATAATGCTATGTGGCAATTATACCTCAGTAAAGAAAAAGAATATTTCCGAAAGAATTCTGAGAGAACACCCTAATGAATAATTAAAATAATGCTGCAGACCTTGTTTTGATCATTTTTAAATAATGGAATTGAATTTTTATGCTCATAAATGATGATAGTATCCAAAGGCTTTCTTTAGTGAAGGGTGTGGTTTGCGGAAACCAAACATCAGTTTTGGTGTACCATTGGTTGAATTGTAGAACTATGTCTACTCTTGGTAGGTAATGACAGGATAACCCAGGGAAATGCAGGTCCTCAGCTGAACTGGGGGACTCTGACTCTTCTGATGACTTACTGGTGAGAAGGGAGATAGTACTTCTGTTTCTTCTCCTTGGGTCTGGAAATGATCTTAGAGTTCCATCTCACCGATATCATGCTTTTGATTTTCCACATTTTTTTTAAGGTAAGATATTAATGATACAGCTATGAACATATTTTAAATCAATTTTCATATCACTGTAAGTGGTACACTTGTAATTAGATCATTTTTTCTTTTGCATTTTGTTCATGTTTAGGTTTGCTAAAAAGATATCCCTGGAAGACTAAAAAGTAGAAAACTATATGATAGCAGAATTTTGAATATTAAAGACTAACTTATAATGACAATATACAAAATAAAATTTTCTGTTATGTTAAGGTCAAAAAAATTTGTTGATAGATTTTCAAAAACATATTCCCTTCATATTTTCAAAGGACTCCAAACGTCACGAAAAATGAAAATAAATAAGTACAGTATAGGGAGTATTCTCTGGTAAAAGAAAAGGTTTGAGGTCACATCTAAGTATAAGTGAGGAGTTTCTAAACATCAACTATTTGTTCAACTGAAACTTCAATAGAATCATTTCATTTTTAAATAAATGAAAAATTAAAATGTCCTGGGTGGAGATGAAGGATAGCCTTCATAGTGGCACAGGAATGGGAAGATACACCTTTTGAATTAAGACCATAAGGGAAGACACGTCATCCCTCATTAGCTGGCAGCAGGCTGTACAGGGCTACTGGAAGACACAAAAAATTAGGAGAGACTCTAGAGGCCAGAAAACAGTCATTGTCACAAGAGTGGGACCCACCAGCAACTGATATAATGTTATATGCTGATTTTACCTCAATAAAATAAAAAAGAATCTTTCCAAAATAATTTTGAGTGAACACCCTAATGAATAAAATAATGCTACAGCCGTTTTTATAATCTTCTTCAAAAACTAAACTGATTTTTTTATGCTCATGACCTGCCTAATTAGGGTGCTTGGCTGATGACACAAGTGGGGTACACAGGACATTCAGGGTGCCCAGGACCCTCAAAGGCATACTGCTTACCTTCTGTTGGGGAGAAGTTGGCCACATGATCATACTTTTCTTTTTTCATTGCAGACATTTATTGTATTTTTGTTAATTTCAAATATGTATTGACCTCTCGTATGAGTTTTAAAGCAGAGGAAAGATTTGTGTCCTAGGATGGCAGGTAGTAAACAGCAAGGCTCTTAACTGAATAGACATATAGAAATCTACTCTGACTTTTACCATGGAGTCCTCACCTCAGGTGAGAGGTCTTACTGCCAAGGCACAGCTGAACACTGGGTGGCAGGTGGAGGAGGGCTCTCTAGAACAGTCTGAGAGGTAATGAAGAGAATAACAAGCTTGGGAGAGAGCAGGACTCCTCTAGGAACCTACCAGCCCTTCCTCCAGCTGAGACTCTGAGGCAGGACCCCCAGTGGACGGCTGAAAATGGGAGAGTTTTGAGGACAAGACCATATAGTTCTCCACCCAGTCAGGCAGGGGTCTCTGAAGTTGGCTAACTCATGTCTGAACCATCTTCCTCAGAATGTTCACCTTGAACTCACCTTGTGGCTCACTTAGACTTAGGTCTGACTGTGCAAAACTGGAGGGGTTGGCCGAGAGAGAGCATGACAAATGCAGTCTAATTGAGCAGTTGGTTGACCGAGAAGAAGGGGAGAAGACATTGGGACACAGGAGAAGCCGGAGTCTCTCCAGTAAGGACCATGCACCAATCAGTCAGACAATAGAACTTGTTCTGTGAGAATTCCAAGGCCTTCAGCCCTGAGCCACTAGGCACTAGGAGCCACCGCCAGCAATGCCTCAGTCTTTCTCTCTCTCTTTCCCTCTCACATACAGAAAAAAGTAAGTATCTAGACTTTTCGACATTTCCAGTCAGAGGCAGTGTGTTGCCACTCAGGAAGGCACATGATATGAGAATTGTCACAAATATTGGACAATTAAAACTGCTTCTAATGCCTTTCTTTCACAGAAAACATTATTGAACTTGACTACGAAGTGTCAACATCTTTAGTACCCAAGCTCCTAAGTCAGGAATCGCTGTTCCGGAAGTAGTTCGAGACCCAGAAAGTAAGACCCCAGCATCTACGTTATTCTACTGATGTGGGATTTGCCACATTTGTGTGTGTGTGTTCTGAGACACACAGCATGCTCTTCCTAGTTGAGATGGGTTTAACAATTTATATTTTGTATCTCAGTTTGGTTGTATGTCTCTTATAATCTTTTGTTTTTATTTGTCTCCCTTTGACCTAATCTTATTGTCTCAGAGCCTTGAATATTTTCTTACTTGTACTCCAATGTCCTGACCTTAGCTTTCCTCGAAACACAAGAAGACAAACAGGGAAAAGCAGGAAAGAGCTTTCTGAAAATAATGATCGCACTTATTTCTGATCTCTTTACCTACCCCCTCCCCCCAGACAGCAAGGCTCAGATTCAACTTTGGCGCTCAGATACAGAGATCTAAATTGAAGTTTGCTCCAGGCATTAAGTTATTGTCTCTTCTCAGGGCCAAACCGACCCTTCCTTGTGCTGCTCTGGGAAGTGAGGCGGGGACTCTATGCCTCAAAGCGGCTTTGCGCGCTAGTTTCTTTCTTTCTTTTTTTTTTTTTTAAAGATTTTATTTATTTATTTGACACAGAGAGAGATCACAAGTAGGCAGAAAGGCAGGCAGAGATAAAGCGGGAAGCAGGCTCCCCGCTGAGCAGAGAGCCCGATGCGGGACTTGATCCCAGGACCCTGAGATCATGACCTGAGCCGAAAGCAGAGGCTTTAACCCACTGAGCCACCCAGGCACCCCTCGTGCCAGTTTCTTGTTAGACTCTGGAATGGAGAGTCCAGAAGGGGGTGGCAAGGCTGGGGGCAGGGAGGGGGGACTTCTCTTTCCTGTGTCTTTCTCAGGGGCTCCCAGCGACTCTGCTGTCTGCCGGTTGTCTCTGTGACCTCACATCACGCAGCCGGGCAGGGCCCTCCTATCAAAGCGGCTACATCTAGTTTGTGGTCTCTACAGCAGTAAAAGACCCAGATGCTTCCTGCGAGGCGCGCAAGCTTTCATAACTCCAGCCTCCTGCTTTTCCCCCTCAGCCCTAGGGGTGGGAGCTGCTTCCAGGATCCGTACCTCTGTAATATCTTTGGTTTTCATCTTTTTGGTTACCTCATTCACAACTTTATAGCTAGCTATCCCCTCTTCACATTAAATGCACTCTGCTTATGTAGCTGTTGGTTTCTGCCTCTTGTCGCTTGATACAGACTTTATAATCTTCAAATCCGTATTCTACATCTTCCTTCTGATGTATATTTTTCTCAGTCCTCTGAGAATACTAGCTCTAAGAGTTTTGTGGGCGCATGTTATATTTTAGGGGGAATTACAAAAAATAACGCAAATTTAAAAAAGGCTTCCAAACATGGACAGAGGGGAGAGAACAAAAGACTAAAACAAAGTGGAAAGTTTAATGGAAAGAATGATTTTTTAAAAAATAAAATCATAGTATAATAAAAATAAAATAATATGAAGAAGAAATTTAATGTATCAATTATTTACTACAAATTACAAATAAATTCTATTTGCCTTTTAAATGGTAGAAATCCAGAATCTGAGTAAAACTTCATTTTCTTTAATTTAGCTATTAATTTATGAGTTGTTTACTAAATAAGCATCTACAACATAATTACCCATAAAGTTAGATTCCATATTCATCATCACTCTTCAAGGGAGTATCATTTTGATACATTTACTTTCTCTTTATAATCTGTATTTTATCCTCAAGAGTTTATAGACACGGCACTCTTGTATTTTTACCTAAATTTCTTCTGAAATAACTGCAGATTTACACACAGTTTTAAGCTCCTTTTTTGATTCATATGTTTGTGTCCCTGTGTGCATCTTACATAAGTGAACAGAAAGAGTTTCCAAATTACAGTGGCCTCAACAAAGAAATTCCAGTATTTAATAAAAATGGTTTTTTGAAAACTTCATCTCTCAAGTATGGTGGCAAGCAGAAACCAATGAATGGTTTTGTTTAATATACTAACAGTTTCCCAATATTCACCAAGGTTTTACCCAATGTTATCAGGTTCTGAGCCAAGGACTTCATATGAATTTGCTTACTCATCATCAAAATTCCACGAGGTAGATACTGTGATGGTTACCTGCTTTACAGTAAGTCTTTCTAAGGAGTTTCAGTAAGATTAATAACATGCTCTGGGTCACAGAAATAGCAAGAGCAGAAGTGGGGTTTGAACCTAGGATGGTTTAAACACTCTTAAATTTTGCCTTACCTGGATTACAAATCTCTCCTGGGGGTAAGGAGTGTGTCCCTGGAGTCTAATATGATGAACAGAGCAAACCTGAGGAGATCAGTCAAACTCAGAGGGTCACATTTAGTTAATTTCCTGCAGCCATACTCCTTTGCTACCATTGGTTAGATAGATAGATAATAGATAATAAGATAGATAGATGGATAGATAGATAGATGATAGATATACACACATATATGTAAATAAATTTTTTTGTTTAGAAACCTGTAAGTAGTTGACTCATTGTATTGTGTTTTCTTCTTGTTTTATCTTTGTATTTTGGTGCTGTAATAGCTCAGAAGTATTAAGGACACAAAATGTCCATGAGCCCAGATAGAGTCCATTCATTCAGTGCCCCATGAAGGGAGGCTCAGCCATTTTTTACTCTACAGTGGGCATGTTGAACATTCACAAACAGCACCTGGGCACTGACCCATCCAGGAAATCCCCCACCTCAAATCCCCCTTCTTGACCTTTTGACTTTCAAAGAGTAGGACAAGGTCCATTGTGCTTTACAGATACAGAGATATGATTAGAACCATGTTGCCTTACCTGTTAAATGTTCACAGGTATTGCAAGGATATCATAATGAAGATGTACACAAATATTGACATAGGTCCTAGAAATTAAAAGTACACAAATAAAGGAGAAATGCAAAGCCTTTCTTGAAAAGGAAGATAAAGCATAGTTGCATTATAAATTTCAGCCGAAGGTACATCTTAATTTGCCCTTTTACTTAACCCTCTGCTGAGCATTGCGTTTGGGACATTTCAAACCAATATCACTTGAAATGCTTTAGAACCATCACCTGTTAATTGTCTTCCCTAGAAGATAATGTTTCTCGGTAAATAAACAGTGGGCTCAAAGGAGTAGCTATTTTTAGACAGAATTCAGGAGAGAGAAGAATTAATGCAGTGATAATAAGGGGTAAAAGTTCAGAAAGTGGATACAACGTGTCAAAGAATTAACACAAGTGTTTTCTGTCTTTGGGGATGAGATGAGTTGGGAGGAGAAGGATCGTCATTGGCCTTCAGCGGTTTGTTGCTGAGTAAGTGAAAATAAATGGAAAATGCGGTTCTTCCAATTTCAAACTGTTACAATATGGTTACTTTCATGCCCTACAGAGAATTCCTGAAGGCACAAACCCAGTCACAAATCGGTACACATCAGCATTTTGCATAAAAGGAAAACATCCATATCTGACTCAAGCAACGATGAAATCAATACAGAAACATTTCCAGAGAAGTCCTGCAGGTTTTTTTATGCATTAACAGCTAGTATATTGTGCAAAAAAATCTTCTGACTGTTTAATAAATCAACTTTAGATCCACAATCCCTAAACTTCCATGATTTTCTTTATCATCACCTAGAGAGCACCCTGCAGACATTAAGTTGCATTTTTTCCCCTACTGTTTCTACCCTTATTAGATGGTTTATCTCTCTGCTGGTTTTTTGATGGGTTTGAATACAGGGGTTAAATTCATATCTTAGAGTCTTTCTACCACCGCCTCCTCCAAAGCCTGCAGAATATCATTAAAAAAAAGAGCATTTGACCCACTCCAGAGCCAAAATGCTGTCCTCAGCTCTCTGGCTTAGCCTAAACCCCTCTGTCAATAAAATTATGCCCATTCACATAATTGCATTTGATTTTATTTACCACTGAATGTTTGAACTAGTGGCATGAGTCAAACAATTATTTTAGACACTCCAAAAAGCATACTTGAAAAGGATTTTATGGGCATATTAAATAAAGATAGCATTTAAATAACTTCAGGAAATTTTGAATATTATTTAACATTTTGTTGGTGCAGAAATCTATCACCCTACACGTCATTTAAAAAATAAATTTGATGCTTTTAACAAAATGGAAACGTCCATGTCACATGCGATTGGCACATTATGGAGATGCTAGTATTGGATAAGAAGGAGAAGATATTTTCCTCTTAATAACTTAGCAGTCATTGTCATCTAGGCAGAACAAAGAAACCAATCAATCAGCATAGTTTGTTTTGGTTAGAATCTTCAGATTTTAGGCTAGACCCTCCTGCTATGCCATAACAAAACCTATTGTGATGCCAATCATATGTTTGTATTGAAAATACCCGAGGTGCCTGGGTGGCTCAGTGGGTTAAAGCCTCTGCCTTATGGCTCAGGTCATGATCTCAGGGTCTTGGGATCGAGCTCCGCATAGGGCTCTCTGCTCAGCAGGGAGCCTGCTTCCCCCTGCCTCTCTGCCTACTTGTAATCTCTCTCTCTCTGTCAAATAAATAAATAAAATCTTAAAAAAAAAAAAAAGAAAATACCCATGTATCTCTCTGATTGTGCCTCAGTCTTCTCACCTGTAAATTGGGAATAATATTGGCTGTAATTTTAGGGGATATACGAATTAACACTTAAACTCCTGTTTTGATCCACACCTAGCATACAGTAAGTATGCCATATGTTTAGTTGTTAGCATCCCTAATGCCTCATTAGATTGTAAATCCTTAAGAGTTTATATTGGGAGTTTCTGTTTTGTTTTGTTTTGTTTTGTTAATTTAATTTTATTTTTTCGGTGTTCCAAGATTCATTGTTTATGCACCACACCCAGTGCTCCATGCAGTACGTGCCCTCCTCAATACCCACCACCAGGCTCACCCATCCCCCCAACTCCCCTCCCTTCCAATTTCTGAATTGCTAACCACCTAAACTAGGATTTGTTAAATTAATTGTACTCAGGAAACTTGTGAAATGCATATGAAATTTTACAAATGGGCAAATAGCTCCATTTCATGATGAGTTTAGATAATACTTAAATATAGAAAAACACGTACTTACAAAAGAACCACACATGTATATTATGTAACCAAATAGGGCTATAAAGAAACTCTCCGAACAGGCAGGTGAGATGAGGAGAGTGGCCAGAGAGCTTTCACAGAGCATTGGAGTAAAAGGCAGTCAGCCCTGCACCGGCCCAGAAAAATACCATTTTGCGTTTAGCATCCTCCGCTTCTCATTTCCTAGCATCCTAGGGGAGGAAGAGGAGGACTGGCCAGTGTCTCCTTATAGTTAGCTTTCTACTCATGAAAAGCAGCACTCGGGGACTTTTTATGAAGAAAGATTCAGTGTTCTTTCCACCTCATCTTTGGGGAAGTGTTTTTTCCTATAACCTCACAAGCTTGTGAAATAGTGCCAGACAAATTGAGATTTGAATCCTTCCCCTCGCATTAGTCAGTTATGTTTTCTTCAACAGGATGCATAACGAATTGAGTCCCTCCCTCTGTAAATGAGGACAGGAATGTCCAGCTCGCTGGGTTGTAAGGATCAGGGGTAAGTGTATAGGACACCTGTCATGACAGGCATTCAACAGAAGGTGGTTATGATTATTATTAACATCACTGCCACTTTTTTGTCTTGCTTTTTGTCTTACAGTTCCTATGTAGTCCAGAAGGAGGAAAACTAGCCCTGTAATTATGTTTGCTTTGTTTGAAAGCATTTATTGACTGGTTATTACGGGCTGGCTATCTGTTAGGCACTAATATTTCAGTGAACAAGATGCTCGTGACCACTCCTCTCGTGGGCGTTCTTATTAGCTAGCTAACAGTTGGTCTTGGGTAATTAAGTGTGACAATTCTGCAGAGCGAAAGTTCAACATGGGCAAAAGCATGAGGCAGGGAAAATTGGAGTAGAGACCGGAAGAGCTGGAAATGAGAGGGCCGGCAGGGTAGGGGTGCAAGAAGCTCCTGCTGGAGCTGGTGGAGGGATGAGGGATGTTCTATCTCAGTGCCTCATCTGTGAAATGGGGAGAAGAATAGCACCCATCACATAGGACAGCTCTCAGGATGAAATGGTGCTAGAGGCCTCCTGATAGAGTTCTTGTAAAGATTAAGTGAATATATGGGAAGCCCTTCAAACAGTGCATTGCACACAACAGTGTTAGAGATACTAGTGATGATGATGATGTTGAAGATCGTGCTAATGTACCCGAGGGGTAGGTGTGGGAATAGGAGTCAGTATGTGTCCAGATAGGGAAGGTCCTTACCTACTGCAGCAATGTTAGTAAAAGCTTCGTAGGGAAGCTGAATGTTTCAAGATGAATGAGCCTCTACCAGGGCGGGTAGTGGGGTGGAGAGGTAGAGGAAGGGCATTCGAGGCAGAGTGATGTATTTTGGTAGCTGCCCAGAGTTCCACACAACTAGTCAGCACAGTCTGACGGACATTTCGATGCGTGCCACATATGTAATTTGAATTTGTTTAGTAGCCATGGTTTTAAAAACGTGAAAAGAAAAGAAGTAAAATCAATTTTAATACTATATTTCATTTAACCCAGTAGGTCCGCAATGCCAAAACGTTCACATTTCAATATGTTAATATAAGCACATTAAAGAGATGTTTTACATTCTTTTGTTCATACTAAACCTTTGAAATCTAGCATATGTTATACTTAGAGCACATTTCACCTTGGACTAACCACATTTCAAGAGTTAAGTGTACATGTGGTTAATGGCTACCATATTTTTTTTTTAAAGATTTTATTTATTTATTTGACAGAGAGAGATCACAAGTAGGCAGAGAGGCAGGCAGAGAGAGAGGGGGAAGCAGGATCCCTGCTGAGCAGAGAGCCCGATGCGGGGCTCGATCCCAGGACCCTGAGATCATGACCTGAGCTGAAGGCAGAGGCTTTAACCCACTGAGCCACCCAGGCACCCCATGGCTACCATATTTGACAATGCAAGGCTAGATGGTCATTTACTGCCTTTTCTTCCAGCCTAGGGAACTCATACCTTATCCTAGTTGGGTAGATAGACAATGGGACAACAGAGAGACAGAATGACCAAATTTACCTTTTAGAACGTTCACCTACTGCTGCAGCTGTATGGAGGATGAAATGGGGAAAGTAGGTGAACCAAGCCCATAAACCAGACGGCCATCATGGTAGCTGCCCAGGCGAGGAGTTAGGAGCTGGAATAAGGTTCCCTCAATGGAGATGGAGAGGAGAATGATGTCAAAGGATGGTAAGGAAGCCAAATGTGCTGAGTTGGGTGACAGGGTGCCCATGAGGCTGGGAGGAAATGGTGTGAGAAGAAGAGGCAGGTTTCTGAGGTTCATGCCTGACTGTCTGGGTAGTGGTGGTCACTCAGTCAGAGAATGACAGGGGAATGACTTTTAACTGTACACTTTAACCATAAACAGAGGCAGTTTTTCGTGCAAAAGCAAAGTCCTGCTATAGATTAGCACTCCTCGAAAACGTTATTTGCCACAAAGTAAGAACGCATCTTAATCATCTCCTCAATCAAAGTTTTAAACTCAGACTAAAATCTCTTTTATTAGGACATACTTTTTTTATTTCCCATTTAAGCCAATGGACATGTGGAGTCTTTAGTCCTTAACGAGTTGTTACGTGGCACCGTAGCACGAATTTTGCAAGCAGAATGTCTGGATTGCAATGCCAACTCTGCCACTTACTATGTAACCTTGGACATTGCTTAATTTCTATGTGCCTCAGTTTCCTCAACTGTAACAAGGAGTTAGTGATACTATTAAGCTCATAGGTTGGTAAAATGTTTGGAATGATTCCTAACTTATAGTAAGCACAACATAAATGTCTGTTAAATAAACATGTTTTAGGCAACTGGATAGAACGATAGAACATGCTTGTATCTTCATTGTCTAAAGCATTTCCATTTTATTTGCATATCAAGAGATTTAAAAAAATGTTATTTCAAATTAATCCCAAATATTTTTATTAAAGTGATTGGTCAGAAAGTATCTGTTTTTTTTTGTAATTTTTGTTTTATTTATTTTTATTTTTTAAAGGTTTTAGTCATGTTAGTCAAAGGTTTTAGTCATTTGAAAGGTTTGTTTATTTGAGAGAAAGCACACGGGTGAGGGTCAGAGGAAGAGGGAGAGAGAGAATCTCAAGCCGACTCTGAGCTGAATGCGGAGCCTATTACGGGGCTCGATCCCATGACCCAGAGGCCATGACCTGAGCCTAAATCAAGAGTCAGATGCTTAACTTACCAAGCCACCCAAACACCCCAAGAGTAACTTACTTTAAATCATATTTTTTATCTTCTGAATATGGGCTATGGTCACAGCAAAGAACTTCTACTGACAGATAATTCCTTAACATTTTATCAAACTTTTAGTAAAGAACAATGAAAGAAAGTAAAAAAAGAAAAAAGAAAGAAAGGAAAAAAAAGAAAAGGAAAAGAAAAGAAGAGAAAAGAAAGGGGATTTTCCATTTTAAAAATATTTTTTCATGTATTTGCCTTATTTCTTTCTCTGGAATCTAAATGTTCATTTTTATCCTTAGTTCTTGGGAGAATAAAAGCATTTATAAAAGAAAGCCTGGCTTAATTTGTATTTTGTTCTGTTTTATTAAACACCCATTATGTTCTATATGAAATACCTCAAGACAATTAAATGAGGAATTTAAAAAAATCTAGGAATCATTTCAGGATATTGTGTTCTTAATTCTATATTATAAGGGCATCTAATATGTGCCAGACTCCATATTAAATAGTTTATGAAAGTGCTGGCATATCACACTGTGCAGGTTGGAAAGTAGTCAATTCTATTTGGGGTGAGTAAGTTAGGGAACAAAAGAACACCCACACACGTGATAGAGGAGCTGGGTCTCTCAAGATGAATGTGTGTTTCTTGTGGGGGTTGGACAGGGAGATCATGGGTTTTCCAGTAGACAGAGCCTGTGATCATGAAGAAAGATAAAAATATGGCAGGCTTTCAGTGAGCTGTCAGTTGAGTGGGCTGTTGGGGACAGGCTTGTGTGTAATTATAGGATGATGCAGTCAGTGCTGGATAGATGGAACATCTCATACTTTAGAAGGAAAGGGGTAAGGGATAAGCCTCACATAGAAGGAGACATTCCATAACATTGAAGAATTTTTCAATCTCTTATGGTTAAAGCCAACGTTAGCTCTGAAGAAGTCAATACATTGACTAGGGTCACATCACTTTCCTTTCCCATAGGATATTAGGGAATAAATCCCTGCAGAAGCCTTTCCCTTTGTTTTCCTATGAATTCTCTGATGTTGGAATTTTCTAGGTGAAGGAGTTCACCCACGTTATTTTTTGTTTAGGAAACCATGTGCCTTTTGAGTGTCACAAATCGGGATAGTTTTCCTGTCTGCTCCCACGTCTGAGAGAGGAAGGGCAGGGAGAAAGCCAAGGGCAAGCTGTTTCAGGTTACAGACTCGAACCACCCAGCTGAGGCAGAAATGACCTCACACAAGGAAGAATCATATTTATATTATTTATGGGAACGAAGGGATGGATGGAGAGAGCTAAAAGAAGTCTTTTCATTTGCCTTTAGCTATTTTGGAGACCTCAGACTCTCTTGGTTTCAGGCGCCATCTTGACTCAGATCCATCTCTATATCTCTTCCTGCGTTCTCCTTGTACCTCACCTAGTCAGGAGAACCCTTCAGGGGCCTCATTTTCCAGAGGCGTGTAATTTTAAACTGGTCATAAAACCACAATCAGAGATGTCATTTTCATTGTAGGTAAACCAGATAACCCGCACAATGTGTCACAGGAGACAGGGTGGTAGGCATCACCATCATTTGGCTCACACAACTACTATTTATATCCGCCCTCGAAACAACGGGCCCTGGCAGGTAGTTCCAAATTTATAAGCACATATGGCAAGTTATTTTTTTCTCAAATGAATTTACATCCAAATTTGAGAAGAATTGCATTTTAGAGTAAATAGATAAATGATTTTTGAACATAGTTCTGTCAGAGAATGCCACCACAAAATGATATTATAATTCATTCACCTTTAAGTTAAATGCAGCAAAGGTAAGATGAGAAATCAAAAATCCTGGGTTTTCTGTGTGATCCTGAGTAAGTCACTCGACCTCACCTAGTAAATGAGAGGATGAGCTTGCTGTTTCTTAAACTTGCCTTCAGTTCTGCCATTATGTAAGTAAAATATCTAGATATCAGGTAACTTGGGTGGTTGCCAATTTTTCATGCTGTAAATCCAGTAGGATTATAATAAATATAAGGTGTCTCAAATTGAGAAAAGGAATCAGTGATATCATTTTAGATCTAATTTAGTAACCTAATTTATAAACCTAACCAATTATTAATGATGACTTTAGGGTTTTTGTAGGATTATGGTAATAAGTTAAATGGAATTCTGCTAACTTAGAATCTTAAATTTTTATATAAACATTTTTGGCATATCTTATCTGCTTTATGATCTATCATTGACAAGTTAATCCAATTATAACAAGAAATAGTTGGCTGCTTAAAATATGCATTTAAGAACCTAAATCAGGGTCTTGGCACCAAAAATTAGGTATGTGAAGAATCAAGTACTAATATGAAGTTCTAAATATAGAAATTTGTTCACTAATAAGGTCTAGAGCTTGAAAATTAGGCCAGCATTGTGCTTTACAAGCTAAATAACCACAGTTAAAACTAAAATTGGGAACTTTGGACAAACATTAGATGCTGCTGCTTTGAAGTTCAGAAAAGTAATATGAACAACTGCAAACGAATGTCACATTGATTTTATTTGAATTAATTACCAACATTTTAGTGTGCTTTTCTTTTTATATATACAGTACTTTGAGTAATAGTCTCTGAATGGTTATTGAATTCTCTTGCATAGTTTGTAAGTATAGAAAAGTTTTGTTTTTTTAATTAGCTATATATTTGGTTTTATTTATAAAGAAAAACCGTTTCTTTCAAGTATTTAGGTTAATAATTGGTAATATTTCTTAGTAAAATTTTATCTGTAGAGATCATAAAATTGCATATATAGAAAACAAGTTATTTGCTTTTAGAAAGGAAGAAGTATTTAGAATTTTGTTCAAAGCTGCAAATGTTCATGCTGGAAAAATATAAGAATTAAATTGTTTACACCTCAAATCTTCAACCAATAGAGTAAATTATAATTGGAGTAGACCCATTTTGATTCAGAAATATCTGTATATAAATCAGGGCTCTGCTACTTTCTAGTTATTTATTTTTAAGTGCATTTAATTTCTCTGACCATGTTTTCCATCTGTAAAATGGCTTAATGTTTATATAATTGTTGAGAATATGAGTAAAGTAGTGTGTGCAAGGGCCAAACAAAATCTTGGCATATAGAGATGCTCAACAAAGTGTATCTTCGGATTAGGACTCTACTACGCTCCAATAATAATAGACCCTCAATAGTAATTTCTTATAATAACACCCAAGAGCCCTGCTTGATGTTGCGTAATGAAAATATATCCCTAATTCGGTTTGTTCTATGCCGTCTATGTACCTTCCCTGAGTCTTTGGCTTCAATGCTTAACCCTCGGGCCTCGCTTTACCGTATCAACTTCTGCCCTAGCATTGTTTCACTGAGCTTAACAGGACCCTCTTGAGAGAGAACTGGCCATTTCTGTCCCGTTAATGGGAATCATAGTTTGCAAACAAGTTAGCGATGGTGTTGTTTGGGGGATGTTAGCTGCCAAATACCATTTAAGATATACTTTTCATTTGCTCTGAAAAAGCCGCATTGCTTTGAAAGTCCTTCCAGATTTCTTTAAATGAAATCCAGAATATGTTAAATTAGAACCATTCCTTAAAGATACTGATTACACACTGATCTTTTAGCAAAGTACGCAAATTAAGCCCACTTTGAGATTTGTAAAGAAAGCATAATTATTTCAAATAATTGTCTAATATTAATAGGAGCCACCTAAGTGAACCTTTGCTTATCAACTGGATAGATGGGTTTAAGTACTTCCTTTATTTCCGAACTGCGTGCGCATGGTGTATGGCCAAAAAAGTGACCAGCTACCTTGCCTGGCTCGCAGTCCTACCCAGAGCAACGAGGCGGAGTGCTCTGCACTTTGGAATTTACTCTCCATTGAGTCAGACAAGCTAGAGCAGGGTGACCCTGGAGCATGGGGCAAGGCCCATTTATTTACTCAGGATTCTGCCCGGGGGCTGGACTATCGAATGAGTGATATGGTGTTCGAGACACAGTGGAAGGTCCAGGCTAATCCATTTTATCAATATGTTCGGATTCTGCTTGTGCTTCTGTGCTTTGTTATTTTAGGTGTTAGTTATTAGGACCCCAAACATGTGCATATTTTGATCGCTGCGTTCTTTCGCAAGGGCAGACTTGAACACCATATGCTTCCCTTAAATGAGAGAGAAAGTTTCTTCTTACTTGGGATTTGTTCTTTCCTATCTGTTAAGTGAGATGGCCTGCTTTTCAGGGTCACAGGTGTTTAGGGTCCTTATTTTCCTTTTCTATTCTGGTAGATATTTGAAAAACTTAAAACTCCACTACAGAATGAAAACTTGCTTTTGACAAATCATACCCTATGTTTGCTTTTGAATAGGGTGGCATTCTGGTTCTGTCATTGACATAAAACTGGAAAAAGGATTGTTTTTGAAGCTGCCCTTCTGATAGAAGCGTGTCTACATAGGTGTTGGTCCCTATCTCCGAATGTAACTTTGCATCAATTAAGCTAAAAATTAAATATGCATTTTCAGCAAAGTACTGAAGTTTGGGTTTTGAAGAGACCCAATAAAAATCTTGATGATTTAAGGACGTTTTTTCAGTTTTACTGGGAGAAATAGTAGTTAGTATGACTCTCATTTCATAGAGAACAGGAGAAAAGATTCTCCATTTTTTTTTTTTTATGTTAAATGAGTTAGTGGAGGCCACAAAAAGTGAGCCCCAGTGTTTGTGAAGGTCATAATTTCTAAGGGTGCAACTTTCAATTCTGATTAAGGACAATGGCCTAAAAATAAATTAGAACAGTCCCTAAAATGTTACATATGAAAAATATTTTAAATCTTTATGAGATTTTTTTTTACATTGAAAACACAGTGCATAATTGTACAATTATATTTATGGAAGGGGATTAAGCCATTTTCTAAAATTTATTTTACTCTTTTGTGACTTGAATGGATTCCCTTAATATGATTTAATTTTGATTTTGGCAATTTAATTTTCTATATGATGAAAAGATAGTGGTTGGTCATAGAAGAGATATAACCTTTGGAATAATTGAGTCTAAAAAGTTAACATAATAAAAGACTACAATCTAAAAGGGAGGCTGTGTAAATGTGATACTATGGTCCTTAAGTATATTTACTCAATATTTACTTCTGTCCAGCTCCCACATATATCATGCAAATATATATTCACCTTTAAGAACATATGCCTGGGAACTTTGGTTATTTAAAAATATACGTTAAGTTATCTGTATTCATAAAATTATATTAACACAGTCAGAATTGGCATGCTATTTGTTATTTAAATAGATAGTCTATACTTCTACGAAGCCTGGATTTGCTACTTGCAATATCCAGGTCAGAAGAAAAACAAAATAAAATAATGCCCTCCCCTAAATTATACAAACAGAAACCCATATGCTTTCAAGCTGAGTGACTTTTCCCCATTAAGGTCAAGTCTAGTTTGTAGAAGAAATGCTCCATTATATTTGTAAGGTGTTGTTTTAGAAAGAAAATAATTTTAATAACTCGCTATCCACAAGATGCAACATGATATTCTGTTTTAAAACCTTCTAAAAATATCTCCACCAATCTCAAAATCAGTTACTGAAGCTTGTCCAGTTGGTCACAGGTTAGGAGTCCTGTTTGCAATGTGGCTGGATGACATTCTTATTCTCACTTATAAGGTGAGATAGAATATCCAGTTCTTTCTGAGGAATTTTTTCTCTCAGTGGCTTTAAATATGAGGGTAGAGAGTTGGAAGAGGTAAGGGAATGGGTGCATTTAGATCTATTTGTTAGTTTAACCATCTTCATTAGAATCCTATAATCTGTTAGAGCTAAGTGTGTGTATGTGATTGTATGATTTTTTAACACAGATCTGTTTCATTCTGAACAAAATCTTACAGACGTGTAAAATGCATCAAAAACTGTCCCATCCTCCTCTTTCCTTTTTTTTCGTATACTCCTTCTTTTTCATATACCTATAAACGACCCAATTTACGAGCATGCAAGCTGATACGCTCCTTTCTGGTTTTTATTCTTCTTTAGAAAAGGTAGATCACAAACGCATTAGCATAGACAAACTGCTGTAATCAGTAAAGTTTGAAGCTGACACACTTATAGAGTCCTGCTTGCCAAAAATAGGATTTCATTTGTACTGTCATTTTTTTCCCCTGATCCAGTTTTGCCAATGCTATAGGAAATGCCAACTTAGGGCATGCAGGATTGGGGAACACGTTTCAGTAGGTGGCGCTTCAACACAGCCCACCTGCTTGAGGGCGCGCGTGTATACTCAACTTTCTCATACCTGAGGTGTATCGAAGAGGCTTGGCCCAGTTCGCTAACTGTGCAGCTAGATTGTTGTCTCTGCTAATAACTATCCCAAATGCAGCAGAATATCTAGACAGCACAACTGTTAGTATAATCCTTGGTCATTATTTGAATGCACACACATTCGTACATACCTATACTAGCTCTACTTCTAAAATGAAAAACCAGAGAAAATCGATCTTAACATTTCAGTGGTAGTTCAGGAATTTCAGCTTCATTTGTCTTTATTTTTTGATTGAGTTATTGGTTTATATCATATTTGCGTAGATGCATGTCATTTTTTCCTTAAAACACAATGTTGCAGTATTTTTGCAGCATTTATTCTTAGTGAAAAAAAAATAGACCTTTCCTTTTTCAAACCATTTTACTATTTAAATAAGTGAAAGAATATATGAAAATGCCAGTAGCTCTTTTTTTTTAATTCAGTAAAAGGAACCATCTGCAGCGCTGTTCCCTAACATGTCTATAAATTGACATAAACCAGGATGATTAAGTGGACGATAGGCCACGTGTCATTGACAAACAGGAATAGAGATGCCTGGAGTGAAATGTACTAAAAGGGGCTTCAGTGCACCAAGGAAGCTCCCTATGGTCCATTGACCTAAAGATATCTGCAAACTTCATTCCAAGAGAAGACAAGGAAAGAGAACAGGATACTTTAGCAACGACTAGCCACTCATCTCTTAAAAAATGAGAAACTGACAGCTATTCAATTTCCCCCCCGATTTGTTGCTCAACATTCAGAGTTCAGAATATCATTACAGATATTTTAGGTTTTGTGTAATGTGCTAATGTTTTCTTAACATCTTCTAAATATACATTAAATAGATTTTCCATTTGAAAATATGATGATATTAGGAAAATATCCCCTGCTTCTTTTTTATAAACTCTTTGCCTTTCAATATGCTGTTTTCATACAAATTGAATTAAAATATACATTTTAGAATATTGGATAGGATAGCAAGTGAGTATAAAATAACTTATACAACTGTTATTTATCATATTGACATAAAAACTAAATTTATATATAAAGTAATAACATTTATAATTGATGTGAGATAAACTAATTAAATTAATGAAATGAAAGAATGAAACTAAAGCTTTTCTTTCTCCTAGGTCATCGTTGTTTGTTCTGTAATTCATAGAAACATAAAAAAATTAACAGAAAGGATACATTTTGGGTTCTATCATATTAAAAAAAAACTTTCAGAGAATGAAACATAATAACATAAAGCATAGTAATATAATGAGTTTAAAATAATCACTGATTCAAATATTGAACACGACTTTTACCTCTTTGAAAATGCCAATAGAACAAAAAAATAGCATCAGCTGTCTTCTTTCTCTTTTGTATATTTCTCGATAGAATGATTACTGATTTAAAAGAAATAAACTCAAATTAAATTTGGAAAATCCTTCTTTCCTCAAAATCGAGCTATGATGTAAGTTTCAGATTCTCTTCTTAAGAAACATCCCTGCCTTACGTGCGTCTATTTGACTTTTATACTTGTTCACTATTTCTGTATATTTTTAACATAGCATCCCGGAGAAAGAGAAGAAAAGAGGCCCCCTAAAATTTCGCATCTTTGCTATTAGAATATATTGACATCCCTTGCTTCATTGACTTTTTATTACAGTCCTGAGGTTAAAAAAAAAAAAAAAAGAAGAAGATTGCCAGTGTCAGCTCAGTTCTTTTTTCCATGGTTCCAAGTGAAGATTTCTGGCACTTCCTCTTTGCTTTCAGTTTAGTGTATTTTTTTTTTCTCTGCTCCATCTTTTTTTCTTCCGTAGAAGTAAGGTGAAAAACAAACTTGAAGGTTTAGTTTAATTTTTTTTTTTTCCTTTTCCAAAAGTTTCATGTCACAAAATGCCAACATAAAGGATAGCCTTGCACCGGCCCCCTTTGCCACTCCACCTCCACGGCGGTCCTGGCATCTGTCAGAGAGGAACGCTCCAATCTGGGCTCCCTGCTGAGCTGAGATGTGGCTGCCTCCCCCAGCACAGGGCCACACCACTCCGGAGCCAAAACACGGGACCATCTGATGCGAGTCTGGCCTAATGAAAGTCCAGCATGGGGCTAAATGAGTTTCCACCACTGCTGGGTGAGGGGCTAATGATAAAACAGCTCCCTGGGCTCACTGCTGCTGTTGGTATCTTTGTCGGGGCATATGGCAGTTGGCCGAGTGCCTTACTTGTGCGATTTCCTATCGGATTTATCCTGAGAACGTGTGTTGTATTCCTGCTTTCTCTCTTCCACTCTCTGTCTCTTGCTGGCCTCTTTCCTGGCTTTTCTGTACTCTGATGGGCTGGTGGGATTGCTGGGTCATATACAGTTTCTTTCCGAAGTGTATGTGAAACTTTTTTTTTGAATTATGGATTAAAAAAAGCAGAAAAATGAAAGAGAGAAGGATATTGAGTGTCACACCCAGTGGGTGGTTCTGTTTCCTTTGGAGCATAGTAGCTAAAGGCATAAATTTCACAGAATCAGAGGAACAATCAGCTTGAAACTTGTTGAATACAGGGATGCTAATTAAAAACTTCTTTATGGTGTGTTCTTCCCCCCTCCACACCCCATCCACCTCCTGGCTTATACAACGCCCTGGGCAAGCATTTAGGGTTTTATAAGATATGGTAAATGTGTGCTTTCGGAATTTTTTTCATTAAAAAAATTTTTAAGTCAACTTAATGTTGGGCTACAGTCAAATGTTAAACAAAATAATAGTTGCTTTCCTTTATTGATTATCCTTATTCTTAAAACATCGGAAGAAGAGGACAAATTTGGAAGATTCTAGTTTATGGGTGCACTGCACAGAAAAGATTAGGAGTCCAGGATACACTGTTGGTTGATAAATGTAGATTTGCCTCACAATTTGGATGGCCTACAATAAAAATAAAGGAACCATCCAAATCCTAAAAACATTACAAAAATGTATATTTTACTCTTTCAACATTTATAAGCTCATGAAACATAGATAAATACTTTGCTGCCAGTTCTTATATTTTAATATTGCCTGCATATAATTGTAGCTGAATTTGATTTGTTCCGATCTGTGCTTTGGTCTTAGATCCTTTCTTACTGTTGTTATTAAATTACATGGAGGCTTAATACAATGGTGTATTTTATCCTTTACATAAGAAAGAAGAACATTTAGGAGCAACAAGGTGAGGCAGAAGCTCCTACAGCTTAGACAGTTTCAGATTTAAAGTCTCAGGTTTTGGTTCCCGTTACCAAAGTACCTCTTTTTTTTTTTTTTATTTGTTTGTCTGTTTTCTGCTTTTTGGTCCCTGTCATTCAACTTCCGTTTCTGCCAGAAAACTAGGACTTGAATACAGACTATGTGATATTTGCATAGCTTTAAGGAATAGCCCATTCTCATCTAAATATAAATGATCCTTTCATAAACTTGTGCTGAGAAATTCTAAATGAAATCTTTTCAAAAATCACATGCTTCTCACTGAATGAACCCGTGTGCGTTACGAGGTTCCGCATGGGCTCCAAGTGATCCCCCGTGCGGGCCACGCGGTCAGTGATACCATCTAAATGAGATTGTTTTCTTGTACATGCCATGGTGCAGAAATACCATCACGTTCCACATGCCGTATGCCCCATTTTAATTTATTCCCATGACAAAAACTCCATTAATATAATTTTGGAACAAAGTGAAAATGATAGGAATTTTCTGTGTCACTGAAAAACTAAGCCGCTTTCTTCTTAAGGAAATACTGCTTTAAAAACTCACGAACATTCGGTTTCTAATTTACAAAATTTCTTTTTGGTGCAGACAGGATTCACAAAGTATTTTCAAGTCGGCAGGATTAAAATAAATTGGAACATTTCCCCCTATTTTTAGACAGTACTTTGTAGGCTGTCCAGAATGTTATAAAATGTACATTGTTTTCCTTTCCTAAATTTATTAGAGTTTTTCAGAAGCGTATACGTTTTGAGGCATGCCGTGAGTCAAACAGAGCTGCATCTCTCATTTAGCAGTTATAGTTATATATTCCTATATGGTTCCTTACCTCTCGATAAATGTGAAATAATATGGAAGAGTAAGAAGAATGGTGGACTGGGGCGCCTGGGTGGCTCAGTCGGTGCAGTGTCTGAATCTTGATCTCAGCTCAGGTGTTAATCTCAGGGTTGTGAGTTCAAGCCCTGCATTGGGCTCCATGCCCTGGGGGTGGGGAGACTACTTAAAAAAATAATTTAAAAAAATAAATAAATAAAAATTAAAAAAAAAAATAGTGGACTAACAGCCAAGAAACCTGAATCATCGTCGTCACAATTCTTCTACCTCACAGGAACATGGCCCTTTCTATTTAAAAATTATAACAGCCCTTAATTTACCCAGTTCTATGCCTGACGCTTTATTTCTCCATGATCTCATTTAATCATCACGGCCACCCTGTGAGGTACGTGTCACCATCCTCATTTTAAACCCACACTGAGGTTTTTAGAGAATTATAGACACGGACACAGTGTCGTCTGGTAAGGTGGACAGCAGAGTTTCAAACTTCCACACTCGAAACCTCCATATCTTCCAAAGGGATTCTCATGCCACCTTCAAACATGTTTAGTCTTTGCAAGTCACAATTTGGGGCTAGAAAAGTTTGGGGTTTGGTCTGGAAAGTTTCCGGTTTTTCTCTCAGCTATAAAATTCTGAGCCTGCTGTGGTTTGCAGTAACTACCTTCTCAGCGTCACGAAGTGAGTGAGGCTGCCATTGTTTGGAAGGGCCATCCAAGTCCCAGGATGGACCCACGCAGCCTTTCTTCTCCGTAAGTAAGTACAAGGCAGATGTCAGCAGCCAACCACCAAGGGACTGACATCGTTGATAATTTAATCATTAGTATTGAAAATGTCAAGGATATTTGGGATCTTTTCAGCTACAGATGTTTTTAAGTTATTCATGGTTTAATGAATTAGCCTGTCTGGAAAAAAAAGACAATCTAGAAGGAAAAAAAAGATGTTAGCTTTTGTAGTTTATACCAAAACTTCTCCTGGTTAGATCATTTACCTCCAAAATATTAGCTTAATAAATGAAAAGTGCTTCTGTAATTACAGATCAAATCAGTAGATTTAAAAGGAACCATGGATTTTCTTTTCGTAAACGTCTGTTTTTATATCCCTTGACCAAACACTTAGTTTCTTAAAACATGTTTGTGGTTAACCTGCTGGACAAAAAGTTACAAAGCCCTATTTGTAGTTAATCTTTTTTCTTCTTACTAAGACACTTCTTGATAGTTTTTGAAAATGTACTTTATTAGAGGTTTGATGTGTCTCTAGTGTGCTTTTGCCATCAATATGGAGCATTGAAATGTGGATTTACATTTTCTGAAATTGGAAGAAGAAACAACCCAAAGAGTTCACACTTGGCTAATCTCTAATTCATTATATATGCTTAGAGATATACACATATATGTACATCATACAAGTACATATAGCTTATGTGTGTGTGTAGGTGTGTGTATGTACATAGAAACTTGGCCAGGTCTTACCTGTATGGCCAAGACTCATACGATTCATGACATGAATTCACTGGGCAATAAAATTACCCGATGCAAAAATATTTTTTAGTCGTAATTTTCTTAGCTTGTGGTGATTATTCTTTAGGTATATTAATGCACTTAATAACAGGATATTGTCTCTGAAAGAGCTCTCTGAAAGTGTTTCATAATATACTATGCAGTATCTGCTGTATATTACCCTTATAAAATATGAAAAATAAGTCAGAATTCCAAAATACACCCAGCACCAAGGATTACGGATAAGGGACTGTGGATCCAGATTTATTAAGCCTTAAAAATGTGCACACTAACACCCAACACAATGTAAGCACTTAATAAAATAAATATAAAAATAGCTTGGCAAAGTCTTTTATATGCATGACATATATCTAATATGCATTATATGTTGAAAATTGCAAGTAATAATAGCATAATGTATAATAATACATAACTTAAGAGTTCAGATTATTTTCATTTTGCTCTTTCAGAATCAGAAGAGATAATTTTACCCGAAAGCAATCTTATATTCTGCAATATTTATTGCATAAGTAATAAATAAAATTACTAATATGTATACATATATACGTATGAATATAGAGATATACAACTGTGTGTGTGTGTGTGTGTGTGTAGATACATGATATGTCAACTTCCAACCAGTTCAACTTTTGCTCAATCCAATGATGATGTCTCTCCTCAGCCATAACTTTTAGAGACTCCTAATCTGCATGAAAAATGCATTATGTGGCTTGAAAATAATGGACATTTCTCAAAGAAATTATTAATTGAACTGAGAATACCCAAATATATATTGTCTCATCCTATATGAGGGAAGGAAATTTGAAAAAACATATTATTTTATGCCGTATCATTGCTGTAGGAACAAAAACATATTTTGCTCATGGAAAATATGTAGGTGCTTCATATAAACACACTTTTAGTTGTTAACAATATAAAAATACTTCAACGTCCCAGGTGTGAATTTGGAGCAATTACTTTTGGATCAGTAGAACTGAGTGATATCAAGAAATCATATTGAAGTGATTTTAGAGAAACTACTTGGCCTGCCTCTCAGAGGCTATACAACTTCTCTTACTTGTCCATCATACCAAAGCGAGTGAGAACACATGGAAACATGGACAGCAAGGCAAGTTTCAGAACTACAGACTTTAAAAAAGAAGTTTTGGAACACACCTCAATTATTTAGACTTGTATCCAGTGATTATACCATATAACTCTATATTTTGGATACAGGTGTATATAATAATGCCTACAGATTGCATTTTGCCTCTCATTTTAAACTACCTTCTTGAAATACAAGTTTGCTTCTGCCTAGACAAGTTGAGTCTATCTCACTATTTGAAAGATTGCAATGTACTAATTGCTGGTTATATATTTTCTTTCTATTAAGAATCTTTAGGAAAGTTCCAAATATATATATTTTTTTCTATATAAGGTAAATGCCTTTCTCTTATTCACAATAGAGTAGACAAGAAGGTCTTTTGAGGATCTCCTTTTAAATTCTTTTTCACATATTATGATTTCTCATTTTAAAAAAATTCCACAGATTATGTATAGGACACCACATTTTGCTTTTAGCCAAGAATTTTAAGACTCTTTACAAACATTAACAATTGCTATATGCCGATAACAGTCTTCACATCACTCTAGGGCATGGAAATATTATATATGCTCTTCCTGAGTGGAATGATTTGGTCATTTATGCTTATTAATTGGTGATAGTTCAGGGTATAAAAACTCAAGACTTCATTACATCCCATTTGAAAAGCCATCAGCTCTCCTCTTTGTAGTTGAAATAGTAGACTCATTGTACGCATTAGGCTTTATAGTCGCAAGTGGAATATAAACGTATTTTAGTGGTGCTATAATCACAGCCCATGTGAGCAGGAGTGAAATCCCTTTCTAAACCAGGTTAACACGGTCACATTACACCTCCACCAATCAAGCCGGCAACTCCAGCATAGTTCCCAGAGGAGTCGTGAATGAGCTCTGCTTGGCATGAACGAGACCTCTCCTTGGCAAGATGCAGGTCTAACTTCAAAACCTTTGACACTAATACAGGGCAATTAGCATTTATACAGTGTTTTACAATCATCAGCTTATACATAAAACATCCTTACAAGCTAGATATTACAGTTCCATTTCACAGCTGTGAAAACCAAGAAAGCCATTTACTCTTGAGCTGAAGAGGTAGCATAATCTTGGTTTCTAGTCCTCTTGATGCTGATACTGATTGTAAATCAAAGCTAAAGTGCTAAGGTTAGGGAATGCTTCTAGAGTTTAATGATAAAGAAACAAGACACAAAAACACAGGACAATGTAAGTTCTAAGAATTTAGATTCTTTCCTATTTCTATAGCATTGCTTTGCTTAATTTATCCAGTTCTCTACTGGAGGGACCACAGAGAATCAGCTTTGTGGATCCCATTTTCCTTCTGTTTTTTTCTTATTGTTACCACTTATTCTTCCCCACTTATCAAGAGGTTAACTTCACTCTTGTCACTTTTTATACACAAGAAGAAAAATTTAATACATAAATTTGAAAGATTTGGGAGGCAAACACCAAAATTGAAGTCATTTTCCTACTCAAACTGTAGTTTATTTGACCAGCTTCATGTTGGAGAAACTAACTTGGTTGCCCAGTTTTAAAACACTGATTTTATTTTCTCCATTACATGCTTTAAAATTGCTCAGACTGACCGAGCTAATGTATGAGAAAGAATCTACATCAGTTTGTGACATGAACCCACTTCAAATTAACTATGTTTTGGAGGGCAGAGGTATGGAAATACCCTATATGTAGAAGTCTTGGGCTGGGGAATAAAACACACTCATTTTTTTTTTTTTTTCAAAGCTGTTTGACAAGTTTTGCCCAAATATTAACATGGCAATGTGATCTGGGTCCTCGGTGATCCGGGCCATGGGCAGTCCTGATTCAAAATGTGAGACGTTAGATCTTTGACTATGCTTAGAAGGTTGTTTCTTGTTATATTAATTAAAATGAATTTGGAATTATTTATACACCATGCCAAATGGGATCATAAACTGTTTAGAATAAGCAGCTCCCGACGAGGAAATACTGAAAACTGTTATTAAGAATTTGAGAACTATATCATATCAGAAGTAGAGTTCTGATAGGTTGAATGTTTCAGATTCCTTCAAGTCTTTTTACATTGTTTTACTCATACATTAAAAAAAAAAATTAAGTCCCAGGTTATCTGTAAGGTGAATTTCCACAAATCAGATTTTCTTAATCTGATAGAATTTTATTTCGAATTTATATCCATTCATATTTTAACTATGAGAGGCTGCTAATTTCATGACCCATGGCTTCTCTTTATCATTTCAATAAAGAAATAAATTCTCTGGGAGAGTATCTTTAAAAGAAATTGGAAATGAAAGGTTTTATAATTTGGAGATCTTATGATATAAGGAACTTTTCCATAATGAGAAGATATTTGTCTTGCAAAGAATATTTGTCTTACAATGTTGCTTTAATTGCACATGGAGGACATTAATATTTGTGACATTTCAATCGCCATGTAGTTAAACAAAATATTTACCATGGACTTTGCGTATAATTATACAACACCTTTCATGGAACCACCCACATTTTCCACACATGGATCTCGCTTGTCTCTGGCTTCTTTTCTTTCTTTTCTGGCTTTCTTTTCAGCCCGCCCTTGCTTGAAAATTCACTCAAACAAGTAATAAAAAGAGCTACTATTTGGGGCTACTCCTTATGTGCCAGACACTATAGTAAGTTCATCACATATATCATTGCATTGATTCTCACAACTCAGAAAAGTAGGAATTATTATGTCCTTTTTAGGGGGCTGGGGTACAGAGAGATTAATTCTCTGGCTTATGATCATGTTTGGAAAGTGGGATCCAGTTTGATATCAAGTTAGGCTGACACTACAACCCATGCTTTTAGCCACTGCATTTTTCTTAGATCAATCCATCCTTGTGAAATGTACTTTTGAAGTGAACAGAGAAGGGGTGAGGTTGAGGAAATAATGCTTATCCCCATGTTTTAGGATAAATTGTTTAACCTACTAGATTCTTAAGTCATTTTCTAAAAAGTGGAAGTAATCTCAACAGTTTGAGAAGCCTCACAAATCATTTAGGAGTGCGCCTGGAATCTATTAGGTCGATAATTCTCAAATTTGAGAGGCCACTCATTTATTCAACAAACATATACTGAACACCTAACTGGTGATCGGATACAGGTGTGTGTCAGACATACATGACCAGGACCAGTGAGAACTCGGCTTCCATGACTCCTGCACTCTGTAATGGAATGAATAATAAAAAAAATAACCCAAGTATCATCAAGATAATTTCAAACTGTGAGAAGTTCAAGGGAAAAAAATAGAGTGAGGTGATAGAGAATAATCTGTACAGAGGCTGTCTTGATAGAGATGAGGATAAGCTGCTATCATGAGGGATTGTGAAGGTAAATAACCCTGAATAGAAAATATAAATTTTTTATATATTATATATTTTATATTAAGCAAGTTTGGCAACCTGTATTTACTTCAAGAGTAAATGATGTTTGTTTTGTTTTGTTTTGTTTTGCTTTTGAGTAAATGATGTTTTGAATTACTGTTAAAATTACTCAGAGTCCTCCACAAATATTGGAACACAATCGATGATTCAGGAAGCTTAGTGTTGCTTATCCTTTGGCTTCATCTATTCCTCCTTATTCCGTCAGAGGGCAAAGCATTTGAGAAGGGATTAGTGAATATTCAGTTATTGGTAGGGGTATACCCTCCACTCTATGAAGATCTTTCTAGAGAGTTTTAACAGAATGAGAATGAGAATGGGCTTAATCATTTACTTACAAGTTGTTCATAACTAAAGCTAATCAGTTCTTAAATAAACACAGTTATTCTGTCCTCCAAATCAGTTGGGACATACCTGTAAGATTCTCTTCCTCCTGAAATGTCTGTGTGTGTGTACATGTATGTATTGGTCTTTAAAATTTGGCAGCAAATAAGCAGTGTTTCAAAATACAACATATAAGTCCATATAAAATATATCAGACAGTGAGGGGCCATTTCTCATCAGTGTTTTGGCATCAACACACATAAAGGTCCTTTCATAGTTAAATGGGTCGTATGATGATGACTTTCCCATGAGTACAAGGTTGGCATCTATGCCATTTGAATTTTTAAAAATTAAAAATAATCATTGTGGAACTGGAAATGTTTTTATCCTTTCAATTCTTTAGCTTGGATGTATGAGTTAATTTCCAGAGTTGTAGCACATTTTTCATGTATTAATCTTGAGACTGTTGATTGTCTATTTTCCTCCAAGAAAAGCTTCATGGGCATTTGCCTCTCTCCCAGATCATCATCATTGATTCCATTTAGCCTCTGACTGTGATTACTTGCAGCTGGGGTCCATTTGCAACAACATTTTTATATGGTGTACAAGATTAGAGCAAACAAACTACTTTGACTACGGTATTCTCCAATTACATTAATTTCATCCACTGATGTCTTTATTTCCTTCCTTTCCAATTTAGCTGTGTAATGTGAAAATTGGCCCTATTTTTGTGCCTATTATGATGTTCTTAATCCTCTCTTTCTTCCCACATGATGTTGGTTGCATAAGAGGACTTCACAAACAAACTCTTATAATGGGGATGAGTGGATTTTCCTTCTTATGGAAGAATCCCAAAGGGAAGATTGCAGTTAACTTTCTAAGCTGTGAGTTGGAGGGGATATGTTCTTAACATCTATTCAAGAAACATATAGCTGTAATATAATCTGAATCACCTAAACGTATAAGCTTTCCATGCCACAGAGCAGAATCGCGGATCTGATAAAATGAAGAAAGCTGTCCAAGGAATCATGGCCTGAGTATAGCAAACTCTGCCTGAGGAATTAAAATAGAAAATACAAACGTTCAAAAGATAGAAAAGACGTAATGAGAAAGAATAGAAAAAGGGAATGTTTAAAGGGGAGAAAAGGAAACAAACAAAAAATCACGTTGCATATTCTGTCAAGTTGTAGAGAATCAAGGTAGTGCAGTCTGTCCCCTGTACAATGATTCACGAAGGGCACAGGAAGTCCCCCTGAGATATAGAATACATAGAGAAGAAATACAAGAAAATACCACATCAGATAAATAATAGCCAAAATATAATTAAAATGAGACTTGTATTTTAAGATTCAAGAAATAAATATTAAAGACATGTGTTAAGATACTTAATGTATGTTGACGGTAGTTAAATGGCTATAGGATATATAAGAATGTTAAAATGGTAGATCGTGAGGTCTCATCACAAGGCAAAAATATTTTTATTTTAATTTTATTTTGTATCTATATGAGATGATGAGTATCAACTCAACTTATTGTGTTAATCATTTCACAGTACAGATCTTCCTTGGCTCACCATGGGGTTTACGTCCTAATCAACCCACTGTAAGTTGAGAATATCGTAAGTCAAAAATGCATTTCATACATCTAATCTACTGAACATCATAGCTCAGACGAGCCTACATTAAATGTGCTCACAACACTTACGTTAGCCTACAATTAGTCACAATCATTTAACACACATCCTATGTTATAACAGTGTTGACTAAACACAAAGCCTCTGCTGTAATCAAGCGTTGACTATCTCATGTAACTGACTGAGTACTGTACTGAAAGTGAAAAACAGAATGTTTGTTTGGGTCCAGAATGGTTGTGGGTGTAGCAGTCATTTACTTTGATTGTGTGGCTACCTGGGTGCTGCAGCTCACTGACACTGCACACCATCGTGAGAGAGGATCAAATTGTACATCGCTTGCCCGGAAAAAGAGCAAAATTCAAAATTTGAATTATGGTTTCTACTGAATGCATATTGCTTTCACATCATCATAAAGTTAAAAAAAATTATAAGTCAAATCGTCCTAGGTTAGGGACTGTCCATATGCATAAACCAAAGCATTATGCTGTATACCTTAAATTTATGCATTGCTATATTATACCTCAATTATACCTCAAAAAAACTGGAAAAAATAGCTCTATGATATAAGATTTATGTGCTCAAGAAAAGAAAATTAAAAATAAATATTTTTGTAACTAAAAAAAGATACTAGTATAGTACCCATTATCCTTTATACATATATATACATATATACATATTTTGTGTATATAATATATATATTTTATATATAATAAAAAAGATACTTAGTATAGCATCCATTATTCCTTATACATATATACATATTTTGTATATATAATATATATATTTATATATAATAAAAAAGATACTAGTATAGAATCCATTATCCCTTATACATATATACATATATTGTATATATAATATATATATTTTATATATAACAAAAAAGATACTTAGTTTAGCACCTATTATCCCTTATACATATATATACATATGTATACATATTTTGTATATAGAATATATATATATTTTGTATATAAAAAAAGATACTTAGTATAGCACCCATTATCACTTAGACATATATATACATATATACATATTTTAATATATATACATATATACATATTTTATATATACATATTATATATATACATGAGTAGACACTTTTTTTTAATTGGGTAAATACTGTTCAATCAGAATTCAAATATTTTGGTGGTCTTGCATGAGGAAACTCTTACATGACTTCCTGGGTTTCTTGAGTTTAAAACAATATTTTAAAGGAAGATTATCAGGGTGCCTGGGTGGCTCAGTGGTTAAGCAGTTAAGCATTTGCCTTCGGCTCAGGTCAGGATCCCGGGGTCCTGGGATCGAGCCCCACATCCGGCTTCCTGCTTGGCAGGAAGCCTGCTTCTCCCTCTCCCGCTCCCTCTGCCTGTGTTCCCTCTCTCGCTGTGCCTCTCTCTGTCAAATAAATAAATAAAATCTTTTAAAATAATTAAAAAATGAAAGAAGATTATCATAGAGCAATTAGAAGAACTATATAAACATGTCAGCTCCATGTTAATATATTTAATTATATATTATATAATGGTGAAGTCTCTACTACTCGTAATAATCAGGATATGTACAAATATGCCTGGCTTAAAATCACCGTTGGGTCATTCCAGTCATCTGAAACATCAGTTATACTCCAGTTGCAAGTAGCAAATCAAATTATCATTGTTGTTGTTATTGAAACTCACCATTAACATTTTAGTACAAGAAGGGAAGCCCGGGGGGTGCCTGGGTGGCTCAGTGCGTTAAAGCCTCTGCCTTCGGCTCAGGTCATGATCTCGGGGTCCTGGGATGGAGCCCCACATTGGGCTCTCTGCTCAGCGGGGAGCCTTCTTCCCCCTCTCTCTCTGCCTGCTTCTCTGCCTACTTGTGATCTCTCTCTCTGTCAAATAAATAAATAAAATAAAATAAAATAAAAAGGGAAGCCCTTTGGCAATGAAGAAGCCCTTGAATTTGGGTTCTTGAGTCTGGGACCTGCCTTCACTCTACCTGATGACAAAACAAAGATTTAGGTCTCAATTGCTCCTCTATAAAGCAAAAGGTATCAGCTCTATTCCAGCAGTTGGGGTTTCCTCCCATTTCTGTCTCTATGTTATATGTTAATAATATAGTTGTTAACAGAATAAAACAAGATTATCTTAAAGGAAAGTAATTTCTTCTTTAACTTACTGTCTTTATCCTTTTATTTCCCTTTGTTTTAGATTGGATTCTAAATTCCTTCGAGATTTTATATTTGAGGCTTTATAAATAATAACTATAAAGAAATATATATCTCTACAATCTTTATGCTTCAATTTCTTCCCTAATTTATGAATTGTACCTAATAAATCTTACCTTATGATTATGGAGAAACTTGTAACATTTTTAATGGTATTTAAAAAAGTAAATATTTAAAAATGAGAATATGTAACTTGTAAGAAAAGAGTAACAGTTCATACATAGAAGTAATTCTCTACCTGACTTTCTTGTTAAGGTGATATCTTTTTACTTCATCATTTTTTATCCATGAAAGAATAAAAAAAGACCATATCAACTCTAAGATCTTGTGAAAACTTGCCCAACTTCCTTGCTCCAAGTCTGAAACCAGTTGTGATAGTTCTTATGACATCCTTTCCAAAGCCCTCAAATGATGATCGAAACTTCTATATGTTTTTTAATGAGCTTTGGCATCCTGCTATCATAAATTAAAAGAGCAGTAATTACAGTTTCACAAATAAGACTGCCTTTGATTTGGTTTAGGATTATATTATATACACTCACCCACAATCCATATTTAATACTAAGGATCAATAACATAACCATTGCCAAACCTTTTACTTACTCCACCCAGTGTCAAGTTTTTTCTTGCCTGGATCTTAAACTTGTCTGATCCACAAGCAAACATTTTTATTCCTAGTTAAATTCATCATTTATGACACAGCAAAGTTAGTTGTGAAGGTTCATGTTGGATTTTTCTTATAAATAGAAACTTTTAAATGAAAGGATAATGTGTTCCTTCCACATTCGTGGACAGGTTACTCTTTTAAGAATTTCACGTATCTATTTCGTGTATCATATAGATAGTACCTTGACTTGGAATTCACTAGTGAATACGACTTAGTGTAAATCTTCGAAATCTCCATTTTCCTCTCAGCTTCTATTCCCTCCAACGTATTCTAAACAAGCCAAAATAAATCACACAAATGGAAAAAGCATTCGATTTAGACTGCTGGCTCTTGGAATCCAGTCCCAGCTATATGGGAAATCACTTGGAAAACACTGGAGCTTTTCTTTAATTCTCTGTAAATTCATAATGTCTGGATGCAGTAATCTCCATAACACCTTCTACACTACAGTTTCTGATTCTATAACTCCTGTTGACACATTCGTTTTCAGTCACTTGTAATATCTCAATCCATTTTCCTTGCCTAGAAAATATATCTTCTCCTACCCCATGATTTTTAATCCACTGGATCAAAATATTCTAGTTCTGCATTTGGCCAAGCTGTATAGTCTAGTCTTCCTTTAACTATAATCATCACAATGATCATTTTAATGATTATTCAAATCTACCACTATAATTATATTCCTTACGCATACATTCTGTTATTGCTTATTTTCCTATTATCCAGTTCTTCTCTTTAAAAATGGCTCCTGAATGTGTGATTCCTTCAAAATTTCTATTGCAACGTTTTTCTGTTCCTACTAAAGTAGGTATAATAAATGTTAAATGAAGGTTATGATTAAATTACCTTTAAATATCAATATGTTAATAAGTATAGCTAGCAGTATAATATTTTATTTTTTTATTTTTTAATGTTCTAGTACTTAGACATTTTGTTTGAAAACTTTATTATAAGGATGAAGAATAATATTTGTCTAAGGACATCATCAAGTTCTGCTGATGAATCAGATAACTTGAGCAATACCTACTTAATTCTGAAATTGGAATTCAGAGCTTATTTGTAACAAGGATGCTTTCTGTCAGATTTTACTGCTGTCATGAAAACAGAAAGCAAGTATATTATAAAGATGCATTTTTTATTTTTTATTTTATTTTTTTATTTTTTTTTATTTTTAAAGATTTTATTTATTTATTTAGCAGAGAGAAAGAGATCACAAGCAGGCAGAGAGGCAGGCAGAGAGAGAGGGGGAAGCAGGCTCCCTGCTGAGCAGAGAGCCCGATGTGGGGCTCGATCCCAGGACTCTGAGATCATGACCTGAGCCGAAGGCAGAGGCTTAACCCACTGAGCCACCCAGGCGCCCCTAAAGATGCATTTTTTAAAGGTGCTGAGAGAGGTCACGTTTTCAACTAGAAAATCATTGGGTCACCCAAGAATTAAGAGAATTCAAAGACAGTTAAAGAAGAACAAAAGAAAGCAATAGAACAGGAAGTCCGGATATAAATACTTGAACCACAATATGAGAGAGAGAATACTCTCTTTCAAAAAAAACACCTGAAAACTCTTTGAAAGGGGAACAGTGACTTATTCATCTTTTTATGTCAAGGACTGAGCTCAGTGTTTGGTGCTTAATTGGTCCTCCTAAATAAAGTGAATTCAGAGGAGAAAGTATTCCAAAGCTTGATATCACATGTCTAATCTGCACTTATCGCTTTAGTAAGTACTTATACTTAGAGGTATTTGTTTAGTTAGATACTTGTACTGGGACAGATGTCAGTTATTTTTTTTCTCTCTTCTAACTTTTTAAGAAAACACTTTTTTTTTTTTTTAAAGATTTCATTTATTTATTTGACAGAGAGGAGAGAGATCACAAGTGGGCAGAGAGGCATGCAGAGAGAGAGGGGAAAGCAGGCTCCCTGCTCAGCAGAGAGCCCGATGCGGGGCTCGATCCCAGGACCCTGAAATCATGACCTGAGCCAAAGGCAGAGGCTTTAACCCACTGAGCCACCCAGGCACCCCTAAGAAAACACTTTTTAATACAAGCAACTTTATTCATGTACTGAGCTTATGCACGCGCCACCAGAAATTTTCTACTGCAAAACATGCAAACATGGAGTCAAGTATATTGATGTACTAAACTAGGTCATCGAACTGAAGACATTGAATATTTTTCACTGACAAGAACGATACTTTCAGGTAAGTCAACCTAATTTGTAATTAGACAATTCCGAGGCAGGAAAATATGTAGGTGTGTAAAACTGAACTTATGTTGGCATACCTACTTCTAGTTAAGAAAGACCTTCTGAGGAAATTTTAACTGGAATTCTGTTCAATGTAGAAGAAAGAACCATGACTTTGGAATCAATGAACTCTGGATTTGAACACAAGAGCTACCAAACCTCATTAAAACTAATTGATTCTCTGAAATTGAGTTTCCCCACTCATAAGTTGGGACAGTAGTTTCTTTTTATGGCATATGATATGGACTAAATGGGACTATTTTCCAAGACATATATCTGGTCTATTACATATTTAAATAAAAATATACTTAAATGAAGTCTTCTAAGATAAAGAGGGGTTTTGAATTCAAGATAGTTTCTCTACCTCAGTTAAATTTCTACGTTATCTTAAAATGAAGACAAGATAGCAGTCAGATACTAGGAAGCACCTGAGAAAGGGGTCTAAGTCATGACACACACACATAACCAGACTTAGCTTCATATTATAAACACGAAATTATTGTGCCAGGAGAAAAGAGAGGATGAAGCATGATGGGAAGTGATTTCTTCTCAGATAATGAGTTCTCTATCACTGAAAATGATCAAGAAGCAATCAAAATTGTATCTTCCAAATACTGGTAAGAGATATTCTACTTTAGGTTGGATAGATTACATTTTCTATGTTTTCTAAAATCTAAGTTTCTATGAGTGCACAAAAACTTACGAGCTCAGTTTAGAACATCAAGTCAAGTATTTTCAGTTTTGCAAAACTTACTTCAAAGAAAATGAGCATATTTCTATAAAAGACTCAAATGATTTCTTAGAAATCAAATAGCTCTTGCACAAGAACTGTTTGATGACTTAAGTATAAATGAATCAGAAACACATGGATTAAATTTCCCATGAAATACAATGAGAGGAAAGCAGTGCTTGGCAAAATCTTCTTTTTGGGCTTCTTGAACTAAAAATCTTTGGAAAATTGTTCAAGATGTTTAAATGACCCCAAAAAGCAGTTGGATTTACTCTGGCCTGCTATAAGCAATTTGAAGCCTTTAATTTCCTTTTTCTATTGTCTCTGGACAAAGTTCAATTCAATTTTCTACCAGCTGTTGACTGTCTCTGTTTAGTACAATGACTTTTTACTGTTGTTGTTTTGTTAAGTATGTTTGCTTGTTTTACACATTTGGGGAAAAAAATGTCTTAAAAGTCTTGACTGTTAAATATTTCAAAATATTTGTCATTACTATTTAAATCTTACCCCAAAATAATTTCCTTTGCCAAATCATTTGACTTAAGGGTGAAATTCATAAGATCAAATTGGATTAGAGAGTCAACAAAATAGAAGGGCCTACAAGCAGATCTCTAGGGGATGTGCAATATTTGATGCAAATAACATTGGCTTGAGTATTTAATAGAGAGAATGGGAATTTAAAAATAAAAGCACCATTGGGAAATGTCATCATGTTAAATCAGAAGCAAAGTTTCAGTTAAAATTTACGATGAATAGCAGTATAAGATACAGAATTTGAAGTTCTTGTAAATTGTCAAAACTTTCATTCATATAGTAAGATGATTTACTTAATTTTACTTATTTTTTTAAATTTCATGTTTAGAAATTTAAAATTTTTCCTGTAAACTCATACTGGCATAAACTATTAAAGACACTGTTTTCAACTTTTTTTTCAAAATGATACCAGCTCACATGAAAATTCTCATCAATGAAAATGTCCCATAGACCACAGCTCATGAGACACATTATATTTTATAATGTTTGAATGTTAAATGGACATTTGAACATATTTTGGGTGGCTCAACTTAATACCAGTTTAGATATGGCTATATGCAAGTTTTTAAAGATATTAATAAGTATAACGGGATGTGACTATTTTAAACAGTAGACTTGCAAAATCATGTCTTCTGTAGTTGAGATCATAAGGGTTTGGTGTGGACAGTACAAGACAACATAGATTATGTTGTTGGTGGAAGCAAGGCTGGGGAGAGACAGCTTGTGTTCATTTGGTTGGAGCAGATTGTGGAGACCAAAAGAATCCTCTCGATTGGTACTAAAAAGGGTCATTGAATTACTCACTGAATTTAAAGAATGCGAGCGAACATGTATTGCCTAAAATAAAATTATTATAGGGTCTCTGTCCATGAGGATTTTCTCGTACATAGATAATAATGAGGCATTTGCTACACTTCTTTTTTTCCATCCTTCAAACAAACAAACATAAAACTGCCATCTTAAACTCAGTAATTCTTGTAGGATCTTCTTACCCACCCAATTGTACACTATTATTGTCTTAAAAAAAAGAATGTCCCACTCATTAGCAAATGCATTTGTGAAATCCATCATTATTGCATTGGGGACATAGTAAAAGAATATTTCAAAGTACTATATTAACTGTGTTGTTTTAGTATAATTTAGCAAGAAGTAGATTAACTGACTCCATCAGTGAAAAAAAACCACAGTTTGCAGGTTCAATTTTGTCAGAGAAAAGTGCACATATATAAACTTTTTACCAACTTGTGATCTGTTTGCAGTAAGATAGTTTTAGGGAAAAAAAATAATGCCTACTCAATTTTATAACTAAATAGATTAATCTGGTTACAGATTGTTTTGATATATACTAATGCTGGCTGATGTAAATAAATAAATAAATAAATTGGACTGAAATCAACAAATGATTCAGTTAGATTATACGTTCCTCAAGCCTTCATTAGCTCCTGAAACAGTCTTTTAGACTCAAGTAGGAGTTTAATAAAGAGTCTTTGAAGGAAGAAAAGGATTTCTGTCATCTTTGCAATTATTTAATTATTTAGCTAAAATTTATCTGAATATCAGAAGATGAAGGGATGGAATGATGGTGGAAACACTAGACTGCCAAGGCAAGTTACCGGTAAATATTTATGAAGATCAGCTGGGACCCCACACACCATCCATCTAATTACTTACTCACTCCTTAACTACTAACACACAGAACTATAGTCCAGGTATTATGACATGTACTCTAGACATTGAAACGAAGAAAATAAAACTTGCCCTCTTGAGCTTACCATTTAGTAAAAGAGAGTAGACATGTTAACTATAATGATGAAATGCTATGGTAGGTATTTAGAAAAAGAACAATAGTGGCAGGAAGGGGGAAACAATCTAATTCTGCCAGGAGTAGGGAAGGGCAGTCAAGAAAAGGTCTCAGAGTGGCAAATATTAAAAGATGAGCATGTGTTTCCCAAGTGGGTGGAGAGAAAAGAAGCATTTCAGGCAAGTACAGGACTTGGGCAAAGGCACAGAAATGAGACACAACCCCTCCTTTGGGAAACTCCTCCTACGACTGAAACACCCAGTTCAGTCATAAGTTTCATCTGTATCACCATGATACTGAAGGAGTGCTGTGCAGGTAATTTTTTTTTTTTGTTTGATCTTTCTATCTTCCTCTTGCTCTGGTCTTTGCCTTTGGGAAGAATGTTTCTGGGATCCCTTGATATTTAGTTTCATATATTTAGCCAATAGGTGCCGGTGGAAGATTGGAGAAGGAAAGGAGAGAAGCCAAGCTCTCTCTCTCTTTCTTGCTTCCAGTGTGTGATACCTTTCTGACCACACCAGTATCTCCTCTGGAGCCCCAGTTACCACCAGACCACCCCTCCCTTCATGGTCACAGATGATTCTGGACAGGCTCTAACATATGCCAAGACCACAACCCCATCATACCCAGGCCTAGGAGTAATTGCTTCTTGCCACTGTTGTCAATCTCTGCATCGCCTCATTATCTCCTCTTTGGAGATAGGCCTCACATCATCATTGTAAATCCCAACATAGAATTCCCTTTGCTTTTAAGAAAAGGAATAATTTCTCACTTCTTTAATGAGCCTTGATCGATTCAGTTACTAGGGGCCATCCATATCAGAAATCGAAATGTTCCCGTTTCATGCTTTGGTATACAAGTGATTTTCTTCTGTAGATGCTGAAGAATAAATTAAAATATCAACTATATTAAATCTCTTATAATTGAAAATATATATATATAAAAGAAGACACTAGCCCAAGATTCTTGGATTTTTGTCAGTTGTGTCTATGAAGACTTGGTTCAGTGAAACATAAAAGTAAACATCTGATTTATTTTGGTATATTTATTTTACACTGCCATAAGGAAAGTGAATGGAATGAGTTGTAGGCCTGGCTGACAATACTCATGATTAAAATTATTTGCCAATAACTTAGGCGCATAGTTCAATTTACTCTGTGCTAGCTCAGTGTCAATGCTTTAACACCTACTTCATTCTGTTCAGCCATCGCTGGTCCAAGCTGGCACCTCTTCTAATAGCCCATTGTTATTTCCTCTCAGAGAACAAATGCCAAGGTTGGATGGATGTTGGTTAAATGGTGTGAAGGACATAAATTAAATAATCATATTTTACTAGAGGATAGAGGGTTTTCAAAATCAATAATGCTACCATCCAGCTGTCTCTGAAGTCTTGTGAATGGCTGCCCAAGTATCTTATGGAGCTTTCTTTCCTTTTTAATTTGAAGTTTGACTTTCTGATAATAAGCTCCATAAGGTATTATTTATCCTTTTGGGAAGGAATTTGGAATTAAATTTATATAAGTGTATCTAATATTTCTCCTCCAGTATAGAACCATAACAGTTGTTACTGGTTCTAGCAAATATTTATTGACTACTGTCGTTAAGATACTGAGATGGTAGGGTCTCTTAAGGGAGGACTCCTAGCACTGCCTAACTTTGAAGGCATCAAGAAGTAAAACAGCATGGCACATATCCTCCAAAAAGAAATGTTATTACTGATAAAGGTTAAGGTGGTGTACATAATTAAGTCTGAAAGCCCAATGGAATAGAGGTGAAATTCAGTATCTGATGGATATTTCCACCCAGTTATGGCAACAGTGACCAGCGCTGGCCTCCCCATCTATCCCCATCCCTCCACAGGCACAGGAACTGTGTCAAGAAGGACAAAGAAAAGTGTTTATTCTCTGTGGCAATCTGAGCCCCAAGAAGAAATTCTGGGAGTCAGTCCACATGCCCCAGGACAAACTAAGTAAAGGAAAACATGAAAGTCAGGATTTACAGCCAATCCAGTTCCCTCTACTTTGCAGTAGTCCTTAGAAGTGGAGGAGAAACATTCACCCCAAAATATGGCAGATAAGGATGTCCAATGTAGTTTTACATTTTAGAAAACATATCAATGCTAGATAGTATATATGACATGTTAACCACTGTTCTAGGAGACTTTTATTTATATTAACCCGTTAACCCTCAAAAGCAGTGTATGAGATAAATACTTCTCTTAATCACATTTTACAGATTTGGAAATTGGGGAACAGGTTAAGTGATGTTCTTAAGATAATAAATCAGTGGGAGAGCTGGGGTTCAAATTCAAGCAATCTGGCTCTACAATCTAAGAACTTCAACCCTACAGATGGTATTCATTCTATAACAACAAATTAGTCTTAAAAGAATTTAGAGGGGCGCCTGGGTGGCTCAGTGGGTTAAAGCCTTCGGCTCCCTTCGGCTCCGGTCATGATTTCAGGGTCCTGGGATCGAGCCCCGCATCGGGCTCTCTGCTCAGTGGGGAGCCTGCTTCCCCCTCTCTCTCTGCCTGCCTCTCTGCCTACTTGTGATCTCTCCTCTGTCAAATAAATAAATAAAATCTTTAAAACAAAAAAAAGAATTTAGAGCAAGCAGAAATTACTTCTACATGGGTTTTCTTCATGTAAAAGGGGGAGATCCTTCCAGCCAGCAGAGAATGGACAGGGTGCTTTAAGTGAATTAGAGTATTTCCATGAGGGGGAAACAACTTGCAAAAGTGTGTGGCAATAGAAAAGCCTACAGTAAATTCAGAAGGCAGTGAGTAAGCCAATTTGATTTAAGCTGAAATTATGAATATTAAGTTAGTGGAAAATTAAGTTTAAGAGTTTTAGTTGGACCAAACTCTATATAGGGTTTATAGGCCAGATTCTATGTGGATCAGGAGTTGGATTTTATCCTGTAGGATATGTCTATTCAAAGGACATGCCAAGGACCTAGAAACATTATTCTGGTAGAAGATGAAGAGACTAAAATAGACAAACAGAAAATGGCAGAACTGAACATGATTATCAGAATCCACAGTCTGTAATCTAAACCTTCACATTATCAATTAGATGATCTGAGAGAAGAGATTATGGAAAACACCAAAATATCAATGTTTATGGAGATAATAGGTGGCACTTTTCCAGAAAAGAGAGACATCAATTCTTAGATGGTAAGAACATTTTGAGTATCAAATAGTTGGAAAAAATAAATGCGCCTCTTGCCATTTGGTGTTAAAATAACAAAATATTGAGGAAAAATGTTAAAAGTTATTAGAAAGGTAAGAAAGATTATATTCAAACAAAATAATGAGACATTTGGAAGACATCTCACAAGAAAGAAATAGATGCTGGAAAACAATGGAATAATATCTTAAGTTGCTAAAGGAAAGAAAAATATCAATCTATAAATATCAGACAAGCTATTCTGCAAGGTTGAGTATAAAATAAAGACATGTTCAGATACTATAAGACTAAGATTTTACCAGTGGAAGAATTTTTGTAGAATGTTTGTTTTTTAATAAGAATTACATAACAAGCATGGAGTTCTAGAAAAAAATACCAGTAAAACTGAGAAACTGACATTTTAATAGATTAAAACGTAAACATTTTAATATAACCATTGATGTTAAAAAGACAATATTAAAAAAATTGTTTAATACTACCAATTGGGAATGTGCTAAATGAGAATTCAAACAGACTAAGTTCCATATGATGTACTATAAGACAACAGAAATGCAAAATAATTTTAGATTTTGTCTAAAAAATTTTACCTACAACTGTATGTCAAACATTTGACACTAACAATTAGAAGAATAGAAAAATAATCTCTGGATTCTGAACCACAAGGGGGAAAGAAGAAAAAATTTAAAGATTTACCAAGCAAGAAAAAAAAATCAATATAAACTCGAATACACCATAATCATAATAAATTAAAAGGAATTAAACTCACTATTTAAAAGGGTGAATATGTGCTTGAATTTTATAAAATTCTTAAAACCATAAATCCAACTCTATGCCCTTCAAAGAAACATACCTAAAACAGAACTGCATAAAATATTTGAAATCAAAGAAATAGAAGAACTTATAAAGGTAGATGCTAATAAAAGTTAAGCTGCCAAGGCAATTGTTAATATCCAACTAAAGGACTTTAAGGTGAAATGAATAAGGATAAAGAAAAAAATACTAAACAGGTAGAAATATTATGAACTTATATGTATCTAATAATGTAGCATCAAAATGAATAGAGCAACATCTGTCTGAATTAGAAGCAACAAATAGAAGAATTACAAAGTCCTTAGTAAGACTAAAAATGTAATTAGATGTATATATTTTTTTCAAGTACTCGTTGAACATTCTAGCTATTGCTCAGCTATTAAAGTGTTACTCATAGTCTGTCGTCAATGCTCACTTGGACTATATTATAGGAAGTTACTTTAAACTACAATTCTTTTTCTTCATATATTTTTTAAAATTTAAATTCAATTAATTAACATATAATGTATTATTTGTTTTAGGTATACAGGTCTGTGATACATCAGTCTTATATAACACCCAGTGCTCATTACAACGCGCTCCACAATGTCCATCACCCAGTTACCACATCTCATCACCCCGCTCCCCTCCAGCAACCCTCAGTTTGTCTCCTAAGATTATGAGTCTCTTAAGGTTTGTCTCCCTCTCTGGTTTTGTCTTGTTTCATATTTTTCTTCTCTTCTGCTGTGATCCTCTGCCTTGTTTCTTAAATTCCACAATAAAAAAAAAAAGAAAAAAGAAAAGAAAAGAAAAGAAAAAAGAAAGAAAGAAAGAAAGAAAGAAAGAAAGAAAGAAAGAAAGAAAGAAAGAAAGAAAGAAAGAAAGAAAGAAATTGCCATTTGCGATGACATGGATGGAACTGGGGGGGTTACACTAAGCAAAATAAGTCAATCAGAGAAAGACAATTATCATATGATCTCACTGATATGTGGAATTTAAACTACAATTCTGATCGCTGGCAGAGCTGGACATTGTGGTAGCTCATGTTATCCAAAATAAGGCTGCTACAAGATCTCCTAACCCACGTCCTCTTCTCACGGTGTGATGTTAAAATTCCTCCCTTAGAGAAGTGGAGTCTATGTGTATTCTTCCCTGTAAGAATAAGGATGTGACTGTAAGTAGAAGAGGCATTCTTTGGTACTATGTGATTTCTGAGGTTGCATCATAAAAGACAATACCTTCTGCCTGGTTCTCTTGAGATGCTTGCTCTGGGGACCCAGTAACCATCTGGGAAGCCCACGTCACATGTCGATGCCAGATGTAGGTGTTCTCGCCGACAGCCCCAACTGAGGTCCCAGACATGTGACTGAGAGAACCAGACCACCTTGTTGAGACTAATCGACTCCCCAAACAATAAAATATGTCATAAAATGATTGTTGGTGTTTTATCCACTGAGTTTGGGTGTTGTTTATTACACAGCAATAAATAACTGGAATATTATGGTGGCTAGTTTTGTCTTAAAACTCACTCTTTCCTCTTTGGCTATAATTCTGTTGGATAGCTCCTTGTTGCCTTATACAAAAAATGTTCAGGTGTCTGAGATGCTTCTCATCAGATCTTGCTACAGGTTCCCATATACCAGTTAAAATTACTTTGGGATACTAATCCCCTTCATCTTACTATTCTTTTTCTTATCCTTCATATCCTACTGATAAAAATTGCAAGGTATGATCAAATAATTTCCTTTGTATTAAATTATAGATGAACACATTTGAAACTTGATAAGTATTTGCAATTTTTGTTTTTTTTCAGTTTTATTAAAATATAATTGAGGTACAACACTTTATAAGTTTAACGTGGACAGAACAATGACTTAACATGCATATATTGCAAAATGATTACTGCAAATTTACTTAACATTTATCACCTCATAAGTATTTGTAATTGATGTTAAATGATTATGATAATAATCCTGAAGACATGCGTTGGAATCATACGGTTAAAATTCCTCTTCCCCACAAAAGCTTAACCAAGATCCAGGGGTATGAATTTGGGAAGGTTTTCACAATACATAAAAATATGATGGAAAATTGACCTAAGTTTTCTAAGTAGAAACCAGAAAAAGGAGAAGTGCTGTCCATTTTTTCAGCTTTCTCTCCCAAGTGTTAATGGAGAATAATTCATCACTTTCGGCACCAGGAGAGAATAAACATAAATAAATCCTCAAAGGAGAGCTATGAGTCTTCTCTCCCAAAGTTATAAGTTAGTATCAAATGGTAAAAGTGAATATGAAATGTAATGCAATGAAAGAAAATAATATGATCTGCTGGTATACAGTAATTTGTAGGTGACAATTTTAGTCTGTTTTGTGCTCAAATGGAAAAAACTGTACTCCTTCCCCTTTTTCTTTCTTTAAGGCTTTCTGCCTGTGGGTGTTACATATTTTTCCCTACTTCAACTAACCATGTCTGAGCAGGACAGCTGACCTTCAAAAGTAAATACGATTAAAGCTGAACAAATCAGGTAATTACAATAAAAACATGGCTTGACAAGCAACCTCTGGACAGAATTACAGTGCTGTATACACACTACACATTCAATTAAAATGATTGGAAATGAGGAAACTAATGCCTTTACCTAAGATTTTTAAAGTGCCGACACCCTACATTCTGCTATGGATTAGAGAAGAGATTAGGAGAAAAGAAAATTCTCCAGTGATTTTATGCAGGATCACCGTCCCTTAAATGTGGAGTGGCATTCTTAGAGCGTGGATGTGTCTTTCAATTTCAAAGGAACGTCTATTGTGCCATAATTTTAATTCTTTATTCATATTCAACATTATGTGTTAATGACCTATAATTTCATAAGATTTCTTATTCTGCATAGTTAACTTTGCCTTATTATACAGATTTTCTGCCATGTTTGTATAGGTATAATCACATGTTCTATTTGACCAATGGTTTATGGTTAGAATCAAATCTGCATGCATGCACCAGAAAAAATCGAAATCATCCTTATTTTTCTAAAAACACTGTACACAATGATAATATAACAATATATTATTTAATAATTATTCTATTTTTATTTTTTAAGATTGAAATCAATCTTATAATTTTGCTCTACTATGCTTAACATTTTAGCTTTATTACTTTTTATTTTTTCCTTTTCTCCAATAAAAGTATACAATGAAAAATACATATTTTATTGAAATTATTTGACGACTTAAGGTTGTATCAACAGAAAATAAATTCACATCATACAGTTTAATTTCCTTAATTTCAAACCAATGTTTTGTTGTTGTGTTTGAAAAAAAAGTTCTTCATTTTGTCGATTTCGTCTGTAGCTTTGCATTGTTTAAAGTCACTGTAAACTCTTAAATCTCTATACTATGCGGTAGAGACATTCCTTTCAAGAACTGGTTGATCAGAGTGAGGTCTTGGTGATAGACCATGAACCTTTCATGATGGACAAATATGAACTTCTATTATATCACCCTAAGTATAAATAAGGGCATTAGTCAAATTTATAAATGAACCATCTCAAGATTCACTTTTTAGAAACCAAGTGCTCATTACCATACCATCACATTTGCTAGAAAATTGGAGAAATACTGAAAAGTTTTTTTTTTTTTTAATTTTTAGAATTGTCACCAATATCTGAAATTCTAGGCTCAGTCATTGGATAGTGACAGTAGTCTTCTCTCATAATTGACTTTTCAAGATAAATTTGCTAACAGTTCTTATTTACTTTCTACTTGCTTCATGAAATATCTCTTATCTCACTAATTTGATTATTAGCGGCTCATAAGTCAGTGACGTCTATATGAACTTTTCTTTCAAAGTTGCCACATTTCTAGTAGGTGGGGGATAATCAGGCTTCTGGGCCCATATATCCTTTTATCTGTATTGATTCTATTACCCTGAGAAAGTCATAACATTTCCTTGGCTCGAGAGGCGCCGTTGCTAACATTCAGGTAACATTTCCTGCCAACTTATCTTATAGTTTTGTTAATTCAATGAGGCAATGTAGGTGAAACCACTTTGTAAAATGCTGTAAAACTATGCGGTATCATTATGGTGCTGCTGGGCACATTTAATAAATGCCCCAATGAGAAATGAGTACTTCGCGAAGAGAGTATGTATGTGGAATCTGAACTCTAATTCCACCAATCAGGGGCCATTACCAAAAATTCTCCTACTAACCAGTTATGCGATCTTAGAGAAGTCCTTTCCCTTCTCGACTGTATCTACAAAATGGAGCTGCAAAAAGTTCAATTATACTTCAAAAGTCCCCGTAAATACCAAATGATATGAATGCCTGTATCCATTTTTACGTATCAGTACATAATCCCATAGAATATTAGTAATCGAAATTATATTTTCTAACATTATATCATGGGAAAATTTTAAATCTACAGCAAACGCCATATACACACTACCTACCTGATATTTTATTATACTTTCTTTGTCCTCTACGTATCTGTTCATCAATCTACCAAGACTTCGTTTTAATAAAAATACAGAATTTTAGATCTGGAAGGGCCTTAAATAACTTTTAATCCGGCCCCTTCCTTTTATGGAAGCTGAGACTAAGAACATAGGATAGCAGTAACCTGCAACCTATCAGCAGTTCATGGCTGAAAATTACTTTTTAGAAGTGATTTTGTTGTTTTTAACAGATGTGCAAGCTTCAGCTACATGACCAAAAATCATTTTAAGTAAAAACAAGCTGAAAAGGGCTTCGTCCGTGTCTACACTATGTATTGGATTTCGTATGCAGAGAGCTGTATCTGAAAGATCAAAACTCATTTCCGCAGCCCACCAAGCAGTTTCTACAAGTACATCTACCTTTCAGTGACAATCAGCTTCTCCTAACCCTTCCCATCACTCAGTTAAGCATTAGCACGTGAAAAATTGCATCTGTCAGAAATGTAAAAATAATTATGCCCACCTTGGTCTTTTCTATTTAATAATTTGGGCCATGGATTGGTAACCTTTGTTTTGCCTACTGTGCAGTCATAAATTAGTTTTATAGATCAAGAGAATTTGAACTTTCAAAAGTGCTGTTTTAGCTTAAAATGTTATGATTTAGGTATTCTATTTATATAAAAGGAAACTAGTGACAACTATAGTAAGCAATTTTTTTATTATTATTTCTTGTTCAAATTGCTGCCTTAGCTGGGTTTCTTACCTCAAAATAGTAGTATTTCTACAGGAGAGAGATTGACTACATATGTAACTATCAGGCATTTAAATAATCACAAAAGAAAGAATCCAGGACTTTGAAAGTAATGTAAATGATCTACAATCTCATCAAATTACCACTTTGATCGCTTAATGTATGTGGATTTCAGGAGACTCATTGAAACCTTTAAACCACATTCAATTCATATTATAATATCTGGAGATTAAATACTTAAATTGCTTTCCATTAAGCTAGAAAAGGCTAATGCATTTTTAAGTATCAATTTTAAGGTGACATGGGATAAACATTCTAGATTACTGTTTTTTTTCCAGTTTATTGGCCTACAAAGAAATAGAAAGTCCATATAAATGTGAAAAAAAAAGACTACCTTTTAAACTACTACTCGTATCTATAGTTTGTTTATTATTTAATAATTTTAAATATGACAGTGTTTTAATTTAGTTTTTTAGCCATTGTGGGTTGTAGTATTTAATAACTCATTCAGCACTATAAAGTACAGTTTTTTAATATAAAAGCATATAAAATGCTTTCATATGAAAGTCATTCTTACCCATGCACTTTGCTGCTCCAATTAAAATGTCTAAAGTATAAAGGATTTATTTGAAAACATGTTGCTTTTATTTTCTTATATGATAAGCGTGATACAATAATTTGTCAGGACATTTTTTTTTATTCCTCCAAATAGCAAAAATTATCATTCTCATAAGTCCTCAAACATTCCCACAAAGTAGGTAATTGCTGTGCATTATTGATTTCATTTTGCTATTGGGGAAATCAAGGCATTAGCTTAGGTCAAGTATTACTCGACCATAAGTCAAACATTACCCATGAAATGCATGGAAAATCATCTGTGCAAGCCAGTCTTCCAACATTCAGAGTATTGTTCTATTATGTTTCAACACATCTATCATTCATCTTTTGGAAGCACCATTCAAGAAAAGCAGCATGATCTTTGATGACAAGAACAAATCTGTTTTTCTCCTTAGCCTATAGTACTGTGCTTATATTTTTAAAAATAAATTAATAAAGGAAGTGTTAAATGATTGTAAAATCACCAAATGTGAGACAATAAATGAATAACAAAAAGAAAAAACACACACACATGAGTGAAAAGGCAATCTAAGTGTGTCAATAGTCAAAGCAATCAAACATGGATTAGGAACGGATGCATTGTTTAGAATTTATAACAGTTTATTTTTTCTACTCTTTCTTATTGTATTTACATTAATGATGACCATACATGAAAGAGAAAGAATAATGCTATCTATCTTTTATTTCATACCCTCGTCCTGTTTATAAGGAATTCTCCACTATGGCCATAGTAGGAACTGAAAGGAAATGAGAGTTGGAAAAAAAGTCATGAAATTCTGAAAGGTGAGAATGGAATCCCATTTTTAGCACTGCCCCCTGAAAGCTGGAAAACTTGTATTACTCGAGACATCACATCCCTCAAGGGGGTGCATGATGAAAAAGAAAAAATGACCTGGAGAAAAAATGTTTCTGAGAACAGTGCCTTGGGTTGGTTATCTATCAGACCCCCAGCACCCCAAAATAATGCAGGAGTTTTCTAAGATTGGAGGAGCACTTAAAGAAAAAAAACTCACTAGCTTCCATTATGCATCAATTTCCCTGTTTGTTACTCCGGAGTGGTTTTCTTCTAACTTTGACGTGGCAGAAGTCTGGGCATTGGCCAATAGCCACATCCTTGACTAAGATCTTGCAACACAATTTCCTTGGGAAATAATATTTGTTCATGCAGAACTCTCTTATTCTGCTTGGTTCAGTGCAATGGAAACAAAAACATTATTGTTAATTAATCTGTTTGCAATTCTATTCTGATCCACAGCTCCAAGAAATGTATCTCAGAAATCTTTGAATATAGTAGCTATTAATCAGTCTTAAGCTTTCATGTTTATCCTAATTCAAAGCACTCGTTTCACAGAATATTGTATGCCCTCTGCACACCACTGATGACCAAATTAAGTTTT